>JAZKJV010008216.1:0-576382 GCA_037367405.1 Ottelia alismoides | reverse complement strand
TAGAGATTCTCCATCACCGCAGCATCGTCGTTATGATGCCTGATCGTTCGCTCGTGGATCTCCGTCTCCTTCAGTGCCCCTCGCTCGTGAAGGAGACGTCGGATCTCGTGTGTCGAGATCAGGAGATCCGCCGCTTGGATCATCAACATGGATTACGTGAAGCACATGATTCATCCCCGCGCTCGCAAGCGTCTCCTCTGTCGGATCGGACTTAAGACAGGAGGTCTCTTCGTTTAGAGACTTGATCACAACCACGCTTCAAGAGGTAATCCTATTACTTGTTTGTGGTTTATATGAAACGATCCGAGAAGTGTTCTTGGATCATGCGGTTTCATCACATGAAAATTTTTTAATTTCCGCTACATAGAACAACGGGTGTGACTCGTCGTTCTTCGTTGTATTCGATACGATACCCATGCTTTTGTGATGCGCTTGAGGATCTAACCATATCCTTCACTAACCTCCCTTTCTCTTCTCTTTATATTCATTTGCACATCCTCATTTTTTACCAACCACTATTCTAATAGAAAAAGAAGAGGGCTTGGAGTGTTTTGTTGGTGACAGCGGCGAAGCATCTTCCTCAAGCGACCACCTCCTTTAGGCGAGATACGCGGAGCACCACTCCACGTCACGAGTTCCCCATCGAGCTCGCGTAGCTTCTCCGATTTTTATTTCGCCAATCACATCGAGGCGACGACAGGAGTCCAGCGTAGCTGCTCCGTAAATCTAGCGAAGATTCACGTAAGTATTTTATCGTATTTATCTTGTTATTTTTTTTAACTCACATTTTGTTTCCTTGTTATTTTCATCACCACCATTATTTTATATCACATCGTACCATCACCATCTCCACTACCTTCATCTTCTTCATCATCCTCCTCTACCATTTCTCCTCTTTTGTATATATCCACATTTACTCCCTGTTTAAAAAATTTAAAAAATAAAAAATAAAATCACAACAAAAGAATTTTACAAAAAAATAAAAAAGGTGCAGGGTAGCAGCAGCTACCATCGCCGCCCCCATGCACAACCGTCGCCGCCTGCAGCCTTCCTCCTCGTGGCCCCGCGTGCGGCCGCACCATCGAACCCACCCCCCGCCACCCCATCTACGCAACGAAGAAGAAGAAAGGTCCTTTTCATTTTTTTATTTTGTAAAAATTGCATGTTTTCCATTTTAAGTTTCTAAAATTACAAACGTACCCCCGTCTACAGTTTGTGTTGTTTAAGTTTAATTTCAGTATTGCATAGACAACCCTGTGTTCATTTTTTAATTTGGACCTCATTATTGCATCGTTTTATTAAATGAAAAATAGCTTGATGTTGATCAACTAATTGTCTACCTTATTAATATTTATTTATATTTTTGTGAGCTCTAGATAATTGAAATTTTTAAGTGCAAAAGTTCATATTTTACCCAATCTAGACCCATAAATTCATATCTAACTCATGATTGCTCTAAAAGTTTTTAGAAAATCAGTAATGATGCCTTAACATATTCTTAAATTGCTGCCCAATTTCATCAAAAATAGAGTTGTCATGTGCCTGAAATAAAGTGTGTAGTGATTTTAGTAAATGATTTTTGATTAAATCCACACGTCATATTTTTGCGAAATTTCAACTATCATGAATTATTCATCTAAATAGATTCTCGAGATAGTTCGCACTCTGGCTAATTTGATAATATGGATTTATTAGGAATTTATTACTTGCATTCACTCTAACTTAAGTAAAAAATCCATAAAAATCGTATTTTGTCAAAAAAAATCTAAAAAATTAATATAGTCTCATTTTATCATGTTTAACTTTGAGTAAATTTTTCATAATTTTTGCATTCTGTTTGTGTGAAAAAAAGCGAAAAAAATCCATAAAAGTGTGAATTTTTAATTCTTGCATTTCAACCCCTAAAATTCTAAAAAAAAATATTTTGCATTCATCACTGGATTAGGATCCTAGGAAAATATAATTTGGCTGAATTGAACTGATTTGACATTAAAATTAATTTGGCCTAGCTGTGTGTTTTCTTATTTTCTTAATTCACCTGCATATCGCATTTGTATTTGCATTAAAAAATAACATTGAAAAATCCGCATCAAATATATAGACCTAGGTTTTCGAATTAACCTGATGTTGTTCCTTTGCCTACTTGTGTTCGACCACGGACTTGCTCGGGATATAAATTAAAGTCGAGACACTTTTTACAGAGATCCTTCTCTCGGTTCTGACTGATTCGCTGAGTACACATACTATAACGTGTGCAAATTATATCGTATTTAGCATCTCGTCAGATGGCACCGTTACCGGGGAGTCAAATGGCTTAGGGATTAATTTAAAAAGTTTGATTTAGGTTTTCGCATACTCGGGTAGTCTGACCCCCAAACACTTGTAATTAATCATTTTTCTCTCAATTATTTCTCTTCATATTTTTGTATGTATTTTATTTTTGATCTCTCTAACATAAATTTTCTTTTCCTGACGAGGTCCCGGTGGACTTGGAGTACATCGGAGGTCGACGGACGTGACCCGCGTCAAATGCTGAAGAGTAAGGATAATTAATTTATCTTCGAGAGAATTTTTGTAAAATTTTGTCATTATTTTTTGTAATAATTTAGATTTGTTCCTTTGTAGCGGCTCTTGTTTGAGTGCTCGCGCTTGTAAAAACGCTCGGGCATTATTTTGTGGTGTGTCGAGACCTGTTTCACTCTCCGGTGAGGCTGGGGTTCGACTTGAGTGGCAAATTTAAGGATTAGATACACGGTAGTATAGAATCAAATTTGTTTGTGCCCATCGTAATTTAGATCACACATATCTTAGAAGATTTACTTATCTTACAAGATTCATAATGAGAGGCACATAAACAGGTACTACTTAGCTCAAATCAAATCATTTCTTCCTTGCTAATAGTATATTGTTTACGTACGGTTTCCTCGATCTGCATGCATTTAGTGTAAAATTTAAAAATTTTGTTTTGCATAACGCATGGAGAGTGCTGGAATTCACTGTAAGTATACCTTCTTTTGAGCATGCATCATAGTTTCTTGTTTGCATTCTGATTTCCGATTCCCCTGTTATTTTATACCTTAAGGTCAAAAAGAAAATTGGGACTTAATGGTAGATGTATTTTTGTGTTCAGATTAATTCTCAAGTGATAACCTAACATTAAAATTGGGACTGAATTGAGCAGGCTGATTAAAAAATTTGAATAAAAAAACCTTGTTTGCAGGTGCATAAAGCCCTCATTGTTTGATTTACTTGCAAGTGGGAGAGAGACGACCCTAGGATAGATCCAAGTCATGATTTCTTACATACTACTAGTTCTTTGTTTTTAGGCAATTAGCTACTTTTCAGTAAGGAATACAGGTAGCCATATTTATACGGTCCGGACTTCCTTAGAAGAGTGGGAGGTTTAGAGGGCACATTAGTCCTCAAGGAACAGGTAGCCATATTTATGCGGTCCGTACTTACTCCTATACTGACTGAAAGTAGGTCCAACTAGTCGTACGAACCGGGCCGGTCTATAGTAAAATACGGGCAAAGATTGTATTTATCACCAACTAAAATTGAGAAGATAATTCGACCGAACTCTTACGGCCATCACGTGTTGAGTTGGTGAAATTGAGGGTTTGAATTGTGTTTGTATTGTGTGAGTTTACTCCGCACATTTACGTGCACCGTAGAACTAGCGCCTCATTGAATATCGTGTTCTAATCGGTTCTTTTGACATCGAAGATGACCGATTGGGGGGCTATTTATTCGGACTTTGCAAATCTCTCGTCGAACACTCCAAGAAGTATGTCTTCAAATGTCCGGGCACAACTTGGACCAACCTGGACTCTTGACCCTCTTTAGCCCAGGATCACTCACTCTTGGGATGGTTAATCTCAAAGCATTTCCTATCTCTCTTCCCACCTCTCCGAGGAAGACCTTTGCCTCGGTGAGAATATCTTGATTCATCAATCCTCTTCTAATAAAGAACACCGTGTTGATTCAGGACCTAAAGAAGATACAAGAAAAATGTCTCCAAAGAAGAAAAAAGAGGAAAAATATAACCATGAAGACCCGATGAGAATGGTACTTGCCAGATTAGCTGCATCTGAGCAGCAACACACACTACTCCAAGCTCAGTTAGGACAGTTAAATGTTGGGTCGAACCGCCAATGGATGTTGTGTATAACCCCAGACAATACCGAATTCGGAACTACTTGAGTCCGGCAGAACCCACAGTTGATTTTGAGTTGAAGTCGCACTTTCTGAACCTGCTCCCATACTTTGATGGGAATGCTTCTGAGGAGCCATATGCATTTCTAAGGGACTTTGAGCTGATCTATGCTAACCTCAGACATCCTAATGTTAGCCAAGATTATATTACGCTCACAACCCTTCCATTTGCCTTTGGTGGCAAAGCTGACTACTAGGTAAAGAACATGGGAGTTACAATCACCACTTATGCCCAGTTCAAGGACCTATTTCAGAAGAAGTTCTACCCATTGAGCAGAACTAATATGATGAGGATGCACATTACGAGTTTTTCCTAGTTACCCCATGAATCCTTTTGTGATGCTTGGGAAAGATTGAAGGACATCCTGTAGAAGTGTCCCTGTCATGTTCTAGATGACAACATTTTGGTTCAGTCGTTCTTCATTGGTCTCAACCCTGAGATGCAGGGTTTAGTGAGCGTTGCCTATGGAGGCAGTCATACATCACGAGGAGCAGATAACATCTGGAAGGTATTCGAGCGGATGGCTGAAACTATCCTCTCATAGATGGCCAGCAGGGCCTATACACCGTCCCCCAGTTTAGTCTCATTTGGAGGGGGGAAAATCAGCTATAGTCAATCTCTCTCAAGACATAATCCCTAGCATGGGACTCCGTGCAAACAAGCTTACAGTAGTCGAGAAGATCGAGAGGAGGATTGATGAGTTACACAGAAGCATCTCCAAACTTCCAAAAATGATGGAGGAGTTGACTAAAAAGGAATCTAAGATAAGGATACCTGTCGTGACTGCACCCACTGTTCCCGTTTACCGAGTTCACCATGTTCAGGAGCAGTTGGTGTCAGGACAACCCCAGCCGTGGGAGAAGGACCAATCCTACGCCCACTCTTTCTAGCAGCCACCTCCATTAGCAGAGACAGTTCAGGAGGAGCCTCCACCAGTTTGGGAGGTAAATGGAGTATGGTATACTCAGGACCCTGCCAGGCAGGGAAGTACGGGAGACCGACAGACCTACTAGCATCCCTCAACCTTTCACAACACCGCATTCACCTCCGCACCACCTCCTTCATAACAGAGCCATGGATTGTAGCCACCCCAGCAGCAGTGGCAACATTACCAGTAGTATGGTCGACAAGGCCTTTACCAGGCAGAACTACAGGGCCCGCAATAATAGCAAATACCCCAGCAGCAGCAGAGGCAGTAACCTGGCCAACAGGGCCAGTCTTCCCATTCTTCTTCTCAGTCTTATCCCCATCCTTCTTCGTCTAGTCCTATGGACATTCAGCAGCAGATACTCAACGAGCTCCATTATTAAAGGAGTGAAATTCACGACTTATGGGTGGATATCAACCACTAGTCCAGATGGCGAGACGAGCAGACTGCATGTCAAGACCCTGATTCTCGGGCCATCGAATCCTCCCATATCCGGATCTGGTTAATCAGCAATAATTTATTCAACAATCACAACTAACATTCAGAAGCAGAATGCAAATAAAATACTCAGAAGAAAGTATTTCAACACTTTTCCATTCACAAAATAAGGTTCAAATGATACACTGTCCCACTATAACCTTTTACATGTACATCAGCTTGCAAGGAAAAAAATATACAAAAGATTACTAACTACCTTAAATATTAAAGCTACTGGGGCTGGCTGGACGTCTAGTATGTAAGCTGGATGATTTTTTAAAGTCCTTGCGATGGCTCACCGATACCTGTTGGATTTTCCATAAATCATAGGATAAAAATTAGCGAATGTTAAGTAACGAAGAAGAGAAAGGCAAACAAATTGTGTAAATTTTTTCAAAACTTGATATCACAAAAATTTCATTCCTTTTCATTAATTTAAGTCCTATTCCTTTCTATTTCACATCAGGGATTAGTCCAGGGGAACCCCACCGTTCTTGGACTCCGAAGCTGTGAACCCTTCGGGATTGGAAATTGTGTTTATCTTGGTAAGCTTATGCCGCCGGACGTCACCTCAAACCAATCCTCCAATACTACCCTGACAATTTTCTTTTTCTTTTACTAAACAGGGTCTCAACCCTCAGCCTGTAAAATCAAATGAGCACACCGTCCTCGAGAACTCGGTTGCTTAAAAGCTCAGGCTAACATTTAGCCATATAACCTAGTGGCTTTAAATACATGTTATCGTGACCCAGCCGCTATTGAACCACTCGTGCCACCACATAGCACGACCACATCTTCTATCGTTCAACCCGACGATATTGGCTCCCAGTACCACGTGTTGCAATACATTCATTTTGTGTGCACTTAATATAACAGGGCAACCGTGTACCACCTAGATAGGGAAATGCCTATACGGGTTCCTTCCGAGAAACCTACAGGTTGCATGCCCGACCTGTAGTTCTACTCCCAGTCATCCTTAACGTGACACACGGTCCTTTTCAAGATCCAACTCAAGCCACATCAATTCCCATGATGTAATTTTTTCGTTAAGTCTTCGACTTGCATAATCAACAACACTTAGTATATACTCACATATATATTATTCATAACCATATATACTTGTATTTGTTCCTATTTTAACTCCCAAACCCTAACTCTCAAAGCTAATGCATCAATTTGATGCTTAAACCTTATTTTAGTGGGAATCACAAAGCAATTCTTCAGACTTTTTCAACAATAGCCAAAATCAGGGTTCCTCGTAGCAGAGAACACAAAATCAAGAATTTCAATAAATTCGTATGAAAACCCAACAGCAAAAGGAAGGATTTCGTTACCTAATCGAGCTCTCTAATGTATGCAAGGCTTTATCATGTTTCGTTTTTAGAAAGGCCATTTTAAGGCTCCTGAAAAGATCGAATTTCATTTTCGTATCAAAATGTTATGAACGTGTCAAGAACGCGAAGAACGAACGAAGAACGCGAAGAACACGAAGAACGCGAAGAACGTGAAGAACATATTTTCTCTTAAAATTTCGGTAGAGTTTCCCCTTATATCGGGACATATTTCTCGGAAAATTTTGGCAGAGTTTCCCTTTATATCGGGACATATTTCTCGGAAAATTTTGGCAGAGTTTCCCCTTATACCGGGACATATTTCAAAATAAAAATGAAAAGAGTTTCCTCTGTAAAATCAATCGAGGAAATAACAACGAAACTGAAGGAATATACTCAAACAACAAGAGTTGAAGAATCGGTAGACACCACGCATCTTAGGTGAGTGAACGTGTGACGAATCACAGGGTCACTGACGTGCATAGCCACCCGCAACTAAGTAGGGTATTACACAGATTTCTCCATCAAAATAACTATAAAAGCATAATACGAGAAATAGAAACATAAATGATGGAGAATCGGTAGACACCACGCGTCTTATATGAGTGAACATGTGACGAATCACAGGATCACTGACGTGCATAGCCGCCCGCACCTAAGTAGGGTGTTACACAGATTTCTCCTCGAACCACAATAGGAAAACGAATCGGAAAGAAAGATGAATCAAGAACAAAACTTGGATGAACAAGAGGATGAATTGAAAGCCTAGCTTACGAAGCAAACTAAGAGAGGATCGTACCTTTATCTTCCTCGTTCTCCCGGCAGCGCTTCGCTAGCACTCCTCCCTCGCCTCCTACTCCTCCTCCCGACCTCTCGACCCTATACCTTGGGGTGGTGGTGGTAGTGGAAGTCATAGAGAATGAATGGGTGGGGGGTCTATTTATAGGCCCCAGAAAACCACTAACCATGGTTAGAAAACCATGGTTTAGGCCTTAACCATGGTTTAGCAGCCCATGGTTTTGGCCCATGCTGTTGGCCAAAACCTAAAGAGGATTCTAGATTCGCTAATGACGCTTAATTAACACTAATCGTGATTAACTTTCACTAATCGCGATTTAACTTTCGCGGCTTACGCTTATCTTTTGCTAACTAGTGATTAGTGTTTACTAATGATCATTAGCGGTTTTGAATCCGTCATTACTTTCTTTAACCATGTTTAATTAGTCTTAATGATAGTCATTATGGGTTAATGACATCTTAGCCTTTCTTACTTCTCTTTCTTATGAAAATCATAACAATTCGAAACGAAGTCCGATTCACACGAAAAAAAATTTCATTGGTTTTCTCTTGACGAGCCGGATCTTATTATATAGGATCCGAGATATGCCAATTTCAAGGCTTTATAATTATAACAACCGTAAAGAAAGTCTCGTCCTCGAGACTAGAAATGCAGGCATAACAACGAACGTCCTTTATAATGAACATATACATAATACATAGTGTTATCACTCAAACAAGTGCGGGTACTTCTCTCTTATTTCTTCCTCAGGTTCCCATGTGGCTTCTTCAAACTCTTGGTTCCGCCACAATACTTTAACTAGAGGCACCTCTTTGTTTCTCAACTTCTTGATATCCCTTTCAAGTATTTGCACAGGTATCTCTTTGTATGTCAAGTATGGCTCAACATGTAAATCATCATAACTTATCTTATGCTCTGGATCCCTAATGTACTTTCTCAGATTTGATGCATGAAATACATCATGTATTGCTGAAAGATGCAGAGGAAGTGCAAGTCTATATGCCACTTTTCCAATGCGCTGAATAATTTCGAAGGGACCCACGAACCTGGGTGCTAACTTCCCACGCAAGCCAAACCTCTGGACACCCTTCATAGGTGATACTTTGAGAAATACAAAGTCACCTACCTAAAATTCAAGGTCTCTTCGCTCGGTATCACTATAACTTTTCTGGTGAGGGCAGTTAATAGTCTTTTCTAGCAAGTTCTACAGCTTCCCGTGTCTCTTGAAGTCTATCTGAATCATAAAGGTTTTTATTCTGACCTCTTGCCAACACAAAGGAGTAGTACACCTTCGTCCATATAGTGCTTCAAATGGTGCCATGCCAATACTTGTATGGTAACTATTATTGTAGGTGAATTCTACAAGAGGCAAATGTTTAATCCACGATCCCTTCCATTCCAAGGCACATGCTCGTAGCATATCCTCTAGTGTCTGTACGTTATGACTGACCATCTGTTTGTGGATGATATGCTATGCTTAAACATAACTGTGTACCTAAGGATTTCATGATGTTCTCCCAATAGTGTGAGGTGAATCGTGAATCTCGATCGGAAACTACATCCTTTGGGAAACCATGGAGGCGAATCACATGTGTAATATATAACTCAGCAAGCAGGTCTGGAGAGAAAGATAAGCTTATCGGAATAAAGTGTGCTACCTTTGTCAGACGATCTATTATAACCCAGATACTATCTTTACTACCAGTCGTCTGAGGTAAGCCAGTAACGAAGTCCATGGAAATGCTTTCCCATTTCCATTCAGGTATAGGGAGGGGTTGCAATAATCCTGGTGGCTTTCGGTGTGAAGCCTTTACTTACTGGCATGTGAAACATGAATTCACAAACTCAACAACATCTTTCTTCATTCCCGACCACCAAAAGTATGAATGCAGATCTTTATACATCTTCGTAATTCCTGGATGAATAGATAATCTAGAACAATGAGCTTCACGTAAAAAGTCTTTCCTCAGTTCAGGTATGTCTGGTACACAAGCTCTGTGATGGTTATATAGTAACCCATCTTGTATCTGGAATCCCTCTATCTCATACTTCTCAAGTTGTTGTTTCAAGTCTTTAAGGACTGGATCATCCTCCTGTCCATTCTTTATTTTATCCCAGATCTCTGGTTTGTATCGATGAGGAATAGTTATAGTATCAACACTAATATCAAATGGTTTCCATTCACTTAACGTTGATAGTAAACCCCAGAAGTGGATAGCACACACTAACCCAGGTGAATAAGTTCTTCTGCTAAGGGCATCTGCTATGATGTTCCCCTTACCAGGGTGGTAGGAGATAGTGCAATCATAATCTTTCAACAACTCTAGCCACCGTCTCTGTCTCATATTGAGCTCCTTTTGATCAAATAGATATTTCAAGCATTTATGATCAATGAAGATTTCAAAAGTAATACCATACAGGTAGTGTCTCCATATCTTTAAAGCGAAAATTACGGCAACTAATTCAAGGTCATGTGTTGGGTAGTTCTTCTCATGTGTCTTGAGCTGTCGTGATGCATACGCAACTACCTTACCATGTTGCGTAAGAACTGCCCCGAGTCCTTCTTTAGACGCATCAGTGTACATTGTGAACCCTTCACTCCCAGAGGGTAGAGTAAGGATTGGTGCAGATGTTAGGCATTCTTTCAGTGTCTGAAAACTAGCTTCACATGTATCATACCATAAGAATGGGACCTCCTTCTGAGTTAGTCTAGTCATTGGCAATGCTATTCGTGAAAAGTCCTTCACGAATCTTCTATAATATCCAGCTAATCCCAGAAAAGATCATATTTCTGTGACAGTCTTCGGGCGTTCCCAACTCATCACCGCACTAACCTTTGTAGGGTCAACTGATATACCTTCCCCAGAAATAACATGGCCTAAGAAAGATACTTCAGATTGCCAGAAGTCACATTTGCTATATTTAGCATACAGTTTGTTCTTCCTTAGAGTTTCAAGTGCCCTCCTGAGATGGTGTTCATGCAGATACTTATCCTTGGAGTAAATAAGCACATCATCAATAAAGACCACTACAAAGTGATCTAAGAACTCCTTGAATACTCTATTCATGAGATCCATGAAGGCTGCTGGGGCATTTGTTAGTCCAAAAGGCATACCTAAGAATTCATAATGCCCGTATCTAGTTCGAAATGTTGTCTTGGGAATATCTGTGTATTTAATTTTCAACTGATGGTATCCAGATCTTAAATCAATTTTGGAATACACAGTTGAACCCTGTAACTGATCAAAGAGATCATCAATTCTTTGCAGTGGATACTTATTCTTTATTGTCCTCTTGTTTAGTTGTCTATAGTCAATGCACAACCGCATCGACCCATCCTTTTTTCTGACAAATAAGATAGGTGTAACCCATGGTGAAGTACTAGGACGAATGAATCCTTTAATAAACAGTTCTTGCCATTGTATCTTTAACTCTCGTAACTCAGCTGGTGCCATCCTATGCAGAGGGATAGAGATAGGCTGAGTATCAGGTATGAGAGAGATTTCAAATTCAATCTCTCGCACAGGTGGTAATCCAGGTAGTTCCTCTGGAAATACATCAGGAAACTCGCACACTATAGGCACATCTTCTATCATTCTTTCTGACCCTGATGTTGTGGATACATAAGCTAAATAACCTTGGCATCCTTTCTCTAACAATTGTTGTGCCTTAAAAGTAGAGATATATTTGATATTATCATTGGATGTCTTTCCAATGAACTGGAACTCTATCGAGTTTGGAAGGTGAAATGTTACTGTCTTCTGAAAACAGTCAAGACATGCATGATGCCTTTCTAGCCAATCCCTCCCTAGGATAAGATCAAAGTCCTCCATTTCTATTAGTAGTAGTGAAATAGGTAACTGATGTCCCGCTATCAGTATTATACAATTATCCAGGATTTCTCGGATTATAAATACTTATCCTCCTGGTCCCTTGATCAGATAGGACTGTTGTACTTCTACTGGTATCTTACCCAAAGCAGGTACTAACCGTCGAGCAATAAATGAATGTGACGCACCAGAATCAAATAAGGCATGTACTGAAAAGCCATGAATAGTAACGGTACCTTGTACGACTATGCCTGAGTGGTAGGCTTGTTCCTCAGTAATTGCATTTAGCTGGCCATTAGGAATAAGCAAGCTAGAACCCGCAACACTTTGTGGTGGTTATTGTGTAGGAGACACTCCTTGTGAGCCCCGACCTCTACCATGTCTTCCTCCGTGTGTTGCTCCATTGCTCGAGGTGGATGTTATACTATTAATTGGGGTTGATTTAAACCCTGAACCTCTCAACTTGGGACAATCTTTCTTGATGTGGCCTTCCTCATGACAGTAAAAACACACACGTGCTCATGTTTGAGCTGAAGATCCAGCCACACAGGTGCTAGCTCCTGCTGCTGAGTCGCGAAGATATAGTGGAGGTCTAGAGAAACCCCATCTTCCTGATAATTCCTGACCCAAGGTCTGTGGTGAGCTTATATTGGAACCGACTGGATGATAGCGACGATCTCTCGATTATAATGTGCCATGATTTTGGATGGTCCACCATTAAAGTGGAAACTTCTTCTTTGGCGGTTTTCATCCCTCTCCATCTCAATACGAGAGGCGATGTCCATTACTTCATCTACCGTTGTGGCTCTAAAACCAGCAAGCTTTTCTCGTAGATCTCCCTGAAGACCGCTAACAAATTTGGTAAGACACTCTTGTAGTGAAGCTTCTAGAGCTGGTGAGTACCGTAGTAGCTCAGTAAAGTGGATATGATAATCTCGTACGGTCTTGGAACCCTGATTCAGAGAAGCCAACTCTCACCTCTTTAATTCTTCCCAATGAGAGGGACAGAAGTAAGCTCGAAACCTCTCTTCAAAGATATCCCATGGAACAGGATCTGCTAACTTCTTGGAAATTGCTCTACACCATCATCGTGCATAATCTGCTAGCGAGTAATCAGCAAAGTGCACCCAGGTATCAACTGGTGCATGGATTATCCTCAACATTCTAGTAACATCATCGAGCCATAACTCAGCCTCGGCAGGTGTTTCTACACCTTTGAATCGAGGAATTTTTCCCTTTCGGTAATTATCTAGTAATGTTTGGTGTCTAAGAAGGGCCTTCTCCATTGCTTCTTCAAGCGGGGTAGGAGCAGACTCAGTTGAAGGATGGTAACTAGATTCTTCCTCATAAAGATGGACAGAACCTTCAATCATGGCAACCGCAGGCTTAGATGCCTCGGGTCTCTCAGCCTGTGCATTGAGCCTCTTCTACAATGCTTGTTGCCTTTGCCCCATGTCTTGGAGCATTGCCATCATAGCCGCTAATTGTCTAGACACGTCTTGGTCTGCCATGATCCTGGGATGAGTCAAGGTCAAAGGTCAGTTCCTATATGTCTTAGTATGATGTACATAAGGGACAATGACTTGTGAATGGTACTTCAGTCAGCTATTAAGATCAAAGGATCTTAATACAACCTTAGTTTTCTAAATACCGCTCATAATTGATAATTACTAAATAAATTACTGGAGTAACCTTGATCTGATACCAATCTGTCACGACCCCGATTCTCGGGTCGTCGGAACCTCCCATATCCGGATCTGGTTACTCAGCAATAATTTATTCAACAATCACAACTAACATTCAGAAACAGACTGCAAATAAAATACTCAGAAGAAAGTATTTCAAGACGTTCCCATTCACAAAATAAGGTTCAAATGATACATTGTCCCACTATAACCATTTACATGTACATCAGATTGCAAGGAAAAAATATACAAAAGATTACTAACTACCTTAAAGAGTAAAGCTACTGGGGCAGGCTGGACGTCTAGTATGTAAGCTGGATGAATTTTTAAAGTCCTTGCGATGGCTCACCGATACCTGTTGGGTATACCAAAAATCATAGGATAAAAATTAGCCAATGCTAAGTAACAAAGAAGAGAAAGGCAAACAAATTGTGTAATTTTTTTCAAAACTTGATATCACAAAAAATTCATTCCTTTTCATTAATTTAAGCCATATTCCTTTCTATTCCACATCAAGGATTAGTCCAGGGGAACCCCACCATTCTTGGACTCCGAAGCTGTGGACCCTTCGAGATTGGAGATTGTGTTGATCTTGGTAAGCTTATGCCACCGCACGTCGCCTCAACCAATCCTTCAATACTACCCAGACAATTTCCTTTTTCTTTTATTAAACAGGGTCTCAACCCTCAACCTGGAAAATCAAATGAGCACACCGTCCTTTAGAACTCGGTTGCTTAAAACCTCAGACAAACATTTAATCATATAACCTAGCGGCTTTAAATACATGTTATCATGACCCAGCCGCTATTGAACCACCCGTGCCTCCACATGGCACGACCACATCTTCCGTCGTTCAACCCGACGATATTGGCTCCCGGTACCACGCATTGCAAAACATTCATTTTGTGCGCACTTAATATAACAGGGCAATCGTGTACTACCTAGATAGGGAAACGCCAATACAGGTTCCTTCCGACAAACCTACAGGTTGCATGCCTGACCTGTAGTTCTACTCCTAGTCATCCTTAACATGACACACGATCCTTTTCAAGATCCAACTCAAGCCACCTCAATTCCCATGATGTAATTCATTCGTTAAGTCTTCTACTTGCATAATCAACAACACTTAGTATAGACTCACATATATATTATTCATAACCATATATACTCGTATTTCTGCCGATTTTAACTCCCAAACCCTAACTCACAAAGCCACCGCATCAATTTTTTGCTTAAACCTTATTTTAGTGGGAATCACAAAGTTATTCTTCAGACTTTTTCAAAAATAGCCAAAATTAGGGTTCTTCGTAGCAAAGAACACAAAATCAAGAATTTCAATAAATTCGTATGAAAACCCAACAACAAAAGGAAGGATTTCGTTACCTAATCGAGCTCTCTCTCGTGTATGCAAGTCTTTATCATGTTTCGTTTTTAGAAAGGCTATTTTAAGGCTCCTGAAAAGATCGAATTTCATTTTCATATCAAAACAATAAGAACATGTCAAGAACACGAAGAACACGAAGAATGCAAAGTACGTGAAGAACATATTTTCTCTTAAAATTTCGGCAGAGTTTCCCCTTATATCAGGACATATATCTGGGAAAATTTCAGCAGAGTTTCCCCTTATAACGGGACATATTTCTCGGAAACTTTCGGCAGAGTTTCCCCTTATATCGGGACATATTTCAAAATGAAAACGAAAAGAGTTTCCTCTATAAAATCAATCGAGAGGAAATAACAACGAAACTGAAAGAATATACTCAAACAACAAGAGATGAAGAATCGGTAGACACCATGCATCTTAGGTGAGTGAACGTATGACGAATCACAGGGTCACTGACGTGCATAGCCGCCCGCTCCTAAGTAGGGTATTACACAGATTTCTCCAAAAAAAATAACTATAAAAGCATAATACGAGAAATAGAAACATAAACGATGGAGAATCGGTAGACACCATGCATCTTAGATGAGTGAACGTGTAACGAATCACAGGGTCACTAATGTGCATAGCCGCCCGCACCTAAGTAGGGTGTTACACAGATTTCTCCTCGAACCACAACAGGAAAACGAATCGGAAAGAAAGATGAATCAAGAACAAAACTTGGAAGAACAAGAGGATGAATTGAAAGCCTAACTTACGAAGGAAACTAAGAGAGGATCGTACCTTTCTCTTCCTCGTTCTCCCGGCAGCGCTTCGCTAGCACTCCTCCCTCGCCTCCCACTCCTCCTCCCGACCTCTCGACCCTAGCCCTTGGGGTGGTGGTGGTAGTGGAAGTCATAGAGAATGAATGGGTGGGGGTCTATTTATAGGCCCCGGAAAATCACTAACCATGGTTAGAAAATCATGGTTTAGACCTTAACCTTGGTTTAGCAGCCCATGATTTTGGCCCATGGTTTTGGCCAAAACCTATCCCAAACATAGGGCTTAAGTTAGAACATTCAAGAGGATTTTAGATTCGCTAATGACGCGTAATTAACATTAATCGTGATTAACTTTCACTAATCTCTATTTAACTTTCGCGGCTTATGCTTATCTTTTGCTAACTATTGATTAGTGTTTACTAATGATCATTAGCGGTTTTCAATTCGTCATTAGCTTCTAACCATGTTTAATTAGTCTTAATGACAGTCATTATGGTTTAATGACATCTTAGCCTTCCTTACTTCTCTTTCTTCCGAAAATCATAACAATTCGAAACGAAGTCCGATTCACACAAAACAATTTTCATTGGTTTTCTCTTGACGAGCCGGATCTTATTATATAAGATCTGAGATATGCCAAGTTCAAGGCTTTATATTGCATCCTCTACCTTGATCCCATCCCAAGTTCAGGCTAACCCCAATAGCATGAACCGATCTAGTTCTCAGCAGCACTTTTGTCAGGTATACTATTCAGCATCTCCTAGATCTAAACATGAGATTCTTTCTGTGACGAGGCTAATCATATGTCACTCAGCAGCGGGAGGATCGTGACCGTACCTGACCGAGTGAGGGATACGAGGAGGGGCATCTTTGGAGCTCTACGAGAGGAGTCTTCAGAGGACGAGGAGGAGAGGCATCATATTTCGGAGCCCCATCAGCACCATTCGAGGATTTCTACTCATGGTGCCGACAGGAGGAGGAGAGAATGTATCTAGCATCGGCAGCATGTATACACTTCTGATTCTACAGAGGACCTTGCATCTTCGGTTGTGGCGGATACCACTCCAGCTTCTATTCCACAACCCTTAGTAGATAGTCTAGATTTTGATTCCATGTTGCATCAAAAATATTCTTGTATGAAGAACTTTATTTCCATTAATGCTAAGAATGATCTTCCAGTTCATGATTCATGCTCTTCATCTTCTGTTTCTCTAGCTTCAATCCCTTTCCCCCGTGCTCTTACGATAGGAAAGCACATCAAAAAGATTCAGAAAGATGACCCCGATATGGCACGATTTTGTAAGGAAACCATCGCTGTAAAAGTGCCATTTGATGAGTATGTGGCTAACCACCATGCATTTCAAAAATATCTTAAGGTGAGATGCACACCTACTAGGGTTAGCAGGAAGAAAGTAAAGACACACATCTTGTCAGTAGCCACAACCTATTGTCTCAAGAATCATACATTGCCAAGGAAAAAGAGAGACATGGGTGCTCACTATGTGGAGAGTTGTACTGACGACATTTTGTTTTCATGCACACTCTTGGATAACGGTTCTTCGATCAACCTACTTCCCTTAGCATTATATCAAAAATTGGAGTTAAGACCACTTCGCAAATTTAGAGCTTTACTCTAATTTGCAGATCGTTCAGTGAAGAGACCTAAGGGAGAAGTGAAGAACATAGTTATCTTGATTGAGGGGAAGAACTATCAAGTTGACTTCATAGTCTTGGATATGGAGACTCCCAATCATTGGAGAGAATCTCAGATCATTCTCGAACGACCCTTCCTAAGGACTGCGGGCGCAGCTTTCGATTATGGTACATGAATGATGAAGTTTCGTTCTCCCGGCAGAGAAGTGAATCTTGAGATGAAACAAACCAAGTGTCAACAAGCCGATTCAGAGAGTAGCACAGAGTACTCATCTTCAGAGGTAGATTGCAGTATGATTAGCACAGTTGGGATTTGGAGACAGATTCCTTCAGGATAGAGTGAATCCCTCTCATCTAGAAAGGACATAGTGTATGATGCAGCTTGCCAGGTGTTGTTTGATCTTGTGAGAGATGAATCTATCTATTCCCATGATGACATAGAGATCCATATGGATCTGTCAGCTCCATCCCCTTCGGAACGATCATGGGAAATAGATGATGAGTCGGACGTGGCTTTAGCCGAATTACCGCATTTCTTTAGCGATTCAACTCCTCTTACTTCTGAGTTGGTAGCAAGTACTACGCAGCTTAGCCCACATTCATGCAGCACGGAACAAGATTCAGTTCAGCCAGATTTGCTTGATGATACCACATTGCCAGAACTGAAATCACTACCTCCTACACTCGAGTATGCCTTTCTTGGAGGACCCAAAGAAATATATCATGTTATCATTAGCTCAGACTTGACTTTAGAATAGGAGTATAGGTTGTTAGAAGTTTTAGAGAGGAACTGCAAAGCAATAGGCTGGACAGTGTCGGATCTCGTGGGGATCAACCCCGCTCTCTACTTGCACCACATTTTTACCAAGGATAACGTGAGACCTTCCCATGAGTTCCAAAGGAGACTTAACCCCAATCTATTGGAAGTAGTGAAAAAAGAGATTGAGAAATGGTGCAAAGCATGGTTTATATACCCTATTTATGACTCTAAGTGGGTGGCCCAGCTTCATGTTTTCCCGAAGAAGTCGGGAATTCAGATGGTCACCAATGAGGAGGGGGTAGAGATCACGACACGAGTACCTATGTCATGGTGTGTATGTGTTGACAACAGGAACCTGAATTCCACGACCAAGAAAGATCACGTTCCCTTGTCGTTTATTGATCAGATCTTGGAGAGACTCGTAGGGAAAGAGTTCTTTTGTTTTCTTGACGGGTACTCATGCTACAACCAGGTAGCTATAGTCTCTGAGGACTAGAAAAAGACCACATTCAAATGTCCATTTGGCACTTATGCTTTCAGGCGCATGCCATTCGGGCTCTGCAATGCCCTGGGCACATTTCAGCGGTGCATGATAGCCATATTTGCCGAGATGGTAGGAGATTTCCTGGAAGTGTTCATGGATGACTTCTTGGTCTATGGTGATTCTATTTATACATGTTTAGAGAACTTGGACCGAGTCCTCAGGAGGTGTAGAGAGGTGAATATGGTACTCTCCTGGGAGAAGAGTCACTTTATGGTGACGGAGAGTATCGTGTTGGGGCATGTCATCTCCAAAAGGGCAATGGAGGTGATCACGAAACTCGATCCACCTACCAATGTGAAGTCGGTACGGTCATTCTTAGGTCATGTTGGATTCTATAGAAGATTCATTCATGATTTTTCAAAGATCGCCCGCCCACTGACTGAGCTCTTAGGTAAAGACACAAAGTTCGTTGTAGATCACAGGTGTCTGGAGGCCTTTGAACTCTTGAAAAGGAATATTTGTACCTCGCCTATCCTACAAGCTCCTGACTGGTCTCTCCCCTTTGAGATCATGACTGACGCTTCGGATTTCGCTATAGGAGTTGTGTTAGGACAATGACAAGAGGGGATCCAGTCTGCGATCTACTATGCGAGTAAAGTATTAGATCCTACACAAAAGAATTATACAGTGACTAAAAAGGAAATGCTTATGGTAGTATGGGTCCTCGAGAAGTTCGGGTCATATATTTTGGGCTCTAAGGTGATAATTGACACTGATCACTCAACCATTCGATACTTAATGGAAAAGAAGGACACGAAGGCGCGTCTTCTTAGGTGGATTTTACTCCTTCAGGAATTTGATTTGGAGATAAAAGATAAACCTGGAATGAAGAATGTCGTGGCTGATCACCTTTCTTGGATTGAGCTTAAGGATTCTCCTGATTATGAGCGGATTAGAGAGACCTTCCCAAATGAGTCAATTTGTGTTATTGACTCACTCCCGTGGTATGCCAACATGGTGAACTATCTTGTCTCCAAGCAGGTTCCCCATGGTTGGACTAGGAGCAGCATTGATCGACTGAAGTCAGATTCGAGGAGATACCACTGGGACGATCCTTTCCTTTTCTTCGAAGGATCGAATTGTGTTTGGAGAAGGTGTATTCCTCATGAGGAATACTGGAGTGTCCTCACATATTGTCATTCAATTGAGGCTGGAGGACACCATTCGGGAAAGAGAACCTCTCACAAATTACTTCAATGTGGATTGTATTAGCCGACCTTGTTTAGAGATGCTATTGATTTTGTACGGTCGTTGCCCGATTTATCAAAGGATGGGAGGGACATTTGGACAGAGAGATGAGATGGACATGCAACCGATGATTATTTGTGATGTTTTTGATGCATGGGGCATAGATTTTATGGGTCCCTTTCCAACAACCAATAACATGAGTACATATTGCTAACAGGTGATTATTTATCTAGGTGGGTGGAGGCTATTCCAACCCGAACTGCAGACAGCAAGACTGACTGTAAGTTTGTAAGAGACCATATTATTTCTAGGTTCAGGGTGCCAAAAGTTTTGATATCTGATGGGGGTAGCCAATTTGTGAACAGAGATATGAGATCTTTAGCTAAGGACTATAGATTTGAGCAGAGAGTAACTAGCCCTTACCACCCACAGTTTAACGACATGGCAGAGGTTTCAAACAGAGAGGTGAAGAGTATTTTACAGAAATTTGTTCGTCTCGATAGGAAGAACTGGTCTCAGCTCTTGGACCAAGTTCTGTGGGCCTATAGGACAGCTTATAAGATACCATTGGGTACTTCACCATTTAGAATGATCTATGGCAAGCCATGCCATTTGAGCGCAGAATTGATTCATAAATCCGAATGGGAAATTAAGAAGATTAATTGGAGTAGTCACCTAGGGAAACTTTGTCGAGACTTGAACTTGAACGAGCTCGTGGAAATCCGAAACAGGGCATATGACAACAATTTGATTTATAAGGACAAAGTAAAGAGATTCCATGATCAGCACATTAGGGGCAAAGACTTTGTCCCTGGACAAACGGTACGATTGTTCAATTCCAAGTTGAAGATGTTCCATGGGAAGCTCAAATTTAAATGGACGGGTCCCTTTGTTGTTAAGAAAGTGTATGGGAATGGAAGTGTAGAGATAGATGACCTCACAGATGGTGCACAATCTCATGTGGTAAATGGACAACTATTGAAGAATTTTGTTGATTTGAAAGAGCAGTTAGTCCTAGTCGAGGTCATCAACTTCATGCAGAGTGAGCACAGAGCAGATACATCATATTAGTCTTCATGAAGATGCAGCATCAAGATTCAGCAGCTTAGAAGATTCAGTTACTCTTGTATATTCTCCCTTCTTTGTGTATTCTCCATATCACATCGGTTCTCATACTTACTCCTGTCCTATACTTAGGCTGATCAAGAGCCTAAGTATAGGGGGAACTGATGCATGCCATGTGTATATACTCATCCATTTCTCCTCTTGACCTCGCCCGCCCCATTTTTTGCTCTTCTTTTACACTTAGGCTGACTAGAGCCTAAGTATAGGGGGGCGGATCGACTTCTATACTTTTTATTCTTTTAGCTATCCTAAGCTTAGCACGAGCCATGTCTTTTTCTCGCTTCTTGTGCTCTAAGGACATATCACAAGCTAAGTATAGGGGGTCATGTATATATTACATATATACTTTACCCATATCTCGTACTTTCACATATTTATGTATATATTATACAATAATTATGGGGTGGGCAAAAAAAGAAAAAAAGAAAATCTTTTTTCAAAAAAATCTTAAAAAACTTTTTAAAAACAATGATTTTTCCCTTATTTGCTTTAAAAAAACTTTTTCAAACAAACCTTTTAAAAAAACCTTGAAAAAAAAGAAGAGCAAAACTTTTTTCTAAAAAACTTTCTTCTTTAACTCTATTTTTCCAAAAAAACTCTAAAAAATCAAAATAAAAAAACTCAAAAGGAAAAAAAGAAAAAAAAAACAAACTAACTAATAAGTTGGTTTAATCCCTAACATTTACACTTTCACACAAGACTTGTGATGATCAAGAATACTTGGTTTATGAGATCTTGATATTTTGAGTTAACCAGCCTTAGTCTTTAGGGTCCTTGACTTAATTATTCACATTTCCCTAGTTTGAATGATTTAGGTGCTATATTGCATGCTTAGTCTCTACATTA
This sequence comes from Ottelia alismoides, assembly GCA_037367405.1. NCBI lineage: Eukaryota > Viridiplantae > Streptophyta > Magnoliopsida > Alismatales > Hydrocharitaceae > Ottelia > Ottelia alismoides. The sequence goes on along the minus strand of JAZKJV010008216.1, from coordinate 554,858 downwards.
AGAATATGATCAGCACCACACATACACGACTGCAGTTATGATGAGATGAGTTGAAATTTAACTTGAGGAACTGCAATGAGTGATTTGAGTTTGGACTTGATTTGATGATGCTCGAGGATGGGATAAAATCAATGACGGCTTCATGAGACCTGAGTGTAAGCACCTTTAGCCAGTATAAGAACATGGTTCTTGTACTATCTCTTGACATTTACCTATGAGCCAGGGTGTGATAAAATAAAAAAATGCTGATCAGTGTCAGCCAACTCTTGGTAAAAGCAATGGAGCTGGCCAAAATACTACAAAGCAATGAAATGTTAAAGAAAAGCTCTCATTCCACAAATTCAAATATAAAGAGCTTCCACCAAAGGCGAGTGCTCCCAACCATTTCAAAGTGTCCACTTGGACCACTGCTGTTAGGACCAGGAGTCGGGTTTGCACCAAAAAAGGGCTCTGCATCGTAAATGCTACAAGTCTGGGTGTAGAAGGTACGATGGGCACTCAAAAAAGGCACACCCCGGTGTACTCCCAGGAAAACAAGTGCAGACGACTCCAACTTCTCTTGACGGACGCATTGGTCAACACCAAAAAAAATACATGTGTTGAGTTAATAAGGCACTCGAGAGGATCCCTGTTCCAATGAGAGGGAGAGAATAATTGACACAATCCTATAACCTCCATCAACTGGCCTTCCATCTACACTTTTAAGTCTGACAACTAAAGAGATGGTTGATTGGATGCAAGAAATGGTTTATTCCCTAGTGTTGAGGATCGGGTTCTTAGGAGAGTCTCTTGGACTAGAACCTTGGGTGATGTTGCGACTCAACTCTTGTAATTGCGGTCAACACTTAAGTCATATCCTTACTATTTATGTATACAAAGAGAGTCTGATGATTAGAGAAATTAGATACCTTTTGATTAGAGCTTGGTTCAGCTTAGAATTTTAGGATCTCTAAAATCGAGAGTTCTTGAATGGATCAAGTCTTGTATTCACATGCACAGTCAGGGGTTAACCCAACTTATTCATTCTTTATTTGCTCAAGGACTAGCAAAGTTTAAGTATGGGGGTGATGAATCCAGGATTCATAATCTCAATATCTTGATCTTAGCAAAATCTCAAATAAATTTAAATAAATTCAATAAATTAACAAAATGACTCTTATAAATAAAACATACTAATTATTGTATATTAGATTGTACAAAATAAATCACCCATAAAAAGCCGCAAAATAAAGGAGTTTTTCACATGTTAATAGCCCAAAACTTCATGTATTTTTTTTAATAAATTCATTTCAAATCCTTTTAGCTAATTATTTATCTAACTTGTTCATAAAAATGTATATAAAAATATAAAAATACAAAAATAAATTTCAGCTCAAATAAATGCTCCTAGATCCTAAAGAGAAAAAGCCATAAAGTCCAACTTCCCAGCCAAATTCCTGCTCCGTATGAACTCCAAATTCACCCATCTCACTTTTAAAATTTAAGTTATAAAATTATCTATCCAACGGAAGTGGTTTCATAAAAATCAGAGCTCATTTATAAAAGCTGAGTTTTGGGACCATGATGTACATTGTATATTATGTATATATTCATTCTTTCTTCATTTTCTATTTTATCTTTCTTAATTACTAAAAATACAAAAAAGTCATTATTGTGTTGTATTTTGATTGTAGTATTTTATTGTATTTTCTTGAAATATCTCTTATTAAAAAGATAAAAAATAAATTAGAAAATTAAACAAAAAATGTACATGTTGTTTGTCATCTTTTGCAAATTCTCTACTTTTTCTCTTTTTATTTTTATTCTCCCTTTTTAGTAGCCTACTTTTATTATATTTTATTTAAATTCACATTATCTACAATAACTTCCATTTAGCTCTATTAACCATCAAGTCTTCTTACAACCTCCATTCCACTTCACCGTGTTTCTAACCTCTCATTCAACTCCAATAATCTAACCTCCCATTCAACTCCATCACCTATCTAACCTCCTTTTCTCTTCTATTTATATTCGTTTGTACATCCTCATTTTTTCCATCCGCCGTTCTAATAGAAAAAGGAGAGAGCTTGGAGTGTTTTGTTGGTGACAGCGGTGAAGCATCTTCCTCAAGCGACGACCTCCTTCAAGAGAGATCCGCGGAGCTCCGCTCTACGTCACGAGTTCCCCCATAGAGATCACGTAGCTTCTTCTATTTTATTTTGCCAATCGGATCGAGGTGACGACAGGAGTCCAGCGTAGCTTCTCTGCAAATCCAGCGAAAATTCAGGTAAGTATTCCATCGCATTTCTCATGTTGTTTTTGTTTATCTCACATTTTATTTCCTTGTTATTTTCACCACCACCATCATTTTATATCACATCATACCATCACCATCTCCACCACCTTCATCTTCTTCATCATCCTCCTCTACCATTTCTCCCCTTTTATATATATCCACATTTATTCCATGTTTAAAAAAATTAAAAAAATTAAAAAATTAAAATCACAACAAAAGAATTTTCAAAAAAATTAAAAAAGGTGCAGAGAAGCAGCAGTCACCGCTGCCGCTTCCATGCACAATAGTCGTCATCCGTTGCCTTCCACCTCGCGGCCCTACGTACGGCCACGCCGCCGGCCCCGCCCCCTGCTGCCCCATATGTGCAACGAAGAAGAAAAAAGGTCTTTTTCATTTTTTTTTATTTTGTAAAAATTGCATGTTTTCCCCTTTAAGTTTCTTTAATTAAAAACGTACCCCTCGTGCACAGTTTGTGTTGTTTAAGTTCAATTTCAACATTGCATAGACAACCTTGTGTTCATGTTTTAATTTGGACCTCATTATTTCATCATTTTATTCAATGAAAAATAGCACGATGTTGAGCAACTAATTGTCTACCTTCTGAATATTTATTTGTATTTTTGTGAGATCTAGATAATTAAAATTTTTAAGTGCAAAAGTTCATATTTTACCCAATCTGGACCCATAAATTCATATCTAACTCATGGTTGCTCCAAATATTATTAGAAAATCATGAATGATGCCTTGACATGTTCTTAAATTACTTTCCAAATTTCATCAAAAATAGAGTTGTCATGTGCCTGAAATAAAGTGTGTAGTAATTTTAGTAAATGATTTTTAATTAAATCCCCACATCATATTTTTTGCAATTTCAACTCTCCTGGATTGTTCATCTAAATAGCTTCTTGAGATAATTTACACTCTGGCCAATTTGATAACTGGATTTATTAGTAATTAATTACTTGCAGTCACTCTATTTTAAGTAAAAAATGTATAAAAAATTCATATTTTGTCAACAAAAATCCAAAAAAATAGTGTAGTCTCATTTAATCGTGTTTAACTTCCACTAAATTTTTCATAATTTTTGCATTCTGTTTGTGTGAAAAATTGCAAAAAACCCCATAAAAAGTGTTCATTTTTTATTGTTACATTTCAACCCTAAAATTCTAAAAAAATAATTTATGCATTCATCACTGAATTAGGATCCTAGAAAAAATATAATTTGGTTGAATTGAACTGATTTGACATTAAAATCAATTTAGCCTAGTTGTGTGCTTTCTTATTGTCTTAATTCACTCGCATATCGTATTTTGCATTTGTATTTGCATTAAAAAATAACATGAAAATCTGCATCGAAAAATTAGACCTAAGTTTTCGAATTAACCCGGCGTTGTTCCTTTGCTTCCATGTATTCGACCCCGGACTTGCCCGAGGTATAAATTAAAGCCGAGACACTCTTAACAGAGATCCTTCTCTCGGTTATGACTTATTCGCTAAGTACACATACTACAATGTGTGCAAATTATATCTTATTTAGCGACTCATCACTCATTCCAAGTCAAGATGGTGGACGACCAAATTGTCCCAAAGGGACTTGGTGGATATCTCCCCCTTTCAGGGTTGAGCCAATCTCTTCCTCCATTATCTCCATGATTAAATGATCTATTTTTGAAATTTCTTATATTGATTTATAATATATATATATTAATTTAAATTAAATTAAATATCGTTTTATTATTTTACAACAAAATCATGACCATTAAATTTAACACAAATCAATCTCATCCCTTGATTTTGTGTTGTCCATGTATTGAGATCCATGGGATCCCAGAACCGTATATAAGAAGAGGCACCCCTTGATCTTCAGATGACAACTTCGATAATCTCTCTCTCTCTCGCTCTCATTCTCACGTCATCCCATCTCCCTCTATAAGAGTGGACATCCACTCTTCTAATAGAGAGAAGGTTCCCTTCGTCATCGCATCGCTGTTGTGTTGCCACTTCGACGACTATTGGGTCTCCATCTTCTTTGGTGCATCTCATTTGTGAAGAAGGAGTTCAATATCGTGAGACAAGATCAGGAGATCCATTGCTTTTATCATCGACTAGGATTGCAAGAAGCACATGACTCATCTCCATGCTCGCAAGTGTCTCCTCCGACGGATCGGACTTGAGACAGGAGGTCTCTTTTCATAGAGGCTTAATCACAACCACGCTAGAATAGTATTCATTTATCTATTGTGTGGTTAGATGAAATGATATAAGAAGTGTTCGTGGATCATGCGGTTTCATCGATTGAAATTTTTTAATTACGTTGTACCGAGCCAATAGTTTGACTAGTCGCTCTCGATCATATATGATGTGATCCACACACTACCATGATGCGCTTTAAGATTCTTCCATATCTTTCAAGTAGTATCAGAGCCTTGGGTCGGAGATTTTGGATATGATCCATAAACTTGGGAAGAATTGGGCTCATTAGAGCTTGTAAAAATTTTATCGTTTTTTATTCTCGCAGCCTTTCTTTGTGATTATTTTCAGCCCTATTTTTAAACCTGAATATATAATAATGTTCCCCATTAAATAAGGAAGCTGTGATATTTGAGTTTGTGTGATTTGGAATCCGATAACGCAAGTTATGATCATTTTGATGAATATACATCTGTTGTTTCGGGGATGGAAAATCTTGATGTAAATAAAGAGTTAGTTAATGTCTTGAAATGCCTAGAAATGCATTTTAATCTCTTGATTCTGTTATAAATCAAATTATCAAACTTTGAGAACTTACTTTGCTTGATTTGGATTTAAATTGATTGAGATATGATAATTTTAGTGAGTGAGGGTCACTGTTGGAAATTACATTTGTAATCAAGAAGCTTGTAATTGTCTTTAAGAAATTAGTGAAATTAATGGTTAATTTCCTGGAATAATTATGGACAAATATTTGATGAATTATTTCTTTAAATGTCATTACCTTAACCAGTAATTGTTTAGATATGATCTAGATCACAATTTGTTACTCAATCTACTCTCCAACAAACAAACTTGCTTGAATAGGATTTGGAATTTGTTTAGCAAATTTCCTTATAATCAATATGGTTTTGATTATTACTATATGATATAAATTTGATTGAAAAATATATTATCATCTCAAGTATAAAGTGATCAATTTGGCATTATCCATGCTCGAGGCAAATATGATGTCCAGACAGGGAGCGTTGGGGTAGTAGGTTGCTCCATGAGCAGTTTGTTCCACTCCTGTCGATACTGACCATAACAATGAGTAGGGAAGGGATAATGCTAGAGAGATCATGTTGTATTTTTCTAATGATTAAAATTCTAAAGAATGTGTACTTTGAGATAATACCATCCTTTTAAGTAACAATCAAGCTTATTGATTGAATTGGATTAATAATTGAATTAATGTGATTAAAATAATTATATCCAATTAAAGCACTCTATTATGAATAGATGTGTATTTCCTTTAGAAGAATTAATTATATGAATGTGATTCACGATAATTAATAAGAATTTGAATATGAGGTGAAGGATCACATAAGTGACATCCATGGTCACCCGTCAAGGCGAAGGGTTCCGTCGCCAGGGATTGTATGTAGGAGATGCTTGTCCGAAGTGATAGCTCCGACATACAAGTGCATCTGGATTAAGGTCTTTACTTCTTAAAAGATTAAGGATGTAGGTGCAGTGACCCCAATATCAGGTCTTAATATTATTAAGGTGATATTGGATTGCGCATAGCGAGTAATAATCATATTGACAGTTGGTTCAATTAACGTTGGGTCAACATCATCTTAGGGGTGGTGGGCCCGGGTGTTAAAGAACAAATTGAAAATTGCAAGTTGACTTGCTAGGAAGAATGTGTTGTTGCTTCTTTTTATCCGAGTCACATCTTCTCAAATTATTGGGATGTGACAACGATAAAGAGGAGATCCTAGTTCTTGCTAGAGATATAGCGATATGTATATCTATTGCTTTGAAAGTGAATAAGGGAATGAACTTTCAAATATGAAATGGCAAGGATGGTTTGATTAAAAATTCCTTAATCAAAGAAATACAATTGAATATATTATTATATATTCTAATATAGTGCATTCTTATTCTCAAAATATGAAGTTCATGAACCCTCTTAGCAGGCCCCTGGAGGTCAATCAGTTGACCAGATCAAATTATTAGGATTGGATCTGGATCTTATCCTACCCATTGAGCGCATATCTTATGTGCTTTCAAAGGACAAGTACACAAACCCGAAGACCTGGAAAGAAATTTCTTATAATGGAAAATATGATGAAGATCATAATATATCAAGATGTTATACACTGGGTTCATTATCCAATATGCTTCAGAAGCAACACGTGGAAATGTACTCTTGCCATGGTATTATGGTAAATCTGAAAGAAATGTTCGGTGATGTAAACCGCAAACAGCATTATAATATCGTGAAATAACTTATTTGCTGCAAGATGCAGGAGGGGACCTCTGTCATAGAACATGTACTCAAAATGTTTGGGTACCTTGCTGAACTGAATACTTTGGGAGCTGACATGGACATAGATATGCAAGTTGACTTCATTTTGTTGTCTCTCCCTAAGTCTTTCAAAAACTTTGTGGTCGCGTACCACATGAGCAAAGCCGATTATACTAACATTGGGTTGTTGGATGCATTAAAGTCTGATGAAGACGTAATGAAGAGGGATGGCCCTTCTGGCAGTGCAATGGTTGTACAAGTCAAAGGAAAGCATGATCGGAAGCATGGTTCTTGGAAGGGCACGACCCAGAAGAGAAATAAGAAGAGTCAAGGAGTTGGCTCATCTTTTAATGCATCCACTTTGATAGCATAAAAGAAAACCATTGTATGTCATGACTGCAAAAAGATGGGGCACTGGAGGCGTATTTGCTCATAATACCTAAAGTCTACCGATAAACATAAATCCCTTGCATGTATGAAATCCACTTCATCATTGAAACTAACTTTCTTATTGGATGAGAAGGAAGTTGGATTGTTGATCTGGGTACTTCTGTTCATGTATGCAACTTGTTGTATTTGTTTTAGGAAACTAGGAATCTCAGTGAAGGGGAGATAGTCATCAAGATGGGATCTAATGCAAGTATTACAGCAGTTGCCGTTGGGACCTGCCTACTATCACTATCTAGTGGAAGAGTACTTATACTTAAAGAGTGTCTTTAAGTAGCTAAAGTCAGAAGGAATCTTATATCCGCATCTAAGCTTGTCAGAAGTGGATATTCATTCCTTCGCTATAATAAACTAGACATAAATGATTATGATAAGCATATTGCGAATGGTGTTTTGACATCTAGTATACTTTATGAATTGTGCACTGATGAACATGTCATGAATGATACAACCACTAATAAAAATCCTAAAAGATTCAGGGAGGAAGCAAATCATTCGAATATGATTTGGCATAAAAGGCTTGGTAATTTATTTGTTGATAATATCAATAGATTGATAAAATATGGACCTTAAATTTTCTACAAGTTCAATCTTTGCCTACCTACGGACATTATATTCGAGGTAAAATGACTATGACAACTTTCCGTAACAATGTTACAAGATGCGAGGATATTCTTGACCTAATACATACCGATGTATATGGTACTTTCAGTACAGTGACTCGAAATGAATATCGATATTATTTGACATTTATTTGTGACCATTCACAATACATATTTATCTTCCTACTACGTCATAAATCTGAAGCCTTTGCAAAGTTGAACGACTTCATGGCTTTGATTGAGAACCAAACTGATATGAAGATTAAACAAATTTGATGTGACCAAGGTGGCGAGTACCTCTCAGATGAATTCAAGGAATACCTTAAAGGGAATAGAATTGTCTCCAATCTCATTTCTCCTTGAACCCCCTAACTTAATAGTGTTGTTGAAAGATGAAATATGACTATCATGGATATGGTCCGTTCAATGATGAGACTATCATGTTTACCTCTTAATTTTTAGGGATATTTGAAGGATATGGGATAATCCTCAAGCGCATCACGGAAGCATGAGCATCGTATCGAATACGACGAATAACGACTAGTCGGACTAGTTGTACAATGCAGTGGAATTTATAAATTTTCACATGATGAAGCCACATGATCCCAGAACGATTCTCAGATCGTTTCATCTAAAACCACATCAAATATATAAAAATACCTCTTGTAGCACGATTGATCCGATCTACAAAAAGATATCTCCTGTCTCAAATCCGATCTTCAGAGAAGACGCTTGTGAGCGCGGGGATGAGTCGTGTGATCCTCGCAATCCAAGAAGTTGATCCAAGCATGGTGAACTCCTAATCTCATCGCACGAGATCAAACACCTTCTTCGAGAGAGAGAAGAACTCCAAAGAAGATGGAGAACCGAGAGATGTCGAGGCGGCAGCACGATGGTGAAGAGACGACGGTGTTCCTCCCATAGAATTACGTGGACGGCCACCAATAGAAGGGAGAGAGGAGATGTCATGTGGAATGAGAGAAGAGAAAGAGCTTAAGATGCTTATTCTTGTAGTAACCCTAGAGAGCATGAAGTGCCTCTCTTTATATATGTTTTTGGAATCCATGGATCACAATCCATGGGACACACAAAAATCAATGGATGAGATTAATTTGTGTTTAATCCAATGGTCAAGATTGTAGTTGGTTAAAACCAACAATTAATAATTTAATTTAGATCAAATATATTTGATAAATCAAATACAATTTAATCCTAAATCAAACTAAACAAATAAGGAGATAATTAGCATGGAGATAATGTCTCCGCATAAAATAGGTGGGACGGCCACCAATTCGATAGAGGACTTCGTAGCCGTCCACTTATTTTCATGGTGTAGGCAATCTCATGCAATCTCATGAGATTGCATATCTTCATGAAAATCTCCATTATTTTTCCAACCTTTGTTGTGGATTATTCTACAAAAATAATTCATAATTAATTTTGAGAATATTGCAATCTTACAATTGAAAATTTGTGAATCACATTCACAACCCAAAAACAAAAGATAATTTATATTTTCAATAAATTATACAATGTGAATCCAATTCACACCAATAATTAATTAACAAATATAAATCATAATAAGTTCTCTTTAATACAATATAAATCACAATTATAAGATATTATGAATAATTGGATATTGCTATCCACATTATTCCTATCCATAATAATTAAATTGCATTTAATTACATTGGATCATCATTCACACACATCCGTTAATGTGAATCAAATTCACATTATTCAAGATAATTAAATCACATTTAATTATCCATTTCTCAATGCTTAGATATAATTCAACTATGGAAATATTCTTGAACCCTTTTCTCCGCAGATATTTGGAGATAAGATAAGGTGATTGTATTGTTCCATGTATAGTGACTTGGATGTTGACATCTCATCTAAAATCTAGATCTCACGGACCTCTCATAGATGCTTGATTAAATAAAGACTGCAAATGTAATTTTCTCATTGCATCTGAATCTCATTCAGATCAATGTCCAACACTTGGACCAAGATCAGATTACTTCTCTACTGAGAGGAGTCACTAAAATCCAAACCTGTTTCATCACTCCCTCGGAATGGAAATGTCGTGGTTTTAGAATCGTTTATGATCAAATCAACCTCAGGTATTCCCAACACTTGTACATCTTGCATACTGGAAGACCTATGATTAATCTGAAGATACAGATCAATTTTATACTGTCATCTTCAGGGTTTGATCACCAAGTTTCTCAGTCTTGGTCATTGGGTACTTTCAAATTCTTGTCATGCTTCTAAAGCACGATGACCATGCATGGAATTTGATCGGTCCCAATACCTCATGAGTGAGATCATGTCTTTCGGTTCATAAGTGAATTTGTTTAATCCCTTTGAGAGATCGTATTACTCATATACCCTTACAGGCACACCATCTCGCCGGTGTCTAGACCTTGGTTAGGTCATCAACCAATTGGTCTACCAAATGTACACACTCAGACATATAGTAGCACACCTGTCTCTAGTCAGAGGATGTGTGCCTATGCTGTGACAGCATTCAATATAGGACTTAGGTTTTCTCGATCTAGTTCAGTCAACCCTTTGACCTAACTAATCTAACACCTCTGAATCACTATTCCAATGCAGAGGATCTGCATCAAGAGATGGGTCAGATATTAGCCTTTAGGAGAAAGGATTGCCATCTCCTACTCAGGCTGGAGATCATCTCTTAATAATCATTTGATGGTGCTTGATGAGTCATCTATCTAACTCCTTAGATATTCATCCAAATACAAGCCTCTATGATTCAATTAATGAATCAACAGCTGTATGATCATCAAGAAGGCCATGGTACATAACCCTAATTGTACAGAGGGACCTTATAGTGCATTCAATCATTTAAATTCAGAAAGGGAGTGAAACAATCAATAACTTTTATTGATAAATCATATATATATATATTACAATAACATTTATTGTAGGAATGGTTCGTCCCGGGCTCACATGGCTAATAATCTCCAACTAGCCCTCAGAACCATTCAGAAATAATGCGTAAACCCATACTCATTATGTATTGGTCAAAAACCTTCTGTGTTTGAAGTTTGGTAAGAGGATCAGCAACATTATTGGCAGAGGCCACCTTGGTGATGGTGATATCACCACGCTTTTGAATCTCCCAAATGATGTGGTATTTACTTTCCGCATGTTTGCTCTTCTGATGCCATCTGGGTTCCTTTGCCTGGGCAATGGCTCACGTGTTATCGCAGAGTAACAGGATGGGAGTATCAGAGTAAACTACGCCAAGCTCCAAGATGAACTTGCGCAACCACACCGCCTCCTTTGCAGCATTCGATGTGGCAATAAATTCGGCATATGTTGTTGAATCTATTATAGTGTCATGCTTCTTGCTTCTCCAGCTCACATCACCATCGTTCAATAGGAAACAAAACCTGATATCAACTTTCGATCATCAATATCCGACTGGAAGTCTGATTCTATATATCCCAAGACTTGGAGATCACCATCTCCATAGACCAAGATGTAATCTTACGTTCGTTTTAGATATATGAATATGTTCTTTACTGCATTCCAGTGTTGCTCTCCATAGCAAGATTGGTAACAACTTATCACTCCCACTGCATGGTAGATATCTGGCCTAGTACACATCATGGCATACATTAAGCTTCCTACAACTCATGAATAGGGGCATCTCGCCATGGCCTTCTTTTCCTCAACATTTTGGGGATCCGTCCCATTAGACATATGGATACCATGACTAAGGGGTAGGAATCCTTTCTTGAAACTATCCATACGGAATCATTCAAGAATCTTCTTAATATATCCATGTTGTGATAATCCCAATATCCTCTTTTCTCGGTTTCTTAACAACTTCAGGCCTAAGATGTAAGAGGCTTCTCCAAGATCTTTCATCTCAAAGGTATGGGATAGCTAAATTTTCACACTGATCATCATTCATGTATCATTCCCAATGATAAGGATATCATCTACGTAAAGCACGATGAACACAATGGTGCTCCCACTAAGCTTCTTGTACACACAAGGTTCATCAGTATTCTGCACAAAATCATAACTCTTTATGGTTTCATCAAATTTGAAGTTCCAACTACGAGAAGCTTGTTTGAACCCATAGATGGATTTCTTTAGCTTGTATACTTTGTCATCCTCAACTTTGAAGCCATGGGGCTGCTTTATTTAGATATCCTACTCGAGGTATCCATTGAGGAAAGCCGTCTTAACGTCCATCTGCCTGATGTTGTAGTCAAGAGATGCAGCTATAGCTAGAAGTGTCCTGATGGACTTAAGCATAGCCACAGGAGAGAACGTTTCATCATAGTCGATGCCTTCTCTCTGTGTGTAGCCCTTGGCTAGGAGTCGTGCTTTGAAAGTCTCTACTTTCCCATCAGGTCCCCTTTTTCTCTTGAATATCCATTTACACCCAATGGATTTTACTCCTTTAGGTGGATCCTCTAGGGTCCATACACCATTCTTATGCATGGAGTCAATTTCTAACTTCATTGCTAGCATCCATGTATCTATGTCATGAACCGTGAGTGCTTCATCAAATGAAGTAGGATCATTGTCAGACTCACTTGACACATGGATCCATATCTTTCAGGTGGTGCAACTACCCTCGAACTCCTTCAAAGAGGTATGTGTGTTTCATCTTTATTTATCTCTTCAGTTTCTGGTTCAGGAAGCTCAGAATCCTCAGGGGATTCAATGAGTTCCATTACTTCATTTTTGTCTTGACATTTAAGGAAATCATCCTCCATAAATTTCACATCTCTAGAGACAAAAACCTTTTCGGTCTCAGGGTCATAGAGCTGGTATCCAATACCATCTTTAACATACCCAATGAAGTACCATTCACGAGTGCGAGATTCTAGCTTACCTACATCCACGTTCTTCGCATGGACCAAGCAACCCCAAACCCTCAAATGATTAACATTGGGTTTGTTTCCATACCATAGCTTGTAAGGAGTCTTGGTACAGATTTTCTAGGAATCCTATTCAAGATATATATTGCAGTCTCTACTGCATATCCCCAGAAACTAAGAGGTAAATGTTCTTTGCTCATCATTGAACGGACCATGCTCATGATGGTCCTGTTGCATCTTTCAGCAACACCATTAAGTAGAGGGGTTCCAGGGGGAGTGAGATTGGAGACAAATCCATTCTCTTTAAGTTATTCCTTGAATTCATCTGAGAGGTACTCGCCACCTCGGTCAGATCGAATCCGTTTAATCTTCCTATCGATTGTGTTATCAACCAAAGCCTTAAAATCTTTGAAATTTTCAAAGGTTTAAGATTTATGATGTAGTAGGAAGATAAACCCGTATCACGAATGGTCATCAATAAACTTAAAATAATATCAATATCCATTTCGAGTCGCGGTACTAAAGGGACCACATACATCAGTATGTACTAGGTCAGGAATACCTTCGCATCTTGTAACTTTATTACGGAAAGGCATCCTGGTCATTTTACCTTCAATGTAATGTTCACATATAGGTAAAGATCGAACCTGTAGAAAATCTAAAGGTCCATCCTTTATCAATCTATTGATCCTATCAACGGATAGACCAAGCCTTTGATGCCAAATCATTTGTATGATTGTCATTATCCCTGGATCTTTTAGGGTTCTTATTAGTGGTAGTAACATTCATGTCATGTTCATCAATGCATAATTCATATAGTCCACCAGAAGTCAAAACACCATCCGTAATAAATTTATCATATTGATTAATGACTACCTTATTATAGAAAAGGAAGGAATATCCATTTCTAGCAAGCTCGGATACAGATATCAAGTTCCTCCTGACTTCAGGTACATAAAGACATCCTTTAAGTACTATGACTCTATCACTAGATAACGATAGTCGGCAGGTTCCGATGGCGACTGCTACAACACTTGCATCAGACCCCATCTAGATAATTATCTCCCCTTGCTCCAGATTCCTAATTTCCTGAAACAAATGCAACAAATTGCATACATGAACAAAAGAACCAGAATCTACTACCCAACTTCTCTCTCGTCAACGAGAAAACTAGTTTCAATTATGAAAGTAAATTTCATACATGTTGGGGCTTTACCTTTGTCAACCGACTTCAGGTATTCTGGGCAATTACGCCGTCAGTGCCCTGGCTTTTTGCAGTGGTGACAAACGTCGATTTTCTTCAACGCTATCAACATGGATGTATTGGAAGATGAGCCAACTCCTTGACTCTTATTATTTCTCTTCTGGGGCGGGTCCTTCCAAGAACCTTGCTTCCAACCGTGTTTTTTTTTTACTTGTGCAACCATTGCCCTAGCATAGGGTTCGTCCTTCTTCATTACGCCTTCTACAGACTTTAATGCAGCTAACATCCCAGCGTTAGTAAAATCACCTTTGCTCATGTGATATGACACAACAAAGTTGTTGAAATACTTAAGGAGCGCTAGCAGAATGAAATCAACATGCATTTCAGAATCCATGTAGGCTCCCAAGGTTTCCAATTCAGAGAGGTACCCAAACACTTTGAGTACATGTTCTCTGACAGAGGTCCCTTCCTGCATCTTGCCGCGAATAAGCTCTTTCATCACATTATAACTCTGCGTGTGGTTTATGTCACCGAACATTTCTTTCATATTTAGCATGATTTCTTGGCAGTGGTTCATTTCCACATGTTGCTTCTGAAGCACATTGGATAATGAGCCAAGGATATAACATCTCGCCAAGTTATGATATTCATCATATTTTTCATTAAAAGATTTATCTCTGGAGTCTGAGGGTCTACTATCTTGTCCTTGGGTAGAACATACGAGATGTGCTTCGCAGAAAGGACAAGATCTAAATTTCGGATCCAATCTGAATAATTTGGTCCAGTCAACTAATTGACCTCCAAGAGCTTGCTCAGTGGGTTCATGGACTTCATTTTCTGAAATTAAGAATGCACTATATTAGAACATATAAATGATTATATATTCATTTTTAAAATATTTGATTAAGGCATTTTAAAATAAATTAGTCTTGCTCTGTCAACTTTGAAAGTTTATTCCCTTAATATCTTTCAAAGCAAGAGATATACTTATTGTTATATCTCAAGCAAGAATCCTCTCTATCTTTGTCACATCCCAATAATATGAGAACATGTGACTCGAATAAAGAGAAGCGAGAACACATTTTGCCTTGCAAGTCCAACTTGCATTTCCTAATCTGGTCTTTAACACCTGGGACCACCACCCCTAAGATGATGTTGACCCATCGTTGCCATCAACAGGCTTAATACTCCCTATACACAATCCAATATCGCCCCAATAATATGAGGACACGATATTGGGGTCACTATGTATACAGCCTTACTCTTTCGAGAAGCAATGATCCCGATCCAAATAAATTGTATACAGGAGTTGTCACTTCGGACATACGTCTTCTATACGCAATATTTGGCGACAGAATCCTTTGCCTTGTCGGGAGACCATGGATGTCACTTATGTGATCCTCCATCTCATATTCAAAATATAATTAATTAATCATCGTGAATCATATTCACATAATTAATTCTTCCAAGGAAATACATATCTTTTCATAATAGAGTGTTTCAATTGGATATAGTCAATTTAATCACATTAAATTAGTTATCAATCCAATTTATAATCAACAAACTTGATTATTTATTAAATAGAAGGTATAATCTCAAAGTACATATTATTAGAATTTTAATAATTAGAAAAATACACCTTGATTTTTCCGACATTATCGAGTCCCTACCCGTTGTCATGGCCAGTACCGACGGGAGTGGGACGGACCATAACCGGTGCGACCTGCTACCCGAACGCTCCCCGACTAGACACCATATACACCTCAGAAAAGGATAATGCCAAATACATCATCTGTGTACTTTGAGATGTTCATCGGTTTTTCAACTAAAATTATACCATATAGTAGTAATCAAAACCACTTTTATTATAAGGAAATTTTCTAAAAAAATTCACGATCCTATTCAAGCAAGTTTGTTTATTGATTGTGTAACCAATTGTGATCTAGATCTCATCTAATCAAACTATTGGTTGAGGCCTTGTCAATTAAGGAAATAACTATCATTTACTATTTCTCAAAATATTTTCATAATTATTTCATGAAATTAACAATTAATTTTGCTAATTGACAATCACATGGTTCTTGATTTGGAATGTAATTTCAGCAGTGATCCCTACTTACTAAAATTAACATATCTTAATCAAATTAAATCCAAATTATGCAAAATTAGTTTTTTGATATTGCTAATTTGATTTATGACAGAACCTAAGTGATATTTCATGCATTTGAAGGTGCGCGCATAAAAAGATTAATTAACTCATTAATTATGTTAACATTCGCAGTTCATGCAATAGTGAATACATGTTTATTCAAAAAGGTCGTATCTCGAGCAAACAGAATCCAAATTACGTAGACTCAGATCCTATGGTTTACTTATTTAATGGGAAACAAAATCCAACTTATTAATTCGTGTTTAAACATTTTAAACATGGCCGAATGTATTCACTAAATAGAAGTGCGAAAATGAAATGTGATAAAAAAAAACTTTCGCGAACTTAACGAACCCAAGTCATCCAAGGTTTACGGATCGCATCCAAAAATATTCAACGTATAGCTCTAATATCACTTGAAGGATATGAGATAATCCTCAAGTGCATCACGAAAGCTTGAGCATCGTATTGAATACGATGAAGAATGACTAGTCGGACTAGTTGTTCTATGCAGCGGAATTTATAAATTTTCACAGGATGAAACCACATGATCCAAGAACGATTCTCAGATTATTTCATCTAAAACCACATCAAGTATATAGAAATACCTCTTGTAGCGTGATTGATCGAATCTGTATGAAAAGAGACCTCCTGTCTCATGTCCGATCTTTGGAGAAGACGCTTGCGAGCGCGGAGATGAGTCGCATGATCCTCGCAATCCAAGAAGTTGATCCAAGCAAGGTGAACCCCTGATCTCATCGCACGAGATCAAACACCTTCTTCGAGAGTGAAGTACTCCGAAGAAGATGGAGAATCAGGAGATGTCGAGGCGGCGGTGCGATGGTGGAGCGACGACGATGTTCCTCCTCTAGAATTTGGTGGACGACCACAACTAGAAGGGAGAGAGGAGATGGCATGTGGAATGAGAGAAGAGAGGGAGCTTAAGAAGCTTGTTCTTGTTGTAACAATAGAGAGCATGAAGTACCTCTCTTTACATAGGTTTTTTGGATCCATGGATCACAATCCATGGGACACACAAAAATCAATAGATGAGATTGATTTGTGTTTAATCCAATGGTCAAGATTGTTGTTGGTAAAAATCAACAATTAATAATTTAATTTATCTCAAATATATTTGATAAATCAAATACAATTCAATCCTAAATCAAATCAAATAAATAAGTAGATAATTAGCATGGAGATAATATCTCCCCATAAAATAGGTGGGACGACCACCAATTCCATAGAGGACTTGGTAGTCGTCCACCTATTTTCATGGTGGAGGCAATCTCATGTAATGTCATGAGATTGCATATCTCCATAAAAATCTCCATTATTGTACCAACAACTTTTGTTGTGGAATATCCTATAAAAATAATTCATAATTAAATTTGAGAATACTGCAATCTTACCATTGGAAATTTGTGAATCACATTCACAACCCAAAAACAAAAGATAATTTATATTTTAGTTAATTATACAATGTGAATCCAATTCACACCAATAATTAATTAATAAATATAAATCATACTAATCTCTCTTTAATACAATATAAATCATATTTATAATATATTATGAATAATTGGATATTGCTATCCACATTATTCTGATTCATAATAATAAAATCCCATTTAATTATATTGGATCATCATTCACATACATCCGTTAATATGAATCAAATTCACATTATTAAAGATAATAAAACCACATTAATTATCCATTTCTCAATGCTTAGATATAATTCAACTATGGAAATATTCTTGAACCCTTTCAAGAATAATGCGTTTTCTCCACAGATACTTGGAGATAAGGACAGGGTGATTGTATTGTTCTATGTATAGTAACTTGGATGTTGAGATCTCGTCTCAAATCCAGATCTCACAGACCTCTCATAGATGCTTGGTTAAATCAAGACCGCAAATCTAATCTTCTCATTGCATCTGAATCTCATTCAGATCAATGTCCAACACTTGGACCAAGATCATATAACTTCTCTACTAAGAAGGAGTCACTAAAATCCAAACTTGCTTCATCATTGAAGATGTAGACCAATTTTATACTATCATCTTTAGGGTTTGATCACCAAGTTTCTCAATCTTGGTCATTGGGAATCGGTGTCGATCATATGCTTTCCCAACGCATATATCATACCGTCAAATTCTTGTCATGCTTCCAAAGCACGACGACCATGCATGGAATTTGATCAGTCCTAATACCTCATGAGTGAGCCCATGTCTTCCGGTTCACAAGTGAACATGTATGATCCCTTTGAGAGATCGTATTACTCATATGCCCTTACATGCACACCAGCTCACCGGTGTATAGACATTGGTTGTCATCAACCTATTGGTCTGCCAAATGTACACACTCAGACATATAGTAACACATCTGTCTCTGGTCAGAGGATGTGTGCATATACTGTGACATCATTCAATATAGGACTTAGGTTATCTCGATCTCGTTAAGTCAACCCTTTGACCTAACTAATCTGACACCTCCGAATCACTATTCCCATGTAGAGGACTTGCATCAAGAGGTCGGTCAGATATCAGCCTTTATGAGAAAGGATTGTCATCTCCTACTCAAGCTGGAAGTCATCTCTTAATAATCATTTGATGGTGCTTGATGAGTCCACTTTCTAACTCCTTAAATATTCATCCAAAAGCCAGCCTCTATGATTCAATTAATCAACAACTGTATGATCATCAAGACGACCATGGTACATAACCCTAATTGTACAGAGGGACCTTATAGTACATTCATTCATTTAATTTCAAAAAGGGAGTGAAACAATCAATAACTTTTATTGATAAATCATATATATCACAATAACATTTATTGTAAGAATGGTTCACCTCGGGCTCACATGGATAACAATATGCAGTAGAGACTGCAATATATATCCTGAATAAGATTCCTAGCAAGTTTGTACCTAAGACTCCTCATGAGATTTGGAATGGAACCAAACCTAGTTTTAATCGCTTGAGAGCTTGAAGTTGCTTGGTCCATGTGAAGAATGTAGGTGCAAGTAAGCTAGAACCACGCTATCGTGAGTGTTACGTCATTGGGTATGATGGTATTGGATACTAGCTTTATGACCTTGAGATCTAGAAGAATTTTATCTTTAGAGATGTGAAATTTATGAAGGATGACTTCCTTAAAGTTCAAGACAAAAATGAAGTAGAGAACTCATTGAGTCCCCATAAGATTCTAAGCTTCCTGAACTAGAATTTGAAGAGATAAATAAATATAAAACACCCATACCTCTTTCAAAAAAGTTAGAGGGTAGTTGTGCCACCCGAAAGGTATGGATTCCATGTATCGGGTGAAATTGACAATGATCCTACTTCATTTGATGAAGCACTCGTGGATCATGACATGGATGGATACTAGCAATGAAGTTAGAGATTGACTACATGCATAAGAATGGTGTATGGACCCTAGAGGATCCACCAGAATGGGTAAACCACATTGGGTATAGATGGATCTTCAAGAGAAAGAGGGGACGTGATGGGAAAGTAGAGACTTTCAAGGTATGACTCGTAGCCAAGGCTACACACAAAGAGAAGCCATTGACTACGATGAGACGTTCTTTCATGTGGCTATGCTTAAGTCCATCATGATACTGCTATCTATAGCTGCCTCTCTTGACTACGACATCTTGCATATGGACGTCAAGATAGCTTTTCTTAATGGATACCTCAAGGAGGATATCTGTATGGAGCAGCCCCAGAGCTTCATAATCGAGGAAGGCAAAATATGCAAGCTGAAGAAATCCATCTATGGGCTCAAACGTTGTTCTCATAGATGGAACATCAGATTCGATGAAACCATAAAGGTTTATGACTTTTTGCAGAATTCTGATGAACATTGTGTGTACAAGAAGCTTAGTGGGAGTACCATTGTGTTCATCATGCTTTACGTATATGACATATTTATCATTGGAATGATACATGAATGACGACCAGTGTTAAGATTTGTCTACCCCATACCTTTGAGATGAAAGATCTTGGAGAATCCTCTTACCTCTTTGATCTGAAGTTGTTCAGAAATCAAGAAAAGGGGATATTGGAATTATCACAACATGGGTACATTAAGAAAATTCTTGAACATTTCCATATGGATAGTTCCGAGAAAGGATCCTCCCCTTAAGACATGGTATCCACCTATCTAAAGTAATGGCTCCTAGAACTGTTGAGGAAAAGAAGGCTATGGATGTATGCCCTTATGCATTAGCTGCAGAAAGCTTAATATAGTCCATGATGTGTACTAGGCCAGATATCTACCACACAGTGGGAGTGGTAATTCGTTACCAATCTTGCTATGGAGAACAACATTGGAATGCAGTAAAGAACATTTTCAAGTATCTTAGACGGACGTAAGATTATGTCTTGATTTATGGATATGGAGATATCCAAGTCTTGGGATACACAGATTCGGACTTCTAGTCTTATATTGATGATCGAAAGTCGACACTAAGGTTTGTGTTCCTGTTGAACGATGGTGCTGTCAGATGGAGAAGCAAGAAAAAGGACACTATAGCAAATCAAAAAACAGAAGCTAAATACATTGCCCCATGGGATGTTGCAATGGAGGCGGTGTGGTTGCGCATGTTCATCCTAAAACTTGGTGAAGTTTCCTATGATACTCCAATCCCATTGCTCTACGATAACATAGGAGCCACTGCCCAGGTGAAGGAACCCAGATGGCATCAAAAGAGCAAGCACAGAAGAGGAAATACCACATCATTCGGGAGATTCAAAGGCATGGTGACATCGTCATAACCGACGTGGCCTTTGCTGACAACGTTGCTGATCCTTTTACCAAACCACTGCACAGAAGGTTTTTGACCAACATATAATGAGTATAGGTATGAGAATTGTACTTGAATGGTTTTGAGGGCTAGTGGGAGATTGTTAACCATGTGAGACCGAGGCAAACCATTCTTACAATAAATGTTATTTAATATTTGATTTATCAATAAAAGTTATTGATTCTTTTGCTCCCTATATGAAATTCAAAGAATGACTGCACTATAAGATCCCTCTATACAATTACGGTTATGTACAATGGTCCTCTTAATGATCATACAGTTGTTGATTAAATGATTGAATCATAGAGGCTGATGCTTGGATGAATATCTAAGGAGCTAGATTGAGGACTCATCAAGATATTATTCCAGCCTGAGTAGGAGATGACAATCCTTTCTTATTAGGTTGATATCTGACCGACCTCTTGATGCAGGTCCTCTACATGGGAATAGAGATTCGTAGGTGTCAGATTAGTTAGTTCAAAGGGTTTACTTAACGAGATCGAGATAACCAAAGTCTTGTGTCATATACTTTCACGATATAGGCATACATCATATGACCAGAGATAGATGTGTTGCTATATGTGTGAGTGCATACATTTGGTAGACCGATAGGTTGATGACCTAACCAAGGTCTATACACCAAAGACCTAGTGTGAAACCCCAAAACCCGAGCAGGGACTTAATTGCAAAATCCAGCTAGATCTGGGCGTAATTACAAATCTGCTTTTATTCTAGTGAAAAAAAATTGTTTGAGTAGTCCATTGCGTAGGGCTCGTTGATAGCTTTCCAACGAGTCCAAGAGTGCAAAAATCTGACTTCGGGAGCCCAAGTTACAGCCATTTTAGCGAGGAGGGGTATAAGCCATATTCGGACCCGAACCCGGATCCGAATTCGGGTCCAAACCAATAAAACCCTTCGTGCACCTCGCCCAAAACGCCCATGCCCTCTTTCCCTCAACCTCCAGCAGTTCCCTCCTCCATTCCTCTCCCCTCTCCTTCACCAAGGGCCGTCGGAGCACCTTGGATAGGCCTTGGGTCGGCAACCTGAAGCTGGCATCGCGTAGGGAAGGACGAGATCGCCTTCTTGTGCGATTTTGCAACACGAACGGTGAGTCGAGTGCACCATTCTCCACGGATGGAGAAACCTAGGTGACAACTTTTCGAGGTACGATTTCCCCTCTCTTGCTGCGGATTCCTCACGACTTTGAAACAACACGCCTGAACATTCTCTAGAGCCTTAGAGATTTTAGTGATGATTCTTTTGATCTCTGCTAACTATATAATCTGCTCATCAGAGATTTTTCAGTGGCTATTTAGGTGACGTTAAGTTGTTTAATGTCTGTGTAGATCATGCTCGTATGTGTGAGTAGAATGGGAATAGGTTCAGTTGATTATACTGATGTCTGGGAAATTGGATGTTGTTAGATACTTTACTTATAAATTATTTGCATTACAGCCATCAGAATGCAACTGTAAATCCCTTGGAGACCGTGGACTTAATCAAGCAAACAACGTAAGGTGGTTTTATCAGATTCTATATTCTCAGGTGGCACCACCTAATCCCAATCTATGAAACATGCATGATTCCAATTATCTATAGAGCCTTCAGACTTCTTTGGAAATTTAAATAGGCGATATCATCAAACAAAGTTCTAACAGAAAATCCAACGCAATGTCATAGTGCTCACCCCTATATTCTTAGTGGGCTTGGGCATATCGGGATATGTTCACAAAAAAATTTGGTTTGTTATTACATTTAAATCTCTCGCATTCCTTTCCAGATTGTTTGCATCTTCAGCCTTATTTTAGCTTTGGCTCTATATTTTTGATTGGCTTAGAATCAGATTTTAGCCAATGATTATATGAAAAGTTGGTAGTGCAAAGACACTGGCATGTTAGTTTCATTGACTTAAATTAGGGAGACGAGAGTCATTCACTTGATTTGGGTTGCCCAATTGCTGGAAATTTCAAGATCTCTAGAAATACACCCAACTCCTCCAGAAATATACTCACTGCCATCGTTCACTGCTATAAAAAGAAAGCATTCTTGGGAATTCTCAGACATGGAAATTCTGTTATTGCAAAAGGGAGCTGCATTTCCATGCAGATAATTACTGTAGCTCAATATGTACATAATATCCCAGCTGTTAGAGGAATAAAATAACATCAAGGCCATCAAACAGATGTATGACCAAACCCTTCACCTGAATCTTCATGGATAGCATTAGAAGTTGAGTATAGCCTACATGATGGTATATTTCCAATATCTCATATATAAAAGTTTGTGATGAAACAACACCACTCTAGGAAGATTTGGTATATTGAGATAATCGGGCTTAATGATTAAGGGACTCATTATATTTCTGCTACGAGGTCAATATTCACATTCTCTCTGATATTATGCTCTAGATTTCTTATGCCCTTAATTATTTCGACAGGTTTATAATTGCACTTGTGATTCTCGTTATCATGTATATGTTTTGACGCATACTATTTCTTACTCAAAATGACTGATTATCAGGAGTTTGAGGATTTTTGTTATCTACCTCGTCAGAAGTGGTGTGGAGCATGATAGCCAATTGTTTGCGCAATTGAAATCTGAAGTGGGAGATTATGCCCAATATAGTAGCACTCACGAATTAGGAGCACTCCTTTTGGGATCTTACATGACTATGTCAAATATTCGAATATCTTTTATGGGTTGCTAGCATTGATCATATTGTGGTGATTATCATTTCAGTAAAGGGATATTTCATGGTAATCGGGTAGTGGAGTAGTTGCCGCCAAGGGAGGGGCATGCACCCTTGGGGCCCCCGGGTAGAAGCCTAGTTGACCGCGATCCCAACTGCTACTGTAGCTACGATAGTTGGGGGACATGTTGCTTGGCACACCGAGGTGCTAATCTGACGGTGTTCGCCTCGGCACCTGCGTGCTTTAGCCCGATGCTCGAGCGCAGGCCAAGTAGTCGTGGTTGGTCGGCTAGCGAAATGTCACTTAGAGTTAACACGTGTACGGGTCAATGTTGGCCACATTGGTCGGTATTCCGAGTGGGAGCGCTAAGAGGGGAGTTCCGGGAAATGTGGTTAATGAAGTTGGGAATGAGACATGAATCTCCTAAGCATAAGGAGGATTGGATTGTCGCGAGGATTCGCGGGTTGGAATCTAAATTTGTGAATCAGAAGTACAATTGCGAAGTGGAGTTAAGTGGACGTATTGGGAACTTAGTTAGGATGCATTGTACTCCACCGCATGCCTACGGAGGCACCCCAACCCTAACGTATTTTCTTTTACCTTAGAGTCATAGTGTGAGGTCTCATCTAGACCAAGACCACAGACTATCCACGAAGATTGGTTACTCATATCCATATCCAGATCAAACAATAAAAAGTAAAAATGTAATTCTTTGTGAGATCAATTACCCTGTTTCTTTCTCTTTTGCACACATTTAATGTTTATCCTGCATTTCTTTTTGATTAGTTTTGTTTAAATCGTATTGGGAAACTTTGCTCATAACGTACCTACGTGTGGATCCGCAGGTTCGCAGCAGTGATTGTTGGAGGCACCATCACTTTTGTGCAACTTCACGACACTTTTTGCAGTACAGTTGTTGGTAGTAGTTTTACTATCCTTCTTCACTTGTAGTATTTTGTTGAGAAACATGGCATGTATAATGTATGTGTGGACATCTATTTTATGCTTACATGCATTTTTTGTGGACATGGAAATGATCAATGGAATGTAATGGAATTGGTATATGCATTGAATGGAATATGGAATGTGAACATGATGAATGAGAAGCAAAATTTTAAAGTCATGTGTATGTTTCTATTTTTCTCCTGTTGTTACGAATGTCAAGTATTCGAATGTGGAATGTGTGTGCGTGGATTTGGTTTGCCGAGTACCCGGATCCTAGGGGTGTCACACCTAGTATGCATATGAAGTCATATGAGTAATATGACCTCTTAAAGGGATCATACTGGTTCACTAGTTAACTGGAAGACATGAGCTCAATCCATGAGGTATTGGGACCAATCAAATTCCATGCATGGTCGTCGTGCTTTGGAAGCATGACAAGAATTTGATGGTATGATATATGCTTTTGGAAAGCATATGATCGATACCGACTCCCAATGATTAATATTGAGAAACTTAATGACGAAATTCTAAAGATGATAGTGTGAAATTGATCTATATCTTTGAGTTTATCATAGGTCTTCCACTGTGTAGGATGTACAGGTATTAGGAAAATCTGAGGGTGATGTGATCATAAACTATTTTATAACCACGATGCTTCCATTCCAACGGAGTGGTGAAATAGGTATGGATTTTAGTGACTCTTCTCAGTAGAGAAGTAACCTGATCTTGGTTCAAGTGTTGGACATTTATTTGAGTGAGATTCATATGCAACAAGACGATTCAATTTACATCCTTGATTTAATCAAGCATCTAAGAGAGGTCCACGGGATTAAGATTTGAGATGGGGTCTCAATATCCAAGTCACTATACGTGGAATGTACAATCTCCATATCCTTATCTCCAAGTATCTATGTAGAAAGCGCATTATTCTTGAGAGAGTTCAATAATATTTCCATTGTTGAATTATATCTAGGCATTCAAAAATAGATAATTAAATGTGATTTAGCTACCATAAATAATGTTAATTTGATTCATACTATTTGAATGCATGAGAATGATAATCTAACATAATTATATGTGATTTAATTATATGTATATGAATAATGTGGATAGCACTATCCAATTATTCATATATACAATAAATGTGATTTACGATATATAGGAGAGAGACTAATTGTAATTTATATTTGTTGATTGATTATTTAAGTGAATTCGATTTACATTAGATAATTAATTGAAAATATAATTACATTTTCTTTTGATTATGAATGTGATTCACATAATTCCAATGACGTGATTGCAATCTGCACAAGATAATTCTGAATTACATTTGTGAGATAATCTTGGGAATTCCATGATATAATGTAATCTCATGATTTGGAATGAAATTGACTCATCCAAATCAAGAGGGTGGACGGTCACATTGTCCCAAAGGGACTTGGTAACCTTCCCCCCCTTTTCAGGGAGGAGGCAATCTCTTCCTCCATTATCTCCAAGATTAGATGATTTAATTTCGAAATTAATTATATTTATTTATCTATATAATAAATTTAATTAAATTATTTTTTGTTGTATTTTTAACAACAAAATCGTGGCCATTGAATTTAACACAAATCAATCTCATCCAATGATTTTGTGTTGTCCATGGATTGAGATCCATGGACTCCCAAAACCCTATATAAGAAGAGTTATCCCTTGCTCTTCGGATGACAATTTCATCAATGTATCTCTCTCTCTCTCTCTCTGTCTCTCATTCTCATGTCATTCGTTCTACCTCTACAAGAGTGGTCGTCTACTCTTATCGTAGAGAGAAGGTTCCCTTCGTCGTCGCATCATCGTTGTGTTGCAGCTTGATGACTCTTGGGTCTTCATCTTCTTTGGTCCATCTCTCTCATGAAGAAGGCATTCGATCTCGTGAGATGAGATCAGGATATCCATAGTTTGGATCATCGACTTGGATTGTAACAAGTACGCGACTCATCTCTGTGCTCACAAATGTCTCCTCCGACCGATCGGATTTGAGACAAGAGGTCTCTTCTCTTAGAGGATTGATTGCAACCACACTACATGAGGTATTCATTTATCTATTATGTGGTTAGATGAAATGATCCAAGAAGTGTTCTTGGATCATGTGGTTTCATCGATTTAATTTTTTAAATAACGTGGCACCGAGCGACCAGTGCGACCAGTCGCTCTCAATCGTATATGATGTGATCCACATGCTTCACATATGGCATACTCATCCTTGTTAAAACGTGAGCCACAACAAGCAGCATCGACTATATTCTGGATTTCGAGTGTCAACCCACCAAAAAATGTTACACGTGACTGGTTTTTAGGATATCTATGGGGTAACGTCTCTTGTATATCCTTAAATCTCTCATACACCTCATGAATTTTCTCATGGGGTTGTTGAATGAAACAAGAGATGCAGGAGCGCATCTGGTTCAAGCTACTAAGAGGCTAAAACTTGTGGAGAAATGCAGATTTCAGCTCCTCCTAGGTCGTTATAACCTTTCCCAAATGATCGACCAAATACAAGACCTTGTCTCGGAGGCTGAAAGGAAAGGCAATCATCTTGATCACTCCCAGAGGGATATTGGGGTAGTGTGTTGTAACATAAATGTTGCTGACTTTTTACAGGTGGATGCATGGTTCCTTCGTACTACACCCATGGTAATTAGTGAGAAGATAAAGAAACTATAGTTTTAGCTTGAAATGGGCATGAATTTGCGGAATTTGGGTCCACTCGGTGACACGGCCTACCTCAAGGTTGTAGGTTTGCTTCAGCATAGGCTTCCAATGCAACAGTCTCACCTCCCTTTTATCATCATGAGGTCCACCTATTGACATATTATCTTCTGCATCTTTCCTATGAAAATCACCATCTTCGTTAAGATCGTCCTTTCTTCTTGCATCTCTCTCATTAAATCTCCTCCTCAAATCATTCAACATTTCTTGAAAGGTGATATGGTCAATCCATGCTTCTTCATATGTTGCTGAATGGCTTGGATAGATGCGAGTAGTTGAGTGTTGATGTCATTCTGCATGGTGTGCAACCCATCCCCCAGATATGGTTGCGTAGTTTGTTGGGTCTGTGGTCCCTTCCCACTTCCCGTAGGAGCCATCTCTAAATCAGCTTGAGATTTTGGCTCTTGATCAGGTTGATGATCTGCATGATGGAATAAACCATGATCAGTCTCTACTTGAACATCATCTACTGAGATGAATATGGGATTAAGGTTAATCCTAGACAGTTGTGTATGGGGCATATTTATTGACTGAAATCAATTTCCATCCACAAGGGGTTGATTTGGGGATACGAGTAATCCTGGTTCATTCGAGAACGAGGAGCTAGATCGAGCTATGAGTCTCAAACAACAGATTTATTGGAGAAAGGCAAGTTTTAAAAGAAGAGATGATCGGGGAGTCCAAGGAGAAGTTCGCAAGGTCCGAACCGTCTTCGTGGAGATCCCCCTGTATTATTGGACATGTCAGTGACACAGAATCGATGTGGATGTCGGTTGGGTCCCAACTAAACCATCCATGTGATGACATATTGAAAAGCTCAAAGGATGTAGCTTATGGATGAAGAGTACAAAGATAAACAAGAAATAAAAGGAGTGTAAAATAGTAGAAGGCTCACAATGAGCAAGGGTCAAAGAGAAGGAGAAAAATCGCACGGGTGCATGATGTTTTTGATCTTAACTTTAAAAGAATTAATCAATCAAACACAAAGCAGTGGATTAGCTAACTAGACTGTGAACCTGTGTAGGTTCAAAAATTATCTTTGTAGATTTTAGATTTGATTTTCAGGCAATTGTCTTTGAACAAGTCCTTAGAGCACTAATCCAATAGGAGCGAGAGTATTGCCGGAAAAGTATCTTGTACTCATCCTCCTCCATTGATACTGATAGTCTACATTTTTTAAGGTTTTTGTAGTCCTTTCTATATCCCTACTCAGCCAAAGAAATAGAGGGAAGAAGCAGATAAGTGAAACCACTACTTCAGACCTCGCTCACAACGAAATCACCTGTGAGCATGCGAGGACCTACTTAGATGCAAGACGATGAGACAAACACACCTGTGAAAGCGTGACCTAAGCTCAATACTTCAGACAAGGTTGATGCTCTACACAATATAGAACATCATCATTGACCAATCCCTACTTATCCACATACAATAGAAGTGCCAATACTTCGGAAGTCCAAGCCATACACAAGGCAACCATACACGGGTTTTAGGTTCTAATCCTTACGATATAGCTCTCCCACTGGGAACGAAACCTTATAATGCCACATGAAAACAAATAAAGTCTTTTCTCACCTAATTCAATGAGTCCAACTAATAAATTTTATTTAGGTCAAGTATTTTTTGTAGTCCATTTTTTTATTTCTTGTGTTATCACTTGATTTGAGTTATTTTCAATATAAGCGACTAATGTTTTATATTTTCTTGAAATTTCTATATAATACAAAAATAGAGGGAGATAGCAGCAAAGCAATGCAAGGCGATACTAAGATGGAAATCTCAACTTAGTGCCTAAATGATGAATGCTCAGTTAGAAGACTTACAGTGCTTCCTAGCTCTCTCCATGCGGGATGCAAAACTTGAACTTTTAAACCTATACTATATGATGAAATGCACAGGGAAATGATCCTAAGTTTGATATTGGAGCCTCCTTGATGCTCACCACAATGGGTCATGCAAGCGTCGTATGGAGTGCTCTCGCGGTGCTCGATTTCAAGACCAGATCTTAACAATTAATTAAACTATGTCCAAACGTAAAGACTATAGGTGCATGCAAAGATAGTTAGATGTTTGGACTTAGATTACATGATCAAACAAGCCTAAAGACCAAGGTCTCATTCCACAAAACAAAGAAAAAATAAGGAGGAAAACTCAAAACTCAAGAAACAAAGGAAACAAGGCGGTAGAAAACAGGATAAAATCCGGTGAGCCCCCAAGTGAACAAATACTTGGAAATTGGACCCGAGTGTACAAAGTCTAATGCACATGTATTATTACAAATTAATAATGCAAAAATAAAATGTTTCTCTCTCTCACAAAAATAAAATAGAAAACTGTGCTACTGCTACTATCCTCTCTCTCAAGAGTCTCCTGCTCTCTCCTGCCAGCTATATCAGAATAGGCAGCTTCTCATCCCAAGGCTATGTAGAATCACCTAGTCGATCTTCCTCGGTCTGTAGACCCTCGCAAGAAGATAAAAAAGAGGTGTTATACAATTCAAAATTGATAATCAAACAAAATGAAATAAATGCACAAATGGCTAAGTAATGTGAAAGACAAAATCTACTCTATAAACCAATGCTCCCTGGAAATGACGTCATTTGATGACAAGGATTTTGTATGGGTCTAAAATGATATCCTCACGGAAGCAAAGATATATTGTCATTAAGGTGACCGCTCATAGAACTACATGGTCAATCAACAATTAACCCATACAATGAATAAATCAAGTAAAGCAGGTATGAATCAAAATTTATTAATCCCTACTAAAGATGTATAATGAAAGAAAGTAGGGGTCGAACCCAGGAAGCAATGGTGTGGAACTATGTAAGATTAAAAAATCAAAGCACAAACTGCCTTTCTAACACTTAGCCAAATTATCTTTTTTTGTAGGTTTTTTATTTCATAATTTTTCTATCATTTTCTTTTTATATCTTTTTAATTGTTTTAAATTTTATATTTTTTAATAATTTCTGATTTTTTTAAATCTTTTATTTTAAGGATATAATATAAGATATATAAGGGTATATATACAATGTAAGCTAAAGTAAATATAGTTATTAATAAAAATAAAGAAAATATAGAAAATAAAATGTTTTGGGGCTTTAAATATTTTTTTACTAATTAAGTGATTTTTATTGAGTTTTGCTAATTTTTATATATTTTTAAAGTAAAAAAATATCCCGCATTAGGAATTAAAAAATAGCCTAAATTGAAATGGAATTTTTTGGGAATGTTTCAAAATGTTTTCATATTTTTATGGGTTTTTTAAAGTCAAATAGGGAATATTTATGCTATTTTTTATTTTTTAATAAATACTAAAATATTCTAAATAGCAAATTTAAAAATATAGAGTAAAAATATAATGCAACAAGAGATTAACCATATTTTTGATAATTTTTTAAGCATGAACATTATATTTTATAAATGAAAGAAATGCACAAAAAAATCAATGAACTAGTAGGGGCATATATGTAATTAAAATAAAAGTACAGGGCCACTCTGCAAATTTTCCAAAATTATTAAACGGGAAGTTAGACTTTCTAGAACAAAATGAAATAGAAATAGCCACATAGGCATGCCTACAAAATAGCCAAGCTCACGTGTATAGGCATGTAAGCCTCGCTAGCACGGTCTCGATAGTAAATATAAATAGTTCAGGGGATTTCTTACTAATTATCCAAAAATATAATAAGTATCGATGAAATTTTAAGTGCTAGATATTAGATACAAAAAGTGAGCTGGGTCTGGAACGAAAAATACCCTACTTAAGCGTGAACCAACGATAATGATCCCTTTAATTGCCACGTACCGCAACGGAGAAGCACGACGTAGGTTCGTGCAATGACGATTAGGATTAGATCTCCTGCAGGAGATCTACGGTTCTGGCTCAGCTTGATCCGACTCTAGTTGTGCTTCTGGAAGAACAGGGCCAAGATCAGCATTCTGAAGCATAGAGGAAGACCAATCGAAGATCACGACCTAGATGAACTTTGATCATCAAAATCTCCATGCTCGGAGCTCCTACTTTGCTTCTAAAGGTCCCAAAACACTCCATGATCCCATCTCGATGGTTGAAGGCGTCAAAAGGCCCAGAGGGGTTCTAGAGAACTCCGACGGAGGGGCTTGACCTTGGAGTCGCTTCTTGCCTCGATGTGCGTCGAAGAGGCTTCCCTTTTGGTTCTTTCCTATAGGAGCTTGTTAGACACAAGAAGGAGAAGATCGGACAAGCTTCAGATGGCCGGATGTGCGGCATATGGAATGGGGCGAGGTTCACCAGCGAGGCGGTAGAGTGGGCGAACCAAATCCTAGATCTGAGTGAGTTCTTGTGAATGGAGGGGTGTCGGGCGTTCAACAAGAGAGAGGGGCGATTCTGGAGGTGTTAGGCGAAGCGGATGAGGACGAAGGTGATCAGAAAGAGTGATGGAGATAAATCTCTATTGGTCAAATAAATTAAGACAATAAAAAAACTACGCAACTAAATATTAAATCAAAGCCTACATTAAGATATTGATGTTCTAGAGAACCAAAACGATGGAGGAAAAGAGAGCTTACCGACGAGGACTGACCTAGAGTTGGAGCTCCGGCGAGGCTTGTCGACAAACCCAAATCTATTCGATTCTACACCAACACTCACGCCAAAAGAGTGGATTAGGTTCCTACTGTCACCAAGAGCGAGAATCGGCGCTCTGGTTTAGGGTTGAAGGGTGGAAGAAGTACCAAAAAATGAGGTTTGACTGAGGCAAGGTTATATACAAGAGGGTCTTCATAGGTACAAACCGCACGATTTAGAGGCATCTCGAGCAAGAGTTGAGCTTGGTGTGAACGAGCATTGATCGAGACACAAGTTGACGGAAGAATCCAACCCAAATCATGATTCTATCAATTGGGAAAAAAGGGGGGAAGATGCGGTCAGGGCTAACCATGTCAGACCTAGGAGCTCGATCAGAGAGTTGACCGAGGTAAATGCGAGGTGAACCCTAGTTGGTCCATGTGGACTAACAAGAAAAACCAGATTAAGAAATTATTGATAAAATCGATAATAAATAATAGATGATTCTACACCAACACTCGCACCAAAAGAGTAGATTAGGTCCATGCTGTCACCAAGAGTGAGAATCAGTGCTCGGGTTTAAGGTTGAAGGGTGGAAGAAGGAACAAAAAAAGAGGTTTGACTGAGGCAAGGCTATATACAAGAGGGTCTTCATTGGTACAAACCACACAATTTAGAGGCGTCTCGACCAACATTTGATCTTGGTTTGAACGAGCGTTGATCGAGCCACAAGTTTGTAGATGAATCCAACCCAAATCGATGATTTCATCGATTGGAAAAAAAGGGGAAAGATGCGGTCATGGCTAAGCATGTCAGACCTAGGAGCTCGGTCAGAGAGTTTACCAAGGTCAACTAGAGGTGAACCCTGGTTGGTCCACATGGACTAATAAGAAAAACCAGATTAAGAAATTATTTATAAAATCGATAATAAATTATAGATGATTCTACACCAACACTCGCGCAAAAAGAGTGGATTAGGTCCCTGATGTCTCCAAGAATGAGAATCGACGCTCGGGTTTAGGGTTGAAGGGTGGAAGAAGGAACAAAAAGTGAGGTTTAAATGAGGCAAGTTTTTATACAATAGGGTCTTCATTCGTGCAAAGCGCACAATTTAGAGGTGTCCCGAATGAGATTTGCTCTTGGTGTGAACGAGCGTTGATCTTGGGAAATCGACGAATCTATCGATTGGGAAAAAAAGGGGGAAGATGCAGTCACGACTTAGCATGTCAGATTTTTGAGTTTGGTCAGAGAGTTGACCGAGTTCAACTAGAGGTGAACCCTAGTTGGTCCACGTGGTCCGACAAGAAAAACTAGATTAAGAATTTATTTATAAAATTGATAATAAATAATAAATGATTTTATTAATTTTAAGGTATAATATAAAATATATTTATTATTTTTGTAGTATTTTATTATTAGTATCTATTTTTTGAATTAATTTTACAAATTACTTTTTGAGTGTATATTTATAGGTATATTCTTCTATGTTTTAAATATTTCGTTTTTATTTGGATTTTGATTTTATTATTTTATTCTCTTATTTTAACTGATTAAAACTTATTTTTATATACGTAAATATATTTTTATTATATTTTTATGATATAATATATACACTTAATTAGATATATGTGTATATTATATATATATATATATATGTATATGTATAATTGTATGTATTATATATTAATCTATGTATTTTAGTATATTGTTTTATGTTTATGTTTTATATATGGTTTTATTGTGTTCTAGATTTGTACATATATTATAAATAATGTTTACAAATTTATAAAATTATAAAATTATAAAAATGATAAATAATAAAAAAATAAGTAATTTATTTGGATATATTGTACAATAGGGGTCCAAAACCTAACTTTCACACCATAACTCCAAAAACATATGAATCCACTTTCATTAAATAGCTTATTAAAAGTTATATAAAATTAAAATTTTTATACATTTTGAGTTTTTATTTAGGAGATATGGGTCTGTGACGTTGGGATTTTGGCTTTTTAATTAGAATATAAAATGTATAAAGTATATTATTTTTGTATGAAATCAATTTTGTATTTTTTTATCTATTATTATCTACAAATTTTATGTAAAAAGATTCTTTACTTGAAGTACAAATAAAAGAAAATAAAATAGACACAAAAAATGCAATATTGATGAATTAAAGAATGGGATTATTAAATCTTTTTTTGCACTTATTCTTGACTTGGTCTAATGGTTTAGGATCATGGAATACCTTTAAAATTTTATTCTTTTTTCTTTTCCTTTCTTTATTTAGATTTTTTTCATTAAAAACAATATTTTATACACAATAAATGAACAGAGATGGAATGTTAATTTGTACAAATAAGTGCTATTTATATGCATTAGATAGGATTTTTAAGGCCAAAATGATAGAATAAAGTGAAATGGAGATTCATCAAACCTCCACCACCTTCATGGATCCTAGACAAAGCTTGTATGACCTTCAGATGTCTCTCAAGAGCAAGGAGCATCTAGGTCTTCATCGGAGTCCAACCTCTTAATCACCCCTTATTGATGAGGAGGAGATGCCTAGACCTACGGTTACCGTAGGATCCAATTGATCCTTTGACTCTAAGGAAGCCCGAGCCATCGATTCAAACCTCCAAACTTAGTGTGTCCGAATCAGAGTCGAAGCATCAATGCCGCTCCATGGGACCCAAGCTTACCCCGCCTCTTAAGCTTGGTGTCGCATGCGTCATGTGCGCATCTTGAGTTATTTGCGCAGTAGCGCCACCACATTTTTCTTACATTCAAAAATACCAATGTACGAGGTTAATTTTTAGATAAGTCTCCTGTGGGTTTTATTTTTGTATTTTAGTCCTTTTTTGACATGGATGTGATACTTTATGTATTTTTAATTCATGTTTTCTTGCAATTATGTCCTAAATTTGTTTAATGAATATCATGAGCATCTAATATATAATTAAGGCAAACTTGGTCTTGTTTTAAAGCTTGGTCCATGGTCTTTAAGATGGTATATGTATTCATCTGAAATGATCCATGACTTGTTGGTAAGAAAATCAGATAAATATCTTTCTTTATCTTCTTAAGCTTTGAATATTAAAGGTCATTTTTAATTGATGACTTAGACCACATTAGGCATTTAATTAGATATCTTGATCATTCATTTCATTCGGGAGATGACTATAGTGTTTAAAAATTGTTGTGTATTGTGAATTTTTTTGCATTAGTTTTTCATTTTGTGCCTTTGTATATCAACTATTTAACTTGCTTAAAATGACCATAAGAACTATGCATTCATCATGTTGCGTACTCTTTACCTAGATATCACTTAAATAACTTAACTTAGATATTTAAGATATAATTAGATAAACTAATAAGCGTGTGTCCTTGTGTTTGACCCTAGACTTATCTAGGAAATTTTGTACGTACCACTCTTCATGGAGATTATCACTTGATTCGGATAGACTGTTAAGTGTTCGTACTGCAATACAATACAATTAACATAGCCACTTAGCGATCAACCAATCTTGCAGCCCCAAATAAATCTAAATCCACTTTATTCTCCCATCCTCTAATTTTAATGAATAAACTCCATCAGGCTCTTGTAATGCGAGAGTTCCAAGGGTTGGATCATGCATGGAGAATGAGAGGAGTTCTTAGATTGATATAAGAGCCTGCATGATGTTTTTCTACGTGATATGTTTGTGGTGCATTGACTACAATGATTACTACAATGTTCTTGAGTCATATCAACTATCGCTTATATTATTTGATAAGATTAGCTTGACTGTAAATAGGCATGCTTTTTGGCTCCCTTTTTATAATTATTAGATGTGCTTCAATTGTGATTTCAAGTTGTTTCTCAATTATACCTTCTTTAATCAATATTTCAAATGGTCATCCTTCTATGTTGTTGGACTTGTAATCCTTTTGTGATCCATTAGTGCCATAAAAATTTATTGTGTTGCATTTCCTCATATGAATTAAATGTTTGTGTTTCCACTCAATTAAATGTCCTTTAGTACAAATAGGTTCAATACCATGGATATCATGAATATGATGCAAATATAAAGAGTTACTAAGTTAGATTGTGCACACAACATGCTTCTGTAGGGATGCAAACGAATGAATATGAATGTGACTTCAAGTCATACCATAACCATATTCATTTTATTTTACGAATATGAATACGAATATTACATGAATGTAAAATATCAAGATCCATATCCTCAAAATAAGAATACGAATATAAATCTTTTGTGAACGAATACGAATATCCAAACAAATATTGCAATAGAATATTATACATAAAAATGTACCTGATTATTTGGCAACCATTTCCACACAACTTACATATTATAACTTGAATCTAAAATAACTTAATATGATACAATAATATAATAACGAATATTGCAATCAAAAGGTTTTAATTCCATCTTATAACCGTATTACAAATTCCTGTATCAAAAATCTTCTAATATGTTTAACAATATTATAATTTCTTTCTAACAAAACATTCCATTCACAAAAAAATATTACACGAATATGAATTTAAGGTTTGATACTAGATCGGTTGCTAATGCAACTGAGAGGGAGGTCGTGGTTTCGGCGGAAGGAGGTCGCGGCTGCGAGTCTGCAATAGAACAAAGTTGGTTACAGTGGGGGAGGTGGAGGGAGACAGGGGGATGCGGTTCTCGAGGGAGGCAGAGGCCAGCAGGAAGACACGGAGGTCGGGGGAGGGGAGGGAGGTTTAACTTGAATCTAAAATAACTTAATATGATACAATAATATAATAACGAATATTGCAATCAAAAGGTTTTAATTCCATCTTATAACCGTATTACAAATTACTGTATCAAAAATCTTCTAATATGTTTAACAATATTATAATTTCTTTCTAACAAAACATTCCATTCACAAAAAAATATTACACGAATATGAATTTAAGGTTTGATACTAGATCGGTTGCTAATGCAACTGAGAGGGAGGTCGTGGTTTCGGCGGAAGGAGGTCGCGGCTGCGAGTCTGCAATAGAACAAAGTTGGTTACAGTGGGGGAGGTGGAGGGAGACAGGGGGATGCGGTTCTCGAGGGAGGCAGAGGCCAGCAGGAAGACACGGAGGTCGGGGGAGGGGAGGGAGGTTAGGTGGTAGACTGGTGGAAGGCGGATGGCGCAAGGGGATAGGCAGATGGTAGGCGGTGGACGGTAGGGCACAAGGGGAGCGGAGGTCTGAAGGGTGCAAGGGGATAAGAGGTCAGGAGGCTGCAAGGGGAACGGAGGTCAGGAGGGAACAAGGAGGGCAAAGGTCGGGAGGGCAGCAGGATGCAAGGGGGTAGAAGTCGGCATGTGCGAGGGGGATAGTGATCAAGAGGCCGGTAGGCTAGCTATAAGAGGGCGGAGGTCAGGAGGACGGTAGGTGGCAGGGTGGTGGGCACCGGCTAACCGCAAGGAGGGCTGAGGTCGGGAGGGCAGTAGGTTGGCCCCAAGGGGGAGGCGGAAGATAGGCCGGGATTGAAGGGGGTAGGTGTCAGGGTCGTGGGGGTGGGTGGCATGGGGAAATAGTATTTTTTGGTGGGCTAGGAGGGATAATAAACCCTAAACTTATATTTTAAAATATAAATATAAATAACGAATAT
This sequence comes from Ottelia alismoides, assembly GCA_037367405.1. Lineage (NCBI taxonomy): Eukaryota > Viridiplantae > Streptophyta > Magnoliopsida > Alismatales > Hydrocharitaceae > Ottelia > Ottelia alismoides. The sequence continues at coordinate 517,434 of JAZKJV010008216.1, read as the reverse complement.
TTGTATTCGTAATCGTATCTGCATTTTTTTGTATTCGTATTCATATTCTTAACTTATGATTCGTATTCATATTTGTATCCGTAAAAAAAATCGTTTAGAATATTCATATTCATATTTGTCTGTTCTAGAAAAATAAGAACCATATCCTCTTAAAAACGTATACAAATACAAACGAATACGAATATAACTGCATCTGTTTGTATCCCTAGGCTTCTTCATATGATATTCGAGATTGATATATAGTCTGAGAAAGAGATGGCAATCTCTCTCCAAAGATTGATTTTTGATGTATCACTTGGTGTAGATGCTCTACATATAATCAGATATTTAGATGCATTGGGACAGTAAAGTTAAATTATTGACCAAAACTGAACATGTCGACCTATAGTAGAAATTCTAATTTAGGTCTAAGTATTGACATGACACGATCAGGATATTAAAGACGAGAATTGTACCTGTCATGAACAAGCACACATCCGCTAACAGAAGATAGATATACATAGATATGTCCAAGTATGCACATTAGATAGATGACCTATACAAGGTCTATATACCAGTGTGTTGGTGTGCATATGAGAAGATATGAGATGTATGTCCTCTCAAAGGAATCATATAGATTCATAATTGATGGAGCTGGAGACGAATTTCACTCATGAGATATTTGGATTATACAAATTTCCATGCATAGTCGTCTTGTTTATGAAATAATACATGAATTCGGAAATGTTAATATATGCTCTTGGAAAGCATATTAATATTATTGTCACGCAATGATCGATTGATAAATCTATTGATATGATCTCAAAGGAGACAACCAAACAAAGGTTTGAACTTCGGGTCTATCAGAGTCTTCTACTGTGTAGGATGATTGAGTATTATGCGTACTCTAAGTGTATGTGTTCATAGTAGATTATACATCATGATACTTCTATTCTAAGGGAGTGATGGAAATGAATGGATTTTAGTGACTCCTTTTTATGGATAATTGAGAGAGAGAAAGAGTTAATTGAATTAATTCTAACTCCATTTAACTCATTTTCGGCGTCCATCTCTAGATCCAAATGTAAATAGACTCACTGCCTCAACATATTTCTTAGCACCAAATGCTTTGGACAAATGATTAGAAATGGAAAACTAAATGGATTTCATTTCTATAACCCATTTACGAGCTCCAAAGAGTGTGAAGAAATTGGAATTGATCCAAATAATTATGATCATGAATGGCTAAAACCTTGATATATGATATCAAGTCACTATACGTAGGTAATATGATCTTGAAATTTGAAGGATATGATGAGATCCTCAAGCCCATCACGGAAGAGTGAACATTGTATCTAATACGACAAAGAACGACTAGTCGTACTAGTTGTTCTATGTAGCGGAAATTAAAATTTTTTATGTGACGAAACCACATGATCCAAGAACACTTCTCAGATCGTTTCGTCTAAACCACAAACAAGTAATAGGATTACCTCTTGAACATGGTTGCGATCGAGTTTCTAAATGAAGAGACCCCCATCTCAAGTCCGATCCGAAGGAGGAGACGCTTGTGAGCGTGATGATGAAACACGTGCTCCTCGCAATCCATGTTCATGATCCAAGACACGGATCTCTTGATCTTGACACACGAGATCCGACGTCTTCTTCACGAGCGAGATGCATCGAAGGAGACGAAGATCCATGAGCAAATGATCGGGCAACATAACGACGACGCTGCGACAATGGAGAACCTCTCTAGGGCATCCATGGTGGACGGCCACAAGAGAGAGAGAGAGAGAGAGTGGGAGTGTAGAGAGAGAAAGACAAAGAGATACTTATGTTCTCTTGTGTGTAAAGAAGGGCAAAGGGATGTATTTCCATTTATAATATTTTGGGATCCATGGATCTCAATCCATGGACAACACAAATCCAATGGCTTTCATTGATTGTGTTTCTTTTAATGGCTAAGATTTATGTTGGTAAAAACCAACAACAATTAATTTAATTTAGATTAAATATATATTGATAAATCAATATGATTACATCCCAAATTAAATCAATCAAGCATGGAGATTATGGAATCAAGATTGCCTCCTTCCATAATTGGATTTGGTGGCAATCTCATGCAATCTCATATGATTAGATTATTCCATGGAAATCTCCAAGATTTACAACAACACTTGTTGTAAATTATTCTACAAAAATAATTAATAATTATTTTGTGAATATTGCAATCTTGCCATTGGAAAATTGTGAATCACATTCACAACCCAAAATAAAATGTGAATTACATTTTCAATTAATTGTCCAATGTGAATCCAATTCACATCAACATTTAATTAACAAATGTAAATTACAAATAGATCTCTCTTATATATTATAAATCACATTTATAATAGGGGTTGATGGGGCTGCCCCCTAGGGGTAGCCAACATGGCTGCCCCCACCCTATTTTTCGCAAATTTTTTTATTTTTTTGAAAAAATATCACTTTGTATATTCATACCTATATCCCTCCTATATGTCATTCAAATTTCGTCAGAAACAGAGACTCCTACGGCCTCCATCCAGACAGGGTCGATTTAAAAAATCCTGCGACCGTTAAAAAAATGGCGTCTAGATAGAGGGTGTAGGAGTCTCTGTTTCTGACGAAATTCGAATGACATATAGGAGGGATATAGGGATGAATATACATTGTGATATTTTTTCAAAAAAATAAAAAAATTTGCGAAAAATGGGGTGAAGGCAGCCATGTTGGCTACCCCTAGGGGGCAGCCCCATTTTTCCCTTTATAATATATATGACTAATATATATATTGATATCCACATCACTCATATCCATGATATTTAAATCACATTTAATCATCTTGGATCTCTATTTTCGAGTGCCCAAATAAATTGAATCCCATTCACTTTAGTCACATATTTGATAATTAAATCACATCTAATTATCTTAGATAACTCTCCTTATAATATGAATCAAAATTCATATTATTCATGATAATTAAATCACATTTAATAATCAATTTTCTTAAAGCTCGGATACACATATCAACAATGAAATTATCCTGAACTCTTTCAAGGATAATACGCTTTCTCCGCGGATACTTGGAGATAAGAACATGGCGATTGTATTGTTCCACGTATAGTGACTTGGATATTAAGATCACATCTCAAATTCAGATTGCGGGCCTCCCATAGATGCTTGATTAAATAAATACCGCAAATCTAATCTTCTCATTGCATACGAATCACATTCAGATCAATTTCCAACATTTGGACCAAGATCAGATTACTTCTCTACTGAGATGAGTCACTAAAATCCGGACCCATTTCATCATTCCCTAGGAATGGAAGCGTCATGGTTATACAATCGTTTATGATCACATCACCCTCAAGTATTCCCAATACCTGTACATCCTGTATACTGGAAGACTCAGAATAAAACCGAAATATTAGATCAACTTTACACTGTCTACTTCAGGGTTTTTATCAGTAAGTTTCCCATTCGATCATTGGGAGTTGGTATCGATCATATAATTTCAAAAGCATATATCATACCTAGGTCTTGATCATATACTTTCCAAAAGTATATATCAAACCTACAAATTCAATCAAGCTTCTAACGCGAGACGACCGTGCACGGAATTTGATTTTTCCCAATATCTCATGAGTGAACTCATGCCCTCCGATTCAGTAACTGAACCTGTATGATCCCATTGAGAGATCGTATTACTCATATGCCCTTATATGCACACCAGCGTGCCAGTGTATAGACCTTGGTTAGGTCATCAGCCTATTGGTCTGTCAAATATACATATTCAGACATATAGTAACACATCTGTCTCCGGTCAGAGGATGCGTGCCTATATCATGACAGCATATGATATAGGACTTTGGTTATCTCGATCTCGTTAAGTCAACTCTTTGACCTTATTAATCTGACATCTCCGAATCTCTTTTCCTATGTAGAGGACCTGCATCAAGAGGTCGGTCAAATATCAGCCTAATTGAGAAGGGATTGCCATCTCCTACTCAGGCTGGAGATCATCTCTTAACAATCATTTGACGGTGCTTGATGAGTCCTCAATCTAATTCTTTAGATATTCATCCAAGCACCAGCCTCTATGATTCAATAGTTGAATCAACAGTTGTATGATTATTAAGATGGCCATGGTACATAACCCTAATTGTACTAAGGGACCTATTAGGCAAATTATTTATTCTTCATTTCATATCAGGGAATGATATTTGCAATAACATTTATTGCATAATGGCTTGTCGTAGGCTCGCATGTCCAACAATTTCCCACTAGCCCAAAGAGCCATTAATGGGCTAATCATTTAAACCTGCACTCATGTGACAATCATAGGCTATTTAGAAAAATAGCTAGGTAAGCTGATCAGTCACTCTGTTCCCGCGAGACTACGCCAAGTTCTTTTACAGCACTTGCATATCCCCAGTAACAGTGCTCCCATCTAATGTGAATGTTGCGTTATATGCAACCAATACTCAATCTTGTTAGTTACAGTGTCCTTGACACTACAGCTTGATAATTATCATAACCAGTATTTCTATAATCATTATCAGAATACCTTTATTCCAGGAGATCACTATCTCTTAATGCATCCACGGTTAAGACATTTTAGATCTCCATCTATAAAGTCTTAAGTTTTTGATGATAAGACTTTGAGATCACTATCTCAAAAAATATTGTCATTTATGAAGATTTTGTTATTATTGCAATCAAGTGTTTTCTCTCCATAGTAGGATTAGCAACTCTTTACTACTCCCACTGCATGGCAGATATCTGGCTTTTGTACACATCTAGCATACACTGAGCTTCTCGTAACTGATGCACAAGTGCAAGCAGTTCTAGCATTCACTTCCTCAACTCTTTGAGGTGCTATCCATTTAGATAGGTCAGTATTATATCATAAGGGATGGAAGCCTTTCTTGGAATTTTCCAAAAAAATGGAATATGTTCAAGGTGTACTACTATTGTGACAGTCCCAATACCCTCTTCTCTTTGCTTGTGAACACCTTCAGAACTAAGATCCAAGAGGTATCCTTGAGATCATATCTCAAGTTATGGAACAATGAGATTATAAAACACTTATTATTATCCTTATATCATTTTAAATGATTAGGATATCATCTACATTTAGCATGATGAACACAAAGGTACTCCCACTAAGCTTCACATGGCCCATCAAGATTCTATATGAAATCATAACATTTATAATTTCATCAAATCTTATGGTCCAACTTCAAGAAGTTTATTTGAGTCCATAGATGGATTTCTTAGCTTGCACACCTTGCTTTCCTCAACCATGAAGCTTTGGGGCTACTTCATGTGAATATCCTCAGAGAGGTATTCATAGAGGAATGCAATCTTGACTTACATCTTGAAAATGCAATAGTCAAGTTGTGTAGCTAATTAGCAATATTCTGAATCGCAACCGATGTCTTCTTTCTTCATGTGTAGCTCATTGGCTACGAACCGTCCTTTGAAGGTCTCTACCTTCTCATCAGGTTCCCTTTCTCTTGAAGATCCATTTACACCTTTACAAGTTTTACCCATATAGGTGGATCCTCGAGGGTCCATATACAACACTTGTATATGAAGTCTACTTTAGACTTTATTGCTAACATCCATCTTTCCATGTCATGATCCACTGGAGCTTCATCCGATCATTGTCAGACATAATTGACACATAGAATATATCCTCAAACTCATTTGAAGAAGTATTAATGTTTCATCTTTAATTGTCCTTTTAGTTCCTGATTTCAGGAGCCTCGTTATCTTCTCAAGATTAAATGAGTTCCTACACTTCATTTTCATCTTGATTCTCAAGAGAGACATCCACTAAGAATCACATTCTGAGAGAAGAGATGTTTTGAGAATCTCAAGGTTATAAAGTAGGTATCCAATACCATCCTTTATTTTCCTAATGAAGTAGCATTCTCTAGTGCTCAATTCTAGCTTACTTGCATGGAATCTTATTAAGGATATATAATGTAGTCTCTACTACATAGATACCTGGATACTAAGAGGACATTATGCTAAAATTCATCATTGATCAAATCATGTCACACATGATCCAATTGTATCTCCCTACAACTCTATTGAGTTTAGGTTTACCAGGAAGAGTGAGATAGGAATGATATTCCTTTCTCCATAAGGTATACCATGAATTAATCTAATAGGTACTGATTACCTAGATTAGTCCAAATTCATTGTCATCTTCCTTCAGACTTTGGTTCCAAACCAAAATTATGAAATCTTTAATCAAAGGTTTCTTAGGTGAAGAGAAGAAATCTCATATCATACATAATCACCAATAGATATCACATATCCACAATGTTCATTATGATATAGATGATCCACATACATCAATATGTATGAGATCATGAATACCTTGACAACTTACACCATTCCCAAAGAAGGGTGTATTGGACATTTTACTTTGAATACAATATTCATAAGCATGTAAGTTTTGAAATTTTAGAAATTCTAAAGTTTCATTTCTTACTAGTCTCTTAATCTCATCAACAGACATATGTCCAAGGCTTGATGCCAGATCATTGTCAAATGATCTTCATCCTCCTATTGATCTTTAAAAGTTCATTTTTCAGTATCAGAAATCTTAATGAACCATTCATTAATTTTCTATTTTAGTAGATTCCACTATATGTTAGATTACTAACTGAAATATATATCCATCATAACTCTTTATGATAGATAAATTCCAGAATTCATGTTTATCTCCAGTATTTAGAAATAAACAATAAGTGTATTTTAATATCTGGATCATAGAGACATTCTCTAAGACTAAGGGCTCCCACTGAAATTGAGAAGTCTATCAATCCAACAGAGATTGTTGCAACAAATGCATCAATATCCATGTAGAAGACTATAAACCTTAATATCAAATTTTTCAGTCTTCTAAAACATATGCAACCCATTACAAGTGTTGTTAGAAGATTGAGATACAATTATAAGACTTTATCTTATTCAATAAGCAAGTCAATATCAATGATTTATGTAGATTATTCTGATGTTCTAACCAAGTCCTTCTCTAAGGATTCTATACAAACTTGATAGTCATACTATCAACACACCAACTTATTGCAGTATTGGCATTTATCCAACTCTTAGGATGTCATATGGAAGTCATAGAAGTACAGTTAACTCTTTGACTATCCTTCTCATCTTGGGTCTGACCCATGCTTCCACTGCGCTCCCTTTATCTATAAACAACCATTTCTTAAGACTAAGGATCTCTTACGTTAAATTCAAAAGAATTCAATGTAAGAGCATTTCAACATTTATACATGCTTCATTAAATTCATACAATATGAATATTATGAAGCTTCATGAATGACGAGAGTATAAACACTAGAACGATGACACTCATCATATTTAATCCATCTAAAATCTTAAAGCATTGGTTCAGGTAGGTATTCAAACATTTTGAATACATCAGCGCTACTATTCTACATGATGCAGTGAACCATGTCATTCATGATAAATGTCAAGAGCACATATGTACACCAGAATATCTTCTTAGATTTTTATAAGGATTATATGACAATTATGATCATCATCGACATGTCACTTTCAAAGTACATTGGATGAGAGATCAAGACTATAGATACATACAAACCCTAGGATTGTAGATCTATTGTCTATTTAATTTTCATTCCTCATTATTATGTGGAAACTTGCATATTGCAACCACATACATTATGTGTCCAACTGCAAGTACAATATCTGAATCATGAGTCCAATCCATGGTATTTTACTGGTTGTTATTGAGTATAACATTGAGTGGGTTTAATGAAGGATTATCTGAAATAAGAAATTTGCATAAGTGTATATATTTATATATACATATTTTACTTTGATTTAGGAATTTCTATATCAAAGTTGTCTTGCTTGTCAACACTAAAAGTTCATTCCGTTAATCACTTTCTATGTAAGAGATATATTTACCATTATATCTCAAGCAAGATCTGGGATCTCCTTCCTTATCTTTGTTACATCCCAATAATATGAGAACATGTAACTCGGATAAAAAGAAGCGGGAACACATTCCGCTTTGCAAGTCCAACTTGCATCTCCCAATTCGGTCTTTAACACCCGGGCCCACCACCCCTAAGGTGATGTTGACCTGTCATTAATTGAACCAACCGTCAACAGGAATACAACTCGCTATGCACAACCCAATATCGCCCCAATAATATAAGGACCTGATATTGGAGTCACTATGCATACATCCTTACTCTTTCGATAAGCGAAGAGCCCGATCCAAATGGATTGTATGTAGGAGTTGTCACTTTGGACAGGCGTCTCCTACATACAATATCTGGTGACGGAACAATTCGCCTTGATGGGAGACCATGAATGTCACTTATGTGATCCTCCATATCATATTCAAATTCTAATTAATCATTATGAATCATATTCATTTTGATTAATTCTTCCAAGGGAAATAACACATCTATTTATAATAGAGTGTCTTAATTTTAATTGGATTCCAATAATCTAATCATATTAAATTAATGATCCAATTAATATCCAACACACAATCTTTATTATTACTTGAATTATGGTATTATCTCAAATACGTATTACTTCGAATTTTTATAATTAGAAATACATCATGATTTCTTAAGCATTATACTAACCCTACCCATTGTCATGGCCGGTACCGACGAGTGGGACAGATCGCACACAATTCAACCTGCTACCCTAACTCTCCCCAACTAGACATCATATCCACCTCGGGAAAGGATAATGCAAAATAGATCACTTTGTACTTGAGATGATCATCAGTTCTTCAACCGAAATTATACCATATAATAATAATAATAATTTCGATTAACATTATAATGAGATTTGTTAAACAAATCCCAAATCCTATTCGAGCAACATATTTGTTGGAATGTAGATCATGTAACCAATTAGTGATCTAGATCACATCTAATCTAATATTGGTTAAGGCAATGTCATTTAAGGAAATAATTATCGTTAAATATTTCACAAATATTTGTACATAACTATTCCAGGAAATTAAACAATTTAATTTCACTAATTGAGTAAATGACTATCACTAGGTTCTTGATTAGGAAAGTATTTCCTACAGTGACCCTCACTAAAAATACCATATCTCAATCAAATTAAATCCAATTAAGCAAAGTAAGTTCCTAAAGTTTGCTAATTTGATTTACAACAGCCTAAGTATTTGCACGCATTTCAAGGTGTTTCAAATCCGCAATTAACATCTTAATTACGTTGAGATTCGCAGTCCCTGAAACTGTGGATACATGTTCACAAAAATGATCATATCTCGAGCATACAGAATCCAAATTATGTAAACTCAGATTTTACGGTTTCCTTATTTAATGAGGAACAAAATACAATTATTATTTTCATATTTAAACAATTTAAACAGTGCCTAAAATAATCTCAAAACAGAGATGCGAAAATGAAATGCAAGAAAACTTTCACAAATCCTAATGAACCCAAGTCGTCCTCAGTTCATGGATCGCATCCAAAACCTTCGATCTAAATATCTGATACCACTTGAAGGATATGGTGCGATCGTAAAGAGCATCATGGAAGCGTGAGCATCGTATCGAATATGACGAAGAACGACTAGTCGTACTAGTTGTTCTATGCAGCGGAAATTAAAAATTTTTATGTGACGAAACCGCATGATCCAAGAAGACTTCTCGGATCGTTTCGTCTAAACCACGAACAAGTAATAGGATTATCTCTTGAAGCATGGTTGCGATCGAGTCTCTAAACGAAGAGACCTCCTGTCTCAAGTCCGATCCGACAGAGGAGACGCTTGCGAGCGTGTTGATGAAACACGTGCTCCTCGCAATCCATGTTGATGATCCAGGCCACGGATCTCCTGATCTCGACACATGAGATCCGATATCTTCTTCACGAGTGAGATGCACCGAAGGAGACGGAGATTCATGAGCAAATGATCGGGCAACATAACAATGATGCCACAGCGATGGAGAACCTCTCTAGGGCATCCATGATGGACAGCCACATGAGAGAGAGAGAGTGGGCCTGTAGAGAGAGAATGAGAAAGAGAGACTTATGTTCTCTTGTGTGTAAAGAAGGGCAAAGGGGTGTCTTTCCTTTTATAATATTTTGGGATCCATGGATCTCAATCCATGTACAACACAAATCCAATGGCTCTCATTGATTGTATTTCTTATAATGGCTAAAATTTGTGTTGGTAAAAACCAACAACAGTTAATTTAATTTAGATTAAATATATATTATTAAATCAACATGATTTCATCCCAAATTAAATCAATCAAGCATGGAGATTATGGAATCAAGATTGCCTCCTTCCATAATATTGGATTTGGTGGCAATCTCATGCAATCTCATGAGATTAGATTATTCCATGAAAATCTCCAAGATTTACAACAACACTTGTTATAAATTGTTTCACAAAAATAATTCATAATTATTTTTTGAATATTGCAATCTTGCCATTGGAAAATTGTGAATCACATTCACAACCCAAAATAAAATGTGAATTACATTTTCAATTAATTGTTCAATGTGAATCCAATTCACATCAACATTTAATTAACAAATGTAAATTACAAATAGATCTCTCTTATATATTATAAATCACATTTATAATATATATGACTAATATAGATATTGCTATCCACATTATTCATATCCACGATAATTAAATCACATTTAATCATCTTGGATCTCTATTCTCGTATGCCCAAATAATATGAATCGCATTCAAATTATTCACATCTTTGATAATAAAATCACATTTAATTATCTTAGATAACTCTTCTTATAATATGAATAAAATTCATATTATTCATGATAATTAAATCACATTTAATAATCAATTTTCTCAATGCTCGGATACACATATCAACAATGAAATTATGTAGAACTCTTTCAAGGACAATGCTCTTTCTCCGCAGATACTTGGAGATAAGGACAGGGTGATTGTATTGTTCCACGTATAGTGACTTGGATATTAAGATCACATCTCAAATCCAGATCGCGGGCCTTTCATAGATGCTTGATTAAATCAAGACCGCAAATCTAATCTTCTCATTGCATCTGAATTGCATTCAAATCAATTTCCAACATTTGGACCAAGATCAGATTACTTCTCTACTGAGAAAAGTCACTAAAATCAAGACCCGTTTCATCACTCCCTAGGAATGGAAGCATCATGATTATACAATCGTTTATGATCACATCACCCTCAGGTTTTCCCAATACTTGTACATCCTGCATAAAACCAAAATACTAGATCAACTTTACACTGTCTACTTCAGGATTTTTATCAGTAAGTTTCTCATTCGATAATTGGGAGTTGGTATCGATCATATACTTCCCAAAAGCATATATCATACCTAGGTCTTGATCATATATTTACCAAAAGTATATATCAAACCTACAGATTCAATGAAGCTTCCAAAGCGAGACGACTGTGAATGGAATTTGATTCTTCCCAATATCTCATGAGTGAGCTCATGCCTTCCGATTCAGCAACTGAACATGTATGATCCCTTTGAGAGATTGTATTACTCATATGCCCTTATATGCACACCAGCACACTGATGTATAGACCTTGGTTAGGTCGTCAACCTATTGGTCTGCCAAATATACATATTCAAACATATAGTAACACATCTATCTCCGGTCAAAGGATGTGTGCCTATATCATGACATCATATGATATAGGACTTTGGTTATCTCGATCTCGTTATGTCAACTCTTTGACCTAACTAATGTGACATATCAGAATCTCTATTCCTATGCAGAGGACCTGCATCAAGAGGTCGGTCAGATATCAGCCTAATTGAGAAAGGATTGCCATCTCCTACTCATGCTGGAGATCATCTCTTAACAATCATTTGATGGTGCTTGATGAGTCCTCAAACTAACTCTTTAGATATTCATCCAAGCACCAGCCTCTACGATTCAATAGCTGAATCAACAACTGTATGATTATTAAGATGGCCGTGGTACATAACCCTAATTGTACTAAGGAACCTATTATGCAAATTATTTATTATTCATTTCAGATCAGATAATGATATTTGCAATAACATTTATTGCATAATGGCTCGCCATGGGCTCGCATGTCCAACAACATTATCTCCAAGTATCCCATTTGTTGTTCACAAGTCCTAAATGGATTGGGAATTGTACATTGAAATATCCATTGCATGATGATAGAAGTGATGAGACGATGTGAATATGATTCACATTATTGGTCACTAATTACTATGGATATCGATTCATAATAATTAGTATCTATATGGACATGATTCATAAATTTATTAAGACACGTGTGAATATGATTTCACCAAAATTCGTACACATGTAAATTGGATTTACATTTATTTTAGACTAGTGAATTATATTCATTTGTGGAGAGGATATTTTCATAAATATACCAATAATTATATATTTAATTTAATTTTAATTGACATTATTCAAAATATAATTAAATTAAAATATCAATTTCTATTTGGAATTGGAACTAGAGAGCCACATGGTAGAGTCCATCACGGACATCACCATGTGTCAATTGGAGGCAAATTATTAGTTATCCATATGATTACTTGCTCTCTAGTTTTGATGATTTATCATGGTGATAATGTTTGCTAATTAGTTAACTGCTACTTTAAGGGTTATAAATCCTTCATAGCCATCTAAGAGAAGATCACAGGGCCATGATGTGGTCATATATGTTGAGGAGTAGGACTCTGCATGGACAGCCACCTCTTTTATTTAAATAAAGGCTTGGCCTCTCTTTCAAATTACAATAAATTCAATTTCAAGAGAGATCCATGAAATAACCTTTAAAATTAAAGAAAAAGAGGGTTGTAGACTTCAACAGTCCACGTCATCCCTAACAATAGTCCCTAGATGTCCCTTTTTATTATTCTTGCTTGGCTTGATTGATATTGGCTTGGTTGATAGTGAGAGAAGATATTTCTTCTTTTCATCCCATGCACGTAATGAAGGATTTGATTTCGTATGATGATATCAAGAGGTAGAGATTAGCTTGACCTCTATTTTGCATGGAAAACTTGGTGAGAAGAATATCTCAAATTCATGAGAAGTTATATCAGTCATCATCATGCCCCTAGAGAAAGCAACGTAGGATCAGACCTAATTCAGGAGGTCTCTTCATTTAGAGATGCGTGATTCAAAGGTATTCCTAAATCTCTTCTGATTATTCGAAACGATTCGGAAAACATTTCCTATACCATGTGGTTTCACATTAAAATTTCTTGTTGTGCATTTGTATCGCTGCTCATACAATGAACATGTTTGATTGCAAATTAAATTTTTTCTTTGCACATTTACATGATATACGAGGTAAGAACTCCATTCATATCACCCATAGTTAAAACTCTCCCAATCAATTAGTATTAGTCATTTGATTATGAAGCATTCTTGGTCATTTCGCTCTCATGATTAAGACTCGTCATTTGATCACCACGTCTAAGCAAGATCCTTTAATATCTAAAAAGATTTACTTGAAACACATTTCCCCAAGTCTAAAATTACTTGTTCATATTCTATTGTACCATATTTCCCTAAGGATTATTCATTTATCATAAGCATAATTGATAAGGCTAGATTGGTATTAATTCAATCATCATTTCCATCGTACTTATTATCAAACTCTTAAATCTGTGTATTAGATCTATTCAGCTGCCACTTTAAGTTAAATCAACTCACCATGGTGAGTCGAACCTTTTAGTCTCATTTTTATTCATTTATAGCATCTTGGATTCTATTATCGGAGCCTAAAACTTATCATAAGAGTTGGTTATCATTTAGAGCGTGTAAAGCCCTAAACTAAGCCTCTCCCAGATCCTGTATCATAAGATCCAGTTCGTCAAGAGGAAACCAACGGAATTTCTTTTGTATAAATCGGACTTTGTTTTAAATTGTTATGATTTTTAGAAGAAAGAGGAGGAGGCTTAAGATGTCATTAAACCTTAATGACCGTCACTAAAAGCAATTAATCTTGATTAAGGAAATTAATAATGGATCAAGGATCGCTAATCAACATAGCAAACACTAATCAAAGATCAACATAACTTAAGTTTAAGTGATAAAAGTTAAATTACAATTAGCATGAGTTAAATCGTGATTAACGAAAGTTAATCATGATTAGCGTTAATTAAGCATCATTAGCAAATCTATAATATTCTGAAAAGTTCTAACTTAAGCCCTAAGTTTCGGATAAGCATTGGCCAAAACCATGTGCCGAAACCATGGGCCATTAACTGCGGTTAAGGGATAAACCATGGTTTACTAACCATGGTTAGCAATTTTCTGGAGCCTATAAATACCCCCCTACCCATTCATTCTCTAAGATTTCCACTACCACTACCACCCCAAGGGCTATGGTTGAGAGGTCGGGAGGAGGAGTGGTAGGCGGGGAAAGAGCGCTAGAGAAGCGTTATAAGGAGAATGAGGAGGAGAAAGGTACGATCCTCTTCTAGTAGGCTTCGTTTCGATTCATGTCCTTTTTCCAGTTTGGTTTTCTATTCATCTTCGAGGAGAAATCTGTGTAACACCCTACTTAGATGCGGGCGGCTATGTACGTCAGTGAACCCTGTGATTCGTGACACCTTCACTCACCTAAGATGAGTGGTGTCTACCTATTCTCCATTTCTTGTGGTTATATTCTTTATTTCAGCTTTTATAGATATTTTGATGGAAAAATCTATGCAATATCCTACTTAGGTGCGGGAAGCTATGCACGTTAGTAAATCATGTGATTCGTCACACCTTCACTCACCTAAGATGTGTGGTGTCTATCGATTCTTCATCTCTTGTTGTTTGATTATATCCTTTTAGTTTCGTTGTTGTTTTCCTCTCAATGATTTTATAGAGGAGACTCTTTTCATTTTTCTTTTAAATATGTCCCGATATAAGGGGAAACTCTACCGAAATTTTTCTATAAACATGTCCCATAATAAGGGGAAACTCTACCAAAATTTTCTTAGAAATATCAGCCCGTATAAGGAGAAGCTCTACCGAAATTTTAAGAGAAATTATGTTCTTCGCGTTCTTCGTGTTCTTCATGTAATCTTCGCATTCTTCATGTTCTTGATTTGTTCTTCGTGTTCTTCACATTTTTGTAGCGTTTTTGATACAAAAATGAAATTCTATCGTTTCAGGAGTTATAAATCTTTTTTTTTCTGAAAAAGAATCACAATAAAGCAGTGTATACGTGTGAGAGAGTCTGAATAGGTAACGAAATCCTTCCTTTTTCTGTTGGGTTTTCATATGAGATCGTTGAGGTTCCTGACTTTATGATCTTCGTTACGAAGAACCCTAAATTAGCTATTTTTTTTAGAAAGTTTGAAAAATGCCTTTGTGATTTTAACTAAAATAAGGTCTAAGCATCGAATGGATGCAGTGGCTCGGAAAGTTAGGGTTTAGAAGTTAAAATGAGCATAAATATGAGTTTATAAGTATATAAATTAATTTATGTGTAAGTCTATACTCAGTATTATGTTTATGCAAATATAAAGCTTAACGAAGGAATTACATCATGGGAATTGATGTGTTTTGAGTTGGATCATGAAAAGAGAATTGTGTCTTATGTTAAGAATGATTGGGAGTAGAACTATAGGTCGGGCATGCAACTTGTAGGTTTGTCAGAAGGAACCCATATTGGTTTTTCCCTATCTAGGTGGTACATGATTGACCTGTTATGATAAGTGCGCACGAAATGAATGATTTACAATGCATGGTATTGGGAGCCAATATATTTGGATTGAGCGATGGAAGATGTGGTCATGCCATGTGGAGGCACGGGTGGTTCAATAGCGGTTGGGTCTTGATAACATGTATTTAAAGTCGTTAGGCTATGTGATTAATTGTTAGCCTAAGTTTTTAAGCAACCGAGCCCTCGAGGACTGTGTGCTCCTTTATTTTCTAGGCTGAGGGTTTGATATCCTATTTAATAAAAGAAAAGGATAATTTTCAAGGAAGTATTGGAGGATTGGTTGAGGCAATGTGCGGCAGCATAAGCTCACCAGATCAACGCATTCTCCAATCCCTAAGTATCCAAAGCTTCGGAGTCCAAGAATGGTGGCGTTCCCCTAGACTAATCCCTGATGTGGAATAGAAGGAATATGACTTAAACTAATGAGAATAAATGTAACTTTTTACACTAACAATCTTCTGAAAAATTACACAATTGTTTACTTTTCTCTTCTTTGTTACTTAGCACTAGCTAATTGTTATCCAATGATTAATGGAAAACCCAACAGGTAACGATGAACCATCGCAAGGACTATAATAATCTAGTCGATTAACATAGTCATCCAACCAGCCACAGTATCTTTTCTCTTTAAGGTAGTTAGTAATCTTTTGTATATTTTCCTTTCAAGTTGATGTACATGTAAATGGTTATAGTGGGACAATGTATCATGTGAACTTTATTTTTTGAATGGAAAAGTGTCGAAATACTTTCTTCAGAGTAATTTTTATTTGTAGTCTATTTTCGGAATGTTAGTTGTGATTGTTGAATAAATTATTGTTGAGTAACCAAATCCTGATACGGGAGGATCCTTTAGTCCGGAATTGAGGTCGTGATAGAGCATCAACAAAACTATGATTTCCAAACACTTACCAACTAATAGAGAGGGTAGTAAACTTCCTTCTCTAGAGATTTGAACGTGAGATTTTTGCAGCATAACAACCATCATTCTTTAACGAAACGCAAACTACACTCTATTATGTAAGGTGAAGCATCACTAACTTCATTGAAGACAATGTACATTTATACTAGAACCCATGAATTAATTTTTTTCTTTTCTTGTGCATATCTATACCGAAAAATACGATTCCATTTTTGCTTGAAAGTAGCTTTATATTCAAATATGTTTTAGCATTAATTGAGAAAATGTTCTAAAAAGCTACATGTTGCATTTTATTTCTAACTTCTTTGAAATGTTTACTATCAATAGAGAATAATGCTTAAGGACTTTCCCTTTTCACACTTTTAAATAAAATTTATATAAATCATAACAAAAACTAAATTAGGGTTTTAGACCCTTTGTGAAAAAAATATGAAAGTTAAAAATACTAAGATTATGAAGTTTTTAGCCTAAGAACTTTAAATTATTTCAAATATACTCTCTTCATTAGAGATATATATGGAAAAATGAGTATTATCTAATCTACATTAATACATCTTTATAAATACATAAAAATAATTAAATCATATAAAAATAGTATTTGATTGTTTATTAAATTACCTAATCAGAAAATTTTATATTATTTTAAAGTTTGTAGGATTGTTTATAATTATTAGAAGTTCTTGAGTTAGAAAATATATTACAAATTAAAAAATAAATCTTAAACTTTAAAAACTTACTATAAAACTTGGTAATTGATTCTTTACTATTTAGTGGATTTTATTTAATTGTAGGAGTCAATCTAACTTAAAATGACCATAAAATTATCTAAAAGTTTAAAGTAATAAGAAAATACAAAACTAAATACTAAAACGAATTAAAGCATGCCAAATTTGGTTTATCTTGGATAAACAATGGACTCCCTAAGTCTGGCATGCACTAGCCATCATATGATTAAAAATGATTTAGTTGTAAACTTTGTATAAAATCCTAAGTCTGCTCTAACAACATACATGTGTTAAAAGCACCTTTTCTGGGTTATACATCCATGGTTTACCAATAGAAAAATAGGTCCTCATAGATCTTTTTTCTCAAACTAAATGTTATATGTGGTTAAGTATTTTTTTAGAATATACATTATTTATTAATCGGAAGACATGTCTCTAATTTCAATTCAATTAGATTCCTTAAACATCTTCATCACGAGAGGATCAAATTTTGGCAAAAACTTAGACCATTTAAAATTTTTCTTTACCTCCTTGAGTCGATCCTGGGGCTTGCCTAAGTTGAAAATACATAAAACTGTACATTAATTAATTCGTTAATTCATCCATTCATGTCGTTATTTTTTTATTGATCCTGATTGCCCGACTACAACAACACAACACATTTAACATAGGGTGTTTCACGGTACGTCACAGACCTCCTTCCAAATTGAACCTCTCGTCAGATCCCTTTCATGATCAATAAACCAATCATTCCACCCATTCAGATCCTTGTCTCCTTCTCCCTCTTCCAATCACACCGCTTCTTTGCCCTTCGAGCTTGTTGTTGTGTCTCATCTCCTTTGCCACTTTCCATCTTTGACCACCCCTCAATCTTGCAATTTTAATCCCCTTCGTATCTCCATCACATTACGCCTCCTTTCCTATATCCTAATCAGTCACTGGTCACTTTCCATAATCGTACAGCTCCCTCCATCCTATTTAAACAACCAGCATCGCTCTTCTTCGATCTATCCACCAATTCCCAATGCAGGATGAGGCAACTTCAAGGATCCAAAGACGAGGTGGTGACAATACCTCTTCCCAACGATGCCACCTTTGATTCATGATGAGATCCGACCATTGCAGTGTGCTCCGCAAAGCAGCTGCTTTCTCCAGCCACATATACTCATCGTCGAGTCGCTCTAAGCTCCTACATCTAATCACTATCCTTCAAGTATCCCCCCTTTGCCATCTCCGGCTTCTAACTCCCCTACCCATTATTAGCAATTCCTATATTGTTGCCTGATCCACTTCGCTTGTCACTCAATCATCGTCTCCACCTGACCCGTCAATAGAGATTAGTCCATGTCACCTTCATTGACCTCCAAGCATCGGTCGCATCTCCTCTACTAAGGACCACTACATCGAAAGCCTCCTCCTGCTACTACGTCCTACACTGACTCCAACTAGGACTAGTTGGCCCTCTGTGTATGGTTACTTCATTGACTCCTCGTCTAGGAACATCGAGCAGGTTCCTCCATCAACCTCCGTATCATGGACACTTCCTAACCGGAGCCAGAAATCTTCTTAACTGCCAAGTGCCTCATCACCTTCCATGCCTTCACCAACTACCAAGGAGCTTGATGAATCTCTATTTTGTCACCTTTATTCTATCATTTCGGCTTTAAAAATCCTAGCGAAAGCATGTAAATAACATCAATTTATGCATAATATTATTCATTACTTATTGTATTATTTGTATATAAAATTAGGTTTTTAATGCCAAAATTATAGAATAAAGAGAAGAAAAGAAAAAGGAATAAAATATTGAAAATATTTTATGACCGTAAACCTCGAGACCAAGTCAAGAATCTAGTTGGTCGACAAGGAATAAAGTAGGGGGATAATGGCCAAAAACACAAGAAAAATACCATTTATTTATTCTTTAATTATGCATTTTTGACACCTATTTTATTCTTTATTATTTATTCATCAAATGAAGAAACTTTGTACATAAATGTTGTAGATAATAAAGTGAAAAATACAAATTTTAAGTATGTACAAAAGTAATACACAGTGTTAGGGGTGCACATGGATCGGATAAAATCCGTAATCCGATCCAATCCGTTGTCATTGGATTGGATCGGTTTGGATTTATAAGTTTAATGGATTGGATCGGATTAGAATTTTACAAATCTGTTCATCTATGGATTGGATCGAATTATTGTCAAAATCCAATCCGATCCAATCCGTTAATCCGTTAATAAATAAATAATATATACTAATTTATTTGTTCTCATTAAAGTATATTATATATTTAATTTTATTTGAAAGCTATGTGTAAATATCCAAGCTGCTCTCTTTATAACTTAAACAAATTTCAATTCAAGTTTTACCACACACAACTTGCCAGAAAGCCCCTTATCTCACCCCACTAGTTGGTTTAGAAAAAAGTAATACCTACCCGCAATGCCCTTCAGGTCCTTCCGATTTTCCAAACAAAACATCCTTCAATGATAATGCACAAACCTAAATCCACTCGGGACCCATTCCAAACATAACACTCACCCGCGCCACACATATCTCCACCCTCAGATGCACACATCTTCGCCAGATGTCATCCTTGTCCTAGTTGTACGCATGCGCAACCAGATCTTCCTTGCGCACGTGCAACTAGACCTCGTCCTCTGCTCTCCCATACCTCCCTTGCGCGTGTGTAGCCATATCTCATCCCCAGTCGGATTTTGTCTCATCATCATCTATGCCTTCCTTGTCTCCAACTAGCTAGACATCCCTCGTGCATGCGAGTCCAGACCTCGTCTTCAGCTCTCTTAGACCTCCCTCGCATACGGGAAGTCAAGAACCTCAAATACATCCCTCCCCATCATGTAGTCGCCCACGGTTCTTGTCCCAAACCTCCCTCGTGCATGGTCATCCTTCTCGCACCACGTAGCCAAGCAGGTTAGTTGCAGGTTGGTTGTAGCTCCTATTTTATATATACAAACTTGTAATTTTATTCAAAGTCAACGCAATTCTTATATGATTTCTACAGATCACACATATATTATTTTTAATTAGGTATACAATGATTGTTTGTAATAAATCTACAACAAGCATATATGTTTTTGCTTTTCAAAAAAATTTAAGTCAATTTGCTTTCCAAAAATTAACTATTCTTGTCTTTATATTTATCCATAATCTCAATTTTAGAACCATGGTTCAAACGTCGAGGTAGATTGTGCTACAATCTTAATCATAGATTAAGTGAGCATTAAAAATATGAACCAATCCGATCCAATCCGTAATCCGGTTGATTGGATTGGATTGGATTTGCATGCTTAATGGATTGGATTGGATTGGAAAAATAAAAAATCCGTTATGTATGGATTGGACACGGATTAAGCCAAAATCCGATCCAATCCGATCTATGTGCACCCCTACACAGTGTACATTTTATACACAAAATAAAAAGCCAAAAACCAAACTTCATAGACCCATATCTTTCAAATAAAAACTCAAAACATATCAAAATTACTCTAATTATTGAAAGGATCTTCTTATCAGTCCAGAGACCATTTCGATTCCATTAGAAATGAGGATTCAGAATATCACAAATTGATCGATCAAACTGAGATTCAACAACTAAAAGAAGGATCGATTCTTTGGGATTCTTCCTTTCTTCAAATGGAACGAACAGAAATAGAATCAGACCGATTCCCGAAATGCATTTTTGGATCTTCCTCAATGTATCGGCTATTCACGGAAGGTGAGAAGCAGATGAATAATCATCCGCTTCCGGAAGAAACCGAAGAATTTCTTGGGATTCATAAACTATTTAATGGTGGTGGTTTTACATTTTTTGGATTTACCATGTGAAAGTTAGGTTTTTGACCCCTGTTGTATATTATACCGATTAAAATATTCATTTCTTATTATTTTCACAAATTCATATTTTCATAATTTTGTAAACATTATTTATAAAATAGTCTATATCAAAACTAGAATAAAACGAAAAAGAAAATGAAGAAAAAAATAAGTCTATGAAATTATGTAGGCAAAAAACCTATAGTATACTTGTATAAAAATAAAAGGGAAATCTATTCCTTTATTTACTTATTCTTTACATTTTTTAATATTGTAAATATTATTCGTATTCTATTAACATTACAAAACCAAAATAAAAATCATAAAAATACATTAGAATAAAAAGATGTATATAATACATAGGTAAAATACCTATAAATATACCTACATAATATACATGCTTATTAATTTAAGTGTATAAATTACATCATAAAAATAAAATAAAAATATATTTATACTCAAAAAATAAGTTATAAATATATAAAATAAAATAATATAGTAATAAAATAAAATACACAATATAAAAATAAAAATGTATAACACATAGATGAATATACATATATGTACACTATTTAAAATTAACTACTAATAAAAAATCCCAAAAATAAATAAGAATCATAATAAATTACTACATACAGAAACATTTTTTATTTTATATATAAAAATTATAAAAAATTTTCTTATTTTAAAATAATATTTTGAATAAAAGTGCAGTTTTGTCATTTAGTGTGCAGACGTGGCCCAACGGTTGCTTTGGGACAGTTGACCTCCAGTCAACTGTCCCATCCGAGTCTCTAACAAGTCAGACCCATCTCCTCCCCTCTTTTCCTCCATTTTTCCCAGTTGAGTCGTCCATCCATCGTCGTCCCTTCCTTCATGAAAAATAATCCACCATCATTGTACATATACTCCCATTCATTTACCCCCTTGTACATACACTTGATTCTTTAATGGCGGTCAGTCAATAAGGGTGCATACTAATGTTGATAAATAAGGACCCCCCCCCCATTTACATTACAGATTTGGTCATCCCCCAAGCCCTAAAGCTCCAGATCTCGGTTAGAGAGAAGCACTCTCATGATAGGAGAGGATCCCCTAAGGTCCAGGACGCTTGCGGAGGCAAGCGGTGCACCCAGGATGCCCTCGCCGACGACGTCTGCTCCTTGGCCACCCAGCCAGGTTAGAGCTATGCTTTTATTAGTTTAGGTAGCCTTTTATTCCAGAATTTTAATTAAATTATTGAATTAATCATTAGGTTAATGGTTTAGCGTATAATAGTCGATTCGTAGTTCGCTGGAGCTTTGCTCCGGTGAACAATTATGTTGTGCTCCAACCTTTGATCGACCCTCGACTGCCCCCATTTCATTTCCCAGCCAGTTATCCACACCCAACCATCTGTAGCCAAGTTGATGGGGTCTCGATCAACGAACCCTTTCACCAACTCCACCACTCGCCGTAGTAGGTCCGTTTCACCCCAATTAGTCACCAAATAAAAGCCAAGACCTCCATCGTCTCCCCGCAAATGTTTCTAACCCTTTTGCATGTCTTGAAGAGGGCATCTGATCCCTATCGAGGATAAGAAGGAGATCCAGGTTCGGAGCCTTATCCAATCGATTGGTTTGGTCTCCGGCAATTTTGAGGAGCTCCACAGACGTAAAGGGTGTGCAGGAACGAAGAGAGATGCTCGACGGCAACGGAGGAGGCCGGAGGAGCCTGCAATGTCCGATCAAAGCTCATCCCAGGCGAGCTTCATCCCAATTCTTCCAGGCTTTCCCGTTGCTGTTGTATGAAGAAGGCTCCCCCATTTCTGATCAGAGTCGTCGGATGTCGCCACGTTTTCACCGTCTGATCACGATTCGCGATCTAATCGTGGTCGTTTATTGGTGAAACGTCATCATGCCACCAGGAGGTAACACGTATATTAGTGAAAGGATCCAAGTCATTCGCATGTGCCTTTAATGGGGTAAATTGCACGATCTAGCCCCGTATTTTTTGCATTTATTATTTAGTTCTGTGAATAAAGTTCGTCGTGTAAAATAAAATGGACATTTTGTATATGGCACAATGTATTTATTTTATTTGCATTTGGGTCCAGTCCATGTCACCTCACGTGTTGTCCTACGTGAGGTGGCAAAATTGCATGGATACCACTGCTGGTTTTGTAAATTAATATTTAGTCCAATAAATTGAAATGCACATTGTATATTTTGTAAAAATTGTTGAGAGGTGCTTGTTTTTTTCGCATTTGCATTTTGGTCCTTCCAATACGCATAACGTGTAGTTCGACTTTCTGAAAAATTATTGTTTCCCCTAATGATTTTGTATTTATTAAATAGTTCAATAAAATATTAATTACATTGGAAACTTTTAGCACCTTTGCACAGAGCACCCTGGACTTTATTTTATTTATAAAAATGTCCCTGATAGGTTATATATTTTTGTAGCTTTTATCTATTTATTAAATGTAATTAATGTCCTCCTAAAAATCTACAGAAATAGGATTATATGTGTTATGTCAAGAAGATGCTCTCCCATACTTTAGTTGGCATTTTTTACATTTAAACTATTTACTAAAAATATAATAGAGCACACATATTCCCTGTCTAAATTAATAAAACCAAAAAATATAAAAACATTTTGAAAAATTCCAATATATATATATAATATTTTATCATTTATTGAGTCCAGAAAAAAACTCCTAAAAAGAAAAGAAAATGATAAAAATCATAAAGATCTAAAATCCAACAAAAATATAAAAATTCTATAAAAATATCAATAATATATTTTTTTTCTGATTAAAATTATCTATATATTATTATTTATACATTAAAAATAATTTGGGTAATTTTGGGAATTATAAAACCTAAATTGTTTTCAGATCATTTATTAATCCCTTATTTGGGATATTTTTGACTTTGAAAATACATAACAATTAAAAAATTCCAGAAAAATAACAAAAAATTTAGAAAACTATAAAAATCACAAAAAAAATAATCTTTATTGTATTTTATCTATTTTTACATATTTATATCTATATAGTATCTATATATATCTTATATTGTAGTTATACAAATATATATATATATATATGCATATTTATATCTTATATTTAAACAATAAAAAAATAAATATAAAATTTGAAAAAAATATATAAGAAGATACAAAATTATAAAACCACATATGAAATAAAAAATATATATAATTTAAAACTCACAAAGACAATATATTGAATGAGAGATAAAAGAAAGAATTTTTGTGCATTTACCATGCCTCCTCTCGTTTTCTCCCAGTGTTCGACCTCTATACAAGCTTACACGTTATACACTTTGTTGTAAAGTTACAATAAAGTTAAATCAACATTTTTTATATTTAATTTCTTGATTCTTATTTCGGTTATCTGTTTATTAAATCTGAGGTTTTTGTCGGTCATCACAGCTACTACATTCCCACCTTGTGTGGAGTGCAAGCCGATGCAAATTTTAGGTTTATCAAATGGCACTGTTGCCAGGGAGCAACGTCGCGTAGTAGGAGATTATTTGATTTTTTTCTATTATCTCTTGTTCATTAATTTATTTATAGTTGCATTTATTTACTTCTTTTACTCTATTATTTGATATTCTTGTGAAATGTCTGACACTCCTTCTTGTTTGAATTTGTTGCAAGGGACTGCAGAGCAACATAACATATCCTTGGAGGACCTATGCACCCAAGTAATGCGGGGCCGACCTTCTGATAGAGCCGGCAGGAGAGAACAGCAAATTCAGACTTGGAAGAATTTTGGAGGCAGTCTCTAAGTTTTATTTTATGCATTTTCTTAAAAAAATATATGTAATCTTATGTCAGAGTGACACTTGGCATGTAATAATTTGTACTCTCTACACTTCAACTTTTCGAGGTCCAGTGCCCAAGGGATTGTTCCCTTGGGGGCCTCGACCGTTTTTGATGATTTTTTTCGCTTTTATTTTATTATTTTCTGTGAATGAGCCCTAGTTTAGGAATTGTTTGCCGATAGATTAAGGTCCAAAGCCCCTATTATACTTGCATGTACCTATATGCGCTTTTGGACTTAGTCAAATAATAATTATTGGTTATTTAGATTCGAAGCCACGCACCATGAGAGATGTCATACAACACTGGCAGCACCCATTGTGGTGGGCACCGAGATGTCTCCAAGATGATACCTTAGGGTTTGATTCTAATTAATTGGCAATTGGTGCTTCACGATAATAGTGGTTTCTCACCTGGGGTAATTTAATCGGATTGCGTTTGCATATAGTTTAGGTTTCAATTTTGTTATGCATCCCACATGGAGAGAGCTGGGAAGCACTGTAAGTCTTCTGACTTTGCATGCACCATTGTTTTCTGACTTGCATGGCTTTTCTGATCTTCCCCCTATGATTTTGACCACTTAGGATGATAATGGACTTGGAAACCCTATTAGGCACGCGCATTGAAAAACAACCAAAAAAAGAGATAACCGAAATAAAATCAGGACTGCTAACTATATTTGATCTCTGAGATAAAAGGGATATTTACACCCATAACCCTGAGTAATATGGTAATTACCCCAGGAACCCTCGATAAACACGAATTACACCTAAAACCCCGAATAATTGCCCCGTCTTACTCCCATAACCCTCCGTTAGTTAACTTTATTAACTCAACCATATGGCTGAGTTAATCTAACCTATCTGTGATTTAACGGTTGAGATTAATCGAAAATAAAAAAAAGAAAAGAAAGATGAGGTGGAATTGACCTGGAACAGGAAATTGCAGGTGGGAGGGGTTCCAGGCGAGCGACCTGGGGGCGGTGCGGGCATGGGGGATGGGTTCCTAGGAGAGGCAGAGCGCAGGCGACCTGGGCGGTGTCGGAGGGGAAGGGGGCGACCTGGGGCTTGGGCGCGGGCGAGGGGGTGGGTTCCCAGGCGAGGCACGGGCGACCTGAGCAGCGCCGGAGGGGAAGGGGGTGCGCGGGCGATCTGGGTGGCGCCTGAGGGGAAGGGGGCACGGGCGACCTGGGCGGTGCCGGAGGGGAAGGAGGGGCGCGAGCGACCTAGGGCTTGGGGGAAGGAGGAGGGGGGCGACTTGGGGCTTGGGCGCCCGACGGCCCTCGTCAGCGATCTTCGTCTCCTGCTCTTGCTCAGCCTCATCTTCGTATCTATCTCCGCCACCATGCACAGCCCCTGCAGTAGGAAGAAGCAGGTCGCCTCCCCCGACTGCCTCTCCAGCGTCCCGCAGTAGAACATCGCCTCGTGTGCGATCCCGGAGACGAAGAACGACGCCACGATCCCCGCGTACGCGCCGAACCTCGCACACACGGGCTCGTACACGACAGCATGCGGCTGACCATAAAGTTCCACCGGCCGCTCCAGAAGTCCTACAGGGATGAGCTGAGATACGGCTCCGGGCTTCTCTGGGGGGATGGGCGGTGAGGTGTCGGAGAAGGGGGAGCTGGGCTGGAGGGGGTGGCGGAGTTCTTTGAGCAGCCGCGGGGGGATCCGAGGTGGCAGAGCTCGAGGACGGGGGGCTTCGAGCGGGTGCCAGCGCGAACTCGAGAGGGAGGTGGTCTTTGAGCAGCCACGAGGGCCTCCGAGGACGGGGCTTCGAGCGGGCGCCAGCTTGAACTCGAGGCACGGTGAGGGGGAGGGCTGCAGCTTGGTAGGGGGAGAGGGAGGTAGCAAGAGCAGGACGTGGGGCTCCTCGGGGGCAGAGGCGCAGGGAGGAGGAAGGCTGGAGCTTGCATGCGGGAGAGCGCAGGGCAGTGGGGGCAGCTTTCCAGGGGTGACGGGGGTATTTTTTGAGAATGTGATTTTGTTTTAGGGGTAAAATTGTCATTAATGGATGGAACCGGTTAAAGTTAACGGCTTAAATGGATGGAAGTTGACTCAGGGTTATGTAATGTAAGGGTTAAACATTATTCAGGGTTCTGGGTGTAATTCGTGCTTGCGCAGGGTTCCTAGGGTAATTACGAGATTACTCAGGGTTATGGGTGTAAATATCCCAAGATAAAATGTAATGGATTCCTTGTCTTGGGGAGAGCAATACCCTCCTTGTATGTGCATTTTATTCCTACATACACGCTAAGGATTAGTGCCCAAATCCCAATCCTGTCTTTGGTGTGTACAACTTTGTGATGATCACCTAACTCCAAAATCGACAAGATAAATAGACCACTTCTCGATCTTCACTGTGTTGAGTACGTGAATCGGGGGTTTGCTTTATGTATTGATTGTAATTGGAGTCCATGTTCATTTTCATCTCTTTGAGTTTTGCGGTCCCAGTCGTGTGAGTCATCATTTTTCATCTTTGAGTCTCTCTACCTCTTGTATACATATGTCTCCTCCTTTACATCGAGTTGTGATATTGGATCTTGAACTTCATCATCTTCGTCGTATCTTGCGGCTTTTCTCTTCTTGCCCATATCACCCACATTTAGTCTGGTTCGTGGAGACCCTCTCCTCGGACCACAATTTTGACTATGTTCACTTCCATCTCGCCCCACTCCTCATGTCCCCCGTATCATTCTTCTTCTACCCGGGATTGTTGTTCTTGTAGATATAGCCAGCATCGAGGATTTTTGACTTACATTGATTATTGGAGTAAGTTGGACATGTTTTGAGGATGCTAAGATTGGTACCTTATTCTTGGTGGATTTGACTTTCGATATATGCAAAGAGCTTATTGAGGACTTTGATGATGCACGTTCATTAGGTGTGCATATTATTTGATGATTTTGATCTCGCACACAAGAATGAGGATGTGATATAATTTGATGAGTTGGTGAGGATTTCATGAGCTTTTATTGATCTCTCTTTTGTGATTCCAACCATCTTAATTTTGAGGATTTATTGACTATCTTGATTCAGACTTCAGAGCGATTGTGTGTGGAACCCACCTGATTTCTCGCATTTTCGTGATTGACCCATCCCTGATCCCATGATTCTATCATCCCCCCGTGGCACCTCAAGGATTCCTGACTATATTTTGTTCCATCTTAGTGGATTGGATTGACCTAAGGGACGTACTATGCTTGGCATGATTATTCATCCCTCTGTTATCTTATGTCCTCCTGAGGTTTGACTAATTGATTGCTTTTGATGATCTGAGACTTGCTGCCAACAATCTAATGTTTTAATTGACCTAGATTGCATACCCCTCGAGGACTATCTGTGGGGGGATACGACCCATTCTCTACGCTCAGTTCCACTTGCTGATGATGTTTCGTATTATTTGACTGATTGACCTCGCTGCTGATTGTGCGCCCGATCTATAGTTACATGATTCCAATGTCCCAGATTCCTTTGAGTCTTCTCTCCTTGAATGTCCTCGCAAGGATGAGTGTCACATTTTTATTATTCCTTGACTAGTTCATAGTGCTCTCTGAGGGTTATCTACGAGGGACTATGGTACCTTGCTAGATCTACGGTCTCTTCTGCTGGTAGACGATTTGTCGTCTACCGAGACCATTCTGATTGACTCCTTTAAGTCCTCCCTCCTTGATGGTCCTCGCAAGGGTGAGCTTCTATTCTGAATATTCATTGACTAATATGTATTACTCCCCGAGGGTTATCTACGGGAGGGTACACCATTTTCTTGGTACTCGGCTCCATTGTTGGTGTCTCCTATCTATTGGAGAACGAAGCTGAGTCTTCTGATGTGTCTATTCGGTCTCCTCCCTAGTTGTGTCTCCTCTCTGTTGGAGCACAGAGGCGAGTCTTTTGATTATTCTTAGATCTCTGATTTTTCTCATGTTTAGGACCCTCGTAAGGATGGGCCATGTATAGTGTTGTTAGGTGTAAACTTGCGATTTTCAGATCTTATGACCACCGGACCTCACACTGCATTGACAGTCTCCTACTCTTTACCTTTTATATCTTTCAAAGACTATGATTAACCTGGAGGAGTCTATACTATTCTTTCTTCCTCCAAGTCTTGTAGTATCGTCTCGGATCTCACATTCCATCCTTATGAGCCGATGTTCTGCTTTCGCTACCGATCCATGGCATAGTTTCCAATCTCTTGTCCTCGGTAGTTGACACCCACTTGATTGCATATCCAGGTGTCTTTTCACTATCTGACTACATCCTTGTTCTCATAGAAAGATGATGACGACAGCATGGTATTTGCTTACCAGATATCGTCATGTACTTCACACTCTTCGCTTGTTGTAGATATGTGTTGTGTATTCCTATTACTTCTTTCTTCCATATGTCTTGTGTGTCCCAGATCTTTCACCATATCTATGTGTCTATACTTAGGATGTATTTTGTCCTAAGTATAGGGGGTACACATCGTGTTATTCTATCTCTATTTTGTTTCATCACTCCTGTCATTGTCTGTACTTAGGGATTATTTTCCATAAGTATAGGGGGAGTGATGCGTACATTCTCCACAATTTGTATATCTATCTGTATATTCTGTCTTTTCTTCTTTTCATTTTTCTGTCTCTACATAAAGTTGTCACCCCTTTGTGCCAGTTTCCTGTATGTAGGATGTACTTTGTCCTAAGTATAAGGCGGTACACGCCATATTCATTCATTATTTAATCCCATCCACTATCTCCTCTTTTGTTGATTTGTTATGCTATATGTTGGGATATCTCACCCTATGTATAGGGGAACACAGCCCGAGTTGTGATCTATTCATTCCCACCCTTGACCCTCCATGCATTGTGTACAGTCTGCTATACTTAGGATTATTTGTTCCTAAGTATAGGGGGGACGGTCACCTTCTTATTCATTTATTCAGTTATTCTTTCATTTCTTATTTTTCAGTTATTGTAGTATAGGATTTTCTATACTCAGTACGAGTTATGTCCTCTTTTTCTCTTTTTGATCTATGAGGACATAGCTCATGCTAAATGTAGGGAAGTCGTATATACGTTGTATATACCTAAGCCATAACTCATAATTTCATATTATTAATAATTATGGCTAAAATTACTGTATACACTATATAATTCATTAAATACCACTTAATAACAACAATCATTCCTTAAATTAATTTTGTAGATACTGATTAATAAATCAGGTTAAAAAATATTTTTGCAAAATGATTTGAAAAATAGAGTGAACAGTTTGGAAAACTTTTGTGAAATGTTTTCAACATTTTTAAAAACATTTTCATTGTGAAAATTCCTTTCTTTGTGTGCAATAAAAGTTTTGAAAACCGATTTGCAAATGGTTTTGAAAATGGTTGTAAACTTTTTTGAAAAATATATGTATATTGTTTGAAATTTTATTGCAAAATAACTTTCGAATGTGTGTAAATATTTGCAAACATTATTTTGTATTATAGTTTGAAAATTGTTTTCAAATAAATTTAAGGAATAAAAACATCATTAAAAATAAAATATGTACTTAAAATTCATAACCAATTGTATATATAAATATAAAATAAACTTTTAAAAATTGTAAACTATTTAATTCTTAAAAATAAGCACGCCCGTGTAAATATCTGTATATATTTTATATTTTGTGTGTAAAAATTCTTTTTAATTTCAAAATTCATTGTGTAAAAAATCTTTTTCTTTTCAAAATTCTTTGAAAATTGCATCATTATTTGCATAATTAAACATAGCATTTGCATAGCATTCGTATTCTTTTCAATTCAGCTTGATGATTGAACTAGTCAAATAAAGTCAAAGATTAGAGCTTGATTGGTCCTTCCTGTACCTAACTACAATGGAACCTTATGGGAACTAGGTTTAAGGTACTTTGATTCCTTTGAGACCTAATTCTGTGAAACTCAGGTCTGGTTTCATGTAACCTCAACTGACTAACTAGAACTTTTCAAGATGCACGCGTGACACTTGTTGGCCGTGACCTAACTTGGACACTTGCACCTTTCATTTAGCTCAATTTAGTTGGAGTGGTGAGGGGGCTGGATTTGCCGGACTGAGACACACATGGGTGGAAACGTTCGTCCTCGTCTAGGGAGAGAAGTGCTCCCCAACCTAATCCAGTTACAATGAAGTCAAATGATAATAGAGTGTGGGTTGCAATAAAGCTTCAAAAGAGGGATAGTCTTCTTACTCAAGAGGAAAAAGTCCTTATTTAAATGCTGCTATAAATAGTATTTCAAAATAAAAACTCTCCAAAAAAATGGACAGGCTTGAAAATAAAATAAAAGTTCTCGTCGGGGTATGTGTATATGTTGTATAGAAAATAAGAAAGCTTGAGAATCAAAGTTATACCATGTGAGCCTGCAGCCAGATGACTTGACTACACTGGTCATGCATCCTAGGATAGGTAGCTACACTGGCTACCATCCATTCTTTTCTTCACCTCCTCGAGTCGGATGCCACTTGAACTTGGAAGGGAATACCCCGCTCCTCGAGGACAGAGTGCTGGATTGGGGAATCATTGGGTCGTCATACTGGAGAAGTCAGTTCCTTTGTCATTTCAGTTGGGCATAGTCACTATCAGTTACACTATACAAGTCAGCTTCGTAGTCATAAAGGTTTGCATATGATGTAGCCTAGTTTTGACCTGGCTATTGAGGTGGTTTGAATCGAGTTTTGTGACTCTCGAAGGTTGTTGTGTTTTTAACTTGGTTCTCGGCCCGGTTCCAAACACATTTTCACATTAAGGTCTATCCTGAGCTTCAAACTTTGATTTTGTAAAGACAAGTTTAACAACTGAAAGCAATTCTATTTATTCTTTCTTTTCCTTTTCTTTTTATTCTTTTTGTATTTATTGCATAAGTGTTTGCAAGGGAGAAGCAAAGGCAAGTATAAAATTATAGAATAAAGAGAAGAAAAGAATAGGGAATAAAATATTAAAAATATTTTATGACTCTGAACCTCGAGACCAAGTCAAGAATTGAGTTGGTCGACAAGGAATAAAGTAGGGGGTGATAAGGGCCGAAAATACAATATAAATACCATTTATTTATTCTTTAATTATGCATTTTTCACACCTATTTTATTCATTATTATTTATCCATCAAATGAAGAAACTGTGTACATAAAAGTTGTAGATAATAAAGTGAAAAAAATTACAAATTTAAGTTTGTGCAAAAATAATACACAGTGTACATTTTATACCCAAAATAAAAAGCCAATAACTAAATTACACAGACCCATGTATTTCATATAAAAACTCAAGACATATAAAAATTATCTAATTTTATATAAGTTTTCACAAACTATTTAATGGTGGCTATTTTATATTTTTTGGAGTTACTGTGTGAAAGTTAGGTTTTTGACCCCTATTGTATATTATACCGATTAAAATATTCATTTTTATTCATTTCTTATTATTTTTACAAATTCATATTTTCATAATTTTGTAAACATTATTTATAACATACGTCTATATCAAAACTAGAATAAAAATAAAAAGGAAATGAAGAATAAAATAAGTCTATGAAATTATATAGGAAAATACCTATAATATACTTGTATAGAAATAAAAGGGAAATCTATTCCTTTATTTCCTTATTCTTTGTATTTTTCTAATATTGTAAATATTATTCATATTCTATTGACATTACAAAACCAAAAAAATCATAAAAATACATTAGAATAAAAATAAGTATATAATACGTAGGTAAAATACCTATAAATATACCTACATAATATGCATACTTATTTATTTAAGTGTACAAATTACATCATAAAAATAAAATAAAAATATATTTATACTCATATATATAAAATAAAAATATCTAAAACATAGATGAGTATACATATATATAAACTATTACAAATTAATTACTAATAAATAAAACCAAAAAATAAATACAAATCATAATAAAATAATGTGTAATATAATAAAAAAAATTTATGTACAAAAATTAATAAAATCATCTACTATTTTAAAATAATTATTTTTTACTAAAATTGCACTTTTGTCGTTTAGTGGAATGACGTTGCCGAATGGCTGCGGTGAGACAGTTGACCTCCAGTTAATTGTCCCATCCGAGTCTCTGAATCATCAGACATGTCTCCTCCCCTCTTTTCTTTCGTTTTTCCCGGTTGAGTCGTCCATCCATCGTTGTCCCTTCCTTCATGAAAATTGATCCACCATCATTGTACATAAACGCCCATTCATTTAACCCCCTGTACATACACTCGATTCTTTAATAGCGATTAGTCAATAAGGGTACACACAAATGTTGATAAATAAGGACCTCCGCCTTCAATTGCAACTTTGGTCATCCCCCAAGCCCTGAAGCTCCAGATCACGGCCAAATAGAAGCGCTCTTGTGATAAGAGAGGATCCCCTGAGGTCTCGGATGCTTGCGGAGGCGGGAGGTGCACCCAGTCCGCCCACGTCGGCGACCTCTGCTCCTTGGCCACCAGACCAGGTTTGAGCTGCGCTTTTATTATTTTTAGTTATCCTTTTATTCTAGCATTTCAATTATGTTATTAGATTAATCATTAGACAATTTTTTAGAATAGAATAGCCGATTTGTAGTTTGTCGAGCTCCGCTCCGACGAACAATTCTACCGTGCTCCGACCTTTGACTGACCCTTGACCGCCCCCATTTCATTTCCCAGCCATTTCTCCATACCCAACCACCATATATCCAACCCGATCGAGTCTCGATCAGCGAACCCTTGATCGACCTCCGTCGCTCACCGGAGTAGGTCCACTTCACCCCACTTCGCCCCCATCAACCACTAAATAAAAGCCAAGACCTCCGTCATCTCCCCACGAATGTTTCTAACCCATTTGTAGGTCTTGAAGAGGGCATCTGAGCCCTATAGAGGATAAGAACGGAGATTTAGGTTTGGAGCCTCGTCCAATTGATTGGTTGGGTCTCCAACCATTTTGAGAAGTTGCACAGATGCGGAATATGCGCAGGAATGAAGAGAGATGCTCGACGGCGACGGAGGATGCCGAAGGAGCCCGCAATGTCTGATTAAAGCTCTCCCCAGGAGAGCTTAATCCCAATTCTTCCAGGCTTGCCCGTTGCCGTTGGATGGAGAAGGCTTCTTCAGTTCTGATTAGAGTCGTTGGATGTCGCCATGTCTTCATCGTCTGATGGCAATCCACAATCTAATCATGGTTGTTCAGTGGCGAACCGTCATCGGGCAAACAAGAGGCGACACGTGTATTAGTGAAAGGATCCCAGCCGTTCGCCTACGCCTTTAGTGTGGTAAATTGCAAAACCTGGCCTCGTATTTTTTGTATTTATTATTTAGTCTTATGAATAAAGTTAGCTGTGTAAAATAAAATGGACATTTTGCATATGATCCCCTTTATTTATTTTATTTGTATATGGGTCTAGTTCGCGTCACCTCACGTGTCGTCCCATGTGAGGTGGCTAAATAATAGGGATACCCCTGCTAGTTTTGTAAATTAATATCTAGTCCAACAAATTAAAATGCACGTTGTATATTTTTATAAAAAAATGTTGAGAGGTCCCTGAATTTTTTCATATTTGCATTTTGGTCCCTCCAGCACACATCATGTATAGTCACACGTGATGGGAAAATTGCTATGGTGCCCCTAAAGATTTTGTATTTATTAAATAGTTCAATAAAATTTTAATTACATTGGAAATTTTTGTCACTTTTGAAGGATATGGTATAATCCTCAAGCGCATCACGGAAGCGTGGTCGTTGTATCGAATATGACACAGAACGACTAGTCGTACTAGTTGTTCTGTGCAGCGCAATTTAAAAAAAATCATGCAATGAAACCACATGATCCAAGAAAGATTCTCGAATCGTTTCATCTAGAACCACAACAAGTATAAAGGAATACCTCTTGAAGCGTGGTTGATCAAGTCTCTAAGAAAAGAGACCTCCTGACTCATGTCCGATCGTCGGAGAGGTCGCTTGCGAGCATGGGGATGAACCGTGTGATCCTCGCAATCCAAGTCGATCCAAGCACGGTGAACTCCTGATCTCGTCGTTCGAGATCGAACGTCCTCTTCGTGAGCATAGCACTCCAAGAAGATGGAGAACCGAAGAACGTCGAAGTGACGGCGCGGTGGCGAAGGCGACGACGAAACACTCCTCTAGGGTTTAGTGGACGGCAACCAAGAAGAGGGAGAGAGAGTTGGCATGTGAGAAGAATGAGAGAGAGAGAGAGAGAGAGTTGCTCCAAAATTTGCATAGCCCTAGAGAGCATAGCATGCCTCTCTATTTATAGGGTTTTGGGATCCATGGATCTCAATCCATGGGACATATAAAATCAGTGGATGAGATTGATTTATATTCAATCCAATGGTCAAGATTGTTGTTGGTAAAAACCAACAAATTATTATTTAATTTAGATCAGAATGTATTTGGCAAAATCAAATATAAATCAATCCTAAATTACATCAACCAAATAAGGAGAGAATATACATGGAGATTACATCTCCCATGTATAACAAGGTGGATGGCCACCAATTCCATGTAGGACTTGGTGGCCGTCCACTTTATTCCATATGGAGGCAATCTCATGAGATTTCATGAGATTGCATATCTCCATGGAATTCTCCATTATTATTTCCAACAACTTCTGTTGTGATTTATTCTTCAAAAATAATTCATAATTAATTTTGAGAATATTGCAATCTTTCCATTGAAAAATTATGAATCATATTCAAACCCAAAACAAATATAATTTACATTTTCAATTAATTACACAATGTGTATCCAATACACATTAATAATTAATCAACAAATATAAATTATAATTAGCTCTCTCTAATACATTATAAATCACATTTATAATATATTATGAATAATTGGATATTGCTATCCACATTATTCTTATCCATAATAATTAGATCGCATTTAATTACATTGGATAATTTCCACACACATCAAGATGATTAAATCACATTTAATCATCAATTCTTCAATGTTTAGATTTATGGAATTATTCTTGAACCCTTTCAAGAATAATGGGATTTCTCCACAGATACTTGGAGATAAGGATAGGGTGATTGTATTGTTCCACGTATAGTGACTTGGATGTTGAGATCGTATCTCAAATCCAGATCTCATGGACCTCCCACAGATGCTTGATCAAATCAAGACCGTAGACCTAATCTTCTCATTGCATCTGAATCTCATTCAGATCAATGTCCAATATATGGACTAAGATTAGATCACTTCTCTATTGAGAGGAGTCACTAAAATCCAAACCTGTTTCATCACTCCCTCAGAATGGAAGCGCCATGGTTATACAATCGTTTATGATCACATCACCCTCAAGTATTCCCAATACCTGTACATCCTGCATATTGGAAGACCTATGATCATTCTGAAGATGTAGATGACTTTTATACTGTCATCT
The DNA here is from genome assembly GCA_037367405.1 of Ottelia alismoides. Lineage (NCBI taxonomy): Eukaryota > Viridiplantae > Streptophyta > Magnoliopsida > Alismatales > Hydrocharitaceae > Ottelia > Ottelia alismoides. The sequence goes on along the minus strand of JAZKJV010008216.1, from coordinate 480,936 downwards.
TCAGGGTTTGATCATTAGGTTTCTCAATCTTGGTTATTGGGAATTGGTATAGATCATATGCTTTCCCAAAGCATATATCTTACCTTCAAATTCATGTCATGCTTCCAAAGCATGACGACCATGCATGGAATTTGATCAGTCCCAATACCTCATGAGTGAGCTCATGTCTCCCGAGTCCCAATACCTCTTGGTCATTGGGAATATACCACATGTTGCTTTCGTGCTTGTCTTCGGAGAGCACGTAACTTATGCGCTCAGCAGAGAGAACAAGCTCCAAATTATGGATCCAATCCGAGTAATTTGGATCGGTCAATTGATTGACCTCAAGAATCCTACTTGGTGGGTTCAAGGACTTCATTTTCTGAAATTAAGAATGCACTATATTAGAACATATAAGCATATATTCAAATTTATGATATTTGACTAAGGTATTTTAAATCAAATTATTCTTGCATTGTCGACTTTGAAAGTTCATTCCCTTCATCACTTTCAAAGTAAGAGATATATTTACCGCTATATCTCTAGCAAGAATTGGGATCTCCTCTTTATCTTTGTCACATCCCAGTAATATGAGAATCTGCGACTCCAATGAAGAGAAGCGGGAACACATTTGGCCTTGCAAGTCCAACTTGCATTTCCTAATTCGATCTTTAACACCCGGGCCCACCACCCCTAAGGCGATGTTGACCCGTTGTTAATTGAACCAACTGTCAAGAGGAATAGTACTCGCTATGCGCAATCCAATATCGCCCCAATAATTTGAGGATCCGATATTGCGGTCTCTACACATACGACCTTACTCTTTCGAGAAGCAAAGAACCGATCCAGATGCGCTTGCATACAGGAGCTGTCACTTCGGACAGGCGTCTCCCACGTGCAATCCCTAGCGACGGAACTCTTCACATTGACGGGAGACCACGGATGTCACTTATGTGATCCTCCACCTCATATTCAAATTTTATTTAATTATCATGAATCATATTCATATAATTAATTCTTCCGAGGAAAACAACAACTCTATTCATAATAGAGTGTCTCAATTGGACATAATCAATTTAATCATATTAAATTTATTATCAATCCAATTCAATCCACAAACTTGATTACTTTACTTGAATATATATATGGTAATATCTCAAAGTACGTATTAATTTGAATTTTAATAATTAGAAAATACACCTTGATTTTCTCCGGCATTATCGAGTCCCTGCCCGCTGTCATGGCCAGTACCGACGAGAGTCGGACGGACCACATACGTTGCAACCCGCAACCCCAATGCTCTCCGACTAGACACCATATCCACCTCAGGAAAGGATAATGCCAAATATATCAATTTGTACTTGATATGATCATCGGTTCTTCAACCGAAATTATACCATATATTAATAATAAAAATATTTTTGATTATAAGGAAAGTTGCTACACAAAATTCCAATCCTATTCAAGCATCAAGTTTGATGATTGTGTTTCCAATTATGATCTAGATCAAATCTAATCAATTAATTGGTTGAGGCCAAGTCAATTAAGGAAATAATCATCTTCCAATATTTCACAAATATTTTCCATAATTAGTTCATGAAATTAACAATTAATTTCACTATTTGACAATCACATGATTCTTGATTAGGACTGTAATTTCAGCAGTGACCCCTACTCACTAAAATTAACATACCTCAATCAATTTAAATCCAAATTAGACAAACTCAATTTTCAAAGATTGATAACTTAATTTAGGGCATAATCCAAGTGATATTTCACGCATTTCGAGGCGGATCAAAACAGTAATTAACTCATTACTCATGTTAAGATTCGTAGTTCCCGCAACGGTGCATACATGTTCATTAAAACAACCATATCTCGAGCAAACGGAATCCGAATTACGTAAACTCAGATCATATGGTTTTCTTATTTAATGGGGAACAAAATCCAAGTGATTAATTCGTGTTTAAACATTTTAAATATGGTCTAATTTATTCACTAAACAAATATGCGAAATCAAATGCGACAAAAAACTTTTGTGACCTTAACGAACCCAAGTCGTCCTAGGTTTGCGGATCGTATCCGAAACCTTCGACCTAGGGCTCTGATACCACTTGAAGGATATTGTATAATACTCAAGCGCATCATGGAAGCGTGATCGTCATATCGAATACGAAGCAGAACGACTAGTCGTACTAGTTGTTCTGTGCAGCGAAATTTAAAAACCAATTCATGCGATGAAACCACATGTTCCAAGAACGATTCTCGGATCGTTTCATCTAGAACCACAACAAGTATAAAGGAATAACTCTTGAAGCGTGGTTGATCGAGTCTCTAAGAAAAGAGATCTCCTATCTCAAGTCCGATCGTCGGAGAGGTCGCTTGCGAGCGCAGGGATAAACCGCGTGATCCTCGCAATTCGACAAGTCGATCCAAGCACGGGGAACTCCTGATCTCTTCATACAAGATCGAACGTCCTCTTCATGAGCGTAGCGCGATTAACCTCCAAGGGACGGTCAACTAACCAACCCCGATCGCCAAGAAGCTGGTGAATGTAGTTTGTACAGAACCACGTGTTAGCGGAGAGATGGAAAAACTTAGACCCTATTCGTTTGGGGGGTTACCCCCAACCCATTTCTCTACCCCTTTTGTACGGACCACTCTCTCTCTATAAAATATAAATATCTTATACCATCATATCATTTAAAAATTATAAAATACTAAATGCAACTCATTATTCAAAACTTCAATTTTCAAATTTCAATACAATCATATCACAATAACTATTCAAATTTCAATACAATTACATCACACAAACCCTCTCAACTCTAAGTCCACCAATCAAATACCAAAAAACAAAAAAAGGTTACCCTCTCCCTGATAACCCACGAACCAAACGCACCCTTAGTGTTGTGATCCCAAGATTCAGCTAGTCAACCTGATTTTTTCGCGTCCAGACTGATTCAAGATCAAAATCAAGCTCAACAATGTGACATTTCACATCCGAGACCAATAGAGCAAGGTAAGGGTCAAGAGGCACCTCCGTAAGAGCCCCATTGACTGTCGTTTGGAAAGATCATCATGTATACTTTATATAACTCATGTGACTAGTTTACATGTTCCTTGAAATGTAAACTATTAAATATAATGTAAAACTATGATTAAAACTGAAAAAATTGAAGTATATTATATCAATATATTTTTATTTGATTTTTGAAAAAAAACTATACGTGTCAGGCTATGTGGCATTTTCCCACGGCTCGCCTTTGCAACAGGCGGGCCAACAGGTAGGCTAGGTTAGGCATGCCCATACTTCAAATTTCTAATTCATTCCTGGCACATGAGTAACCTAGATGTGCTATCCCCACTAGCCAGGTATAATCATGAGTTCTTAATAAGGATAAAAGTGAGTGAATCCCTTCAAGAAAAAAATCCATTCAACTATGTATTTCCCAGTAAGTTGTTTGCTTATTTTATTGGTTAGATGGTGAAGTTGTTGTTAAGAGATGTAGATATGATGTAATTTTATTGGAGTTGAGAAAAATGATTGCTTATAGATTATTTTATACTTTTTATATGATAAGATGTCATACTATAATATTTTTTAAATAAAAGTGGGACAAAGATGAAATTAATGAGGATTGATTGAAAGAAGAGAAAGAAAATCGTGACATTAATGGGGGATTTGATTTAAAAAGAGTGGTAGGGTCAACGAGAGGGATAAAGAATTTGAGCGATGGTAACCCATGTGAAAAGTCGATGGTAGATTCTTTTAGGCCTCGTTCGGTACTCAGGTTAACCCGGATATTGCTGGTTCCCCACGAGTCTTCCCTGTTTAACACGTAAGTTTACAAGGCAAACCTTCGTCCCCCCAACCCATGGTCTCTCCCGAAGCCCAAGGCGGGGCGTCTTGTCCATCACATCAGAGGAGCATGACTTTCGAATCTCCCTCGAGGTCTTCCCCCATTTCCCCATTCCGATGGTTTCCTCCTCCGAATCTCGTTGCTCCCACGTTTCCGCATTGAGAAGGAAGAGACGACGAACAGAAATAGATTGGAGGTACGATTTGGTTCTTCAGCTCCATCTTCTCTTGCACGATCTCGCGGATCGACCGTCTAGACCACATTTCGTAAGCCGACCTTCCGATTTCTTTCTGAGGTACTCTCAAACCATCTTCGTCATGCTACCTAGTTGGATCCTATTTAGAGAGCTTCTTTTTATTCGTATGTTGTTGGAATCTCCCTTTTGGGCATTAAGGCTGATCAATTGTTGTGGTTGGCATTTTTTCGTGGAGGGGGTGGTTGGTGGCATGATCTTGGCCACCTTAAGACCACAAGGGGATCCTTGGTGGTATGTTGTTAGTGGTATGTTCTTCGTGAATACAATAGGGGATCTTTCCCTGACGTTGTTGGGCCAAGGGTTGGTTGGTGGTGGATGTGCGATCTTTATTTCACTCTTGTGGGATGACTTGGGTTCAGTGTTGTTCGGTATACTTGGATTTGATATCCAACTTTGTTGTTGGTCATTGATATAGGCTTGGCTTGTGTTGGGGCTGTGTTATTTCTTGAAGTACACCCATGATTGGACCTTGGGACATTCGGCTCCAGTTTGATGGGGAGTGTTGATCGAAGGTTGAGGACTTCTGTGTTATTGACGGAAGTTGCCCTCTTTTGTGGATTCCCCTATCTGCCATGATTTCCTTCCTTATACTGGTAGACATGTTTGGCTGCTCTATAATTTCTTCATATGAATCTGGTAAATTCTTTGGTGCAACATCTGGGTTATTCACATACCCAACTGTATGTTGCTTCCTATTTATTCTGTCGGCACCAGTTAGCTCATGTATGTTGGATATGCTATATTCACTATGGTGTAGAGTGGTCATTTGTTTGACAATATTTCTGATGTTGGATACGTTATCTGTGAATTAAACCAATATTTTTGCTTGCCATCCTTTTCTTTGTCATGAGCAAGCTACCAATGTCTATTAATGATCAACTTCTATTGGCGAATGGACTGTCTAAGCAGTCATGGCTAGGAGAAGAATACATTTTCTTCCTGACCACGTGCTATGATGAATGGTCCTTGATTATACACGGGGTGTGATTGATGGATTCCATATTTTTCCGAATGATGAGGTGCGATGACAATGGCTCTGAGCATCGGGGATTATTGTTCTGTTTCACTTTTCTATGCATGCTTTTCCATGGCATATCCCATCACCTAAAACAACACAGGTGCATGGAAACTAAGCATGTGCTATGATGCGAGTCGAGCGTTGATACATTTGGTGAAGAATCCTCTCTAAGCACTTGCAGTGATGAAACAGTTTCATTAGCCTTTGTCGTGCAAATATCTCATCCCATTAAACCGATGTGGGTTGTTTTAGATCAGATGATGAGATTATTGAGTTCCTTTGAGGACCATTTTTCATAAATGCATGTGCAATGATGTTTAACCCTTGATCTTTTCAATTTACTTGCATTTCTTCTCATGCGAACCTGGTTCGACTGAAGCTCACTACGTTGTCCAGGAGATGTTGAGATGCAATGATGATATGAGCACCTGTGATGACCATTTTCCTAGAACAAACATGCATCGATGTTTGCCTTTGTACTATAATGGTGATGTCATTTGCTTTGTCATCGTATGTATCCCAGCTTTGTGATTATTAAAACTTGTAATCCGGATGTCCCATTCTGAGGAGCAATGATGATATGAGCTCCTGTGATGACCATTTTTCTACAAGTAACATGCGGTGATGTTTTCCCTTTGTACATAACAGTGGTAATATGATTAACCGTGAGATACGAGGGCCTAAATGTCCCACACAAGGCGGAGACAAAGTCGTTGCGGCGACCCTCGGTAAACCCTGATTAAATCAACAATTAACCCACGACAATCAAATCAAGCAATGAAAATAGAAGTGTAGTCAAAATTTATTATAACTGTACAAAAATGTTTATAGTGTGCAAGTGTGTAGAGGTCGAACACAGGGAGCAAGCAAGATAGATCAAGCAAAAATGCACAAAATGTGATGTGATCAAGTGCCTACCAACAAGCAAATTTTTGTGGGTTTTTAAAATTTTTTTTACTTTTTATTTGATTTTTACTTTTTATATTTTTATACTTTGATTTTTAATTTACTCATTTTGTATTTTATTTTTATTATATTTTTTTATTTTTTTGAATAGAATATATACATAATATGAGAAAAGAGAAGGATAGGGTTATATAAAAATAGATCAAAATACTCAAAAATAAGGAAATAAAATGTTTTTGGATTTTTTTTTAATTTTCTAATGTTTTTATGATTTTTATAGATTTTTCTGAATATTTTTGGTATTTTAAAAGGCAAAATACTAGAAAACATTGTACTAAATTACTGGCCGAAATTAAAATGAGGATGAAAAATACCAAACAGTATCCATAATTCCTCAAATTAATTTCAAAATAAAGGCAATAAAATAGGGAGAATACAGAAACTGAGATTGTATTTTTAGGATTTTTCTTGAATTTTTTTAGATTTTTATGAAGTTTTTAGGGGTTTTCTAATTTTAGGAGTTTTACTTTAAATTTTTTTAGTGATTTTTGGATTGACACTAAAAGATGATAAGTATGCAAAAAATATTTTTTTTTGGAAATTTTCAAAAGCTTTTACTAATTTTTATGGATTTTCTAATGTATACAGTACTGAAAATGCATGTTTTTGAATTTTTATAAAAAATGCAACAAAAATTCAAAATAAAAATATAATGTGAAACTACAATGCAACAAGAGCCTAAGATAATTTTTGTAGATTTTTTAGAGTTGTATCGATGCATGAAATAAATAGAGACAACAACAAGAAACTACATTGTTTGCAAGGGCATATATGTAAATAAGCAAACATCCAAGGGCCACAGTGCAATTTTCACAAAATTTATAACTAATTCGCTAAGTTCCAGGACCCAGTACAAATATCGAGACCCGTTAGGGCACGCCTACAATTTTCCCAACCCCACACGTGACTAACACGCGCCTAGCAAGGATCTAAAAGCAATATACAAAACTCCCAAAGGTTGACATGCAAATTACCCAAAAATATTACACATTACAGAATAATTCCTTGATCGAATCGAAATAACTAAACCCTCAGGGTGGTCCCTGCAAAATGCTCAGTTCCCTCATGCGCACAAGCACGTGAGGTGACGTGGTGTGGAGTGAAATGCAAATATGACAAGTTGGAGGGTTCCATATGCAAATATTACAAAAGTATTTAAACTACAGGCAAAAGTTTATGGACTAAATATTAAATACAAAAGGCACGGGGTGAAAGTGCAAAATACCCTTTTACGCGCGATCCGACGGTGGGGGAGATGCCACTTGACACGTGGCACGTGAAGGACGACCGATACCGCTTCGGCGATGAGTGGACACGATCAGATCTCCGGGTGATGATCAACGGCTGCGAGCGTAGAGGATCCAACGGTCGTTGTACACCTGGAACTTGGGCTCGATCCGACGACGCAGAGGGGCGGAGCAAGAATAGGGGAGGAGCGCCGGCGAGGCGAACTTCCCCGAGCTCTAGCTCCGACCTCCGACGTTCCTTGGGCTTCAAAAATGGCCTAGAGACTCTAGGCGGCTTCCTCTAGCTGCTGGGGGATCCAAAATGCTCCGGCGACGGCCGGAGTTCGCTAGAGACGACGACGGAGCTGAGGGGGGCTTCTGGTCTCCGGTGAGGATCAAAACGACCCCCAGGCTCTCGTTAGGATCCAAGTACCTGCAGAAAAGAGTGAGAGGGTCCAGTGCAAAGTGCCTGGACCCCGCGGTGGTGGAGTGGCGGCGAGAGACGGTGGAGTGAGATGATGGCTGGAGGTGCACTCCGGCGAAGTGATCATGAAGGTGCTTGAGTGATCGAAACGCGAAAATTCTTAGGGGTTTTGATCGTACGGCTAAGGTGAGTGAAGTACGGAGAAAATAAATGGAAGAAAGAAGACCTCGAAGGGGTGAACCTGAGGTAGAATATACCTCGACGCCGACGAAAGGCGAAGGTGATTGGAGCCGCCTCGAGCGTCACTCGACCAACCAGAAGCTCTGGAGAGGAAGTGGTCACCTTCCTCGAGCTCGCGGGCGTGAAAGAGGGATCTAAGCCTATGTGAGAGGGGTAGAAACGAGGTCTGACAAGGGGCAGAGGGGGGAGGACAGCCAGTTGACCCGCTGGTCAATGTGGACTGCCTCCTGGTTGGTCCACGTGGACCAACCAGGAAAAATCCCTGACAAATGTTCTATTAAATTATTTAAAAATAGAAAAAGATTTTATTATTTTTAGGTTATAAAATAAAAATATTTGTTATTTTATGAAGTATTTTAATATGATTTTTAATTATTTTTATGAAGTGTAAAAATACAAGTTGCCTTTTTAGGTCTATATAGGTGTATATAATTATAAAAAAATATATAATAGTATAAATAATGAATAAATAATAGAATGAATATTTCAATCTGTACAAGTATACAAGTAGGGTCCAAAACTCAACTTTCAAATCGTAACTCCGAAAAATACGAAACCACCTTCATTAAATAACTTATTTAAAATTATATACAATTAAAGTGAGTTTGGTACATTTCGAGTTTTTATTTGAGAGATACAGGTCTGGGAAGTTGGGGTTTTGGAAACTTATTCAGATCATAACTTTTATCTGTACATTATTTTTGAATGAAATAAATTTTGTATTTTCCTTTGTTTAATTATCTACAACTTTCATGTACAAAGTTTCTTTATTTGATGTATAAAAAGTGGAACCAAAAATAGGTCCCAAAATGTACAAAGAATGAATAAAAATGAATAGGTATTTTTACTGTATTCTGGCCCTTATCTCCCCCTACTTTATTCCTTGTCGACCTAGTCATCGAGATGCCTAGGTCTCGGGGTTTCTGGTCATAAAATATTTACAATATTTTACTCCTTTTCTTTTCTTTATTCTATAATTTTGGCTTTAAAAAAAGTATTTTATACACTATTTGTATGTACATGCATGGATTCTAAGATGATGGAATTAATGGTATTTACACGCATTTGCTAGGGTTTTTGAGGCCAAAATGATAGAATAAAGATGATGAAATGTGGATTCATCATCCCCCTTTACTTTTCCTTTGCTAGTTTCTAAGAAACACTTATGTAATAAGTGCAGAAATAAAAATAATGAAAAGAAAAGGAAAAAGCTGGATTAAATTTAATTATCAAACTTGTCTTCACAAAATCAAAGTTTGGAGCTTAAGTCGGACCTTTGGAATTTTAGTGTGAATGGAACCTTAATGAGAACCGAATTTGAAATCCAACAGTCCATGAGAATCCCAAAACTCTACTCAAGTCTCCTCAATAGCCAGGTCAGAAATACTTCAACTCATACGCAAACCCATACGACTATGAATCTGACTCGTACAGTATAAGTGATAGTGGCTCTCCCCAACTAGAATGACAAAGAGACTGACTTCTCCAGCATGACAACACAATTATTCCCCAATCCAACAACTCATTCCTCAAGGAGCAGGGTATTCCCTTCTAAGTTCAAGTGACAACCAGCTCAAGAGGATGGGGTGAAGAGAAGAATGGACGGTAGCCAGTGTAGCTACCTATCCTAGGATGCAAGAGCAGTGTAGCTACCTATCCTACGATGCAAGACCAGTGTAGTCAAGTCATCCAGCTGCAGGCTCACATAATTTGACTTTGAAGCTCAAGCTTGCTTATTGACTATACATATGTACACTCCGGCAGGCATTTTTATTTTTGTACAAGCCTGTCCACTTCATTGGAATTTTTGCTTTTTGCATTTTTTTTTGAATACTATATACAACAGCATTTACATAGGGAGTTTTTCCTCTTAAGCCAGTAGCCTGTCCCTCTTTTGAAGCTTTATTGCAACACAAAATCTCCTATCCTCAAAACTCATCATCACTGGAAGGGTTGTGATGCACTTCTCTCTCTAGAGGAGGACAAGTGTTTCCACCTGTGTGCGTCTCATACCGGCAAATCCAACCCCCTCACCACTCCAACTGAGTTGAGCCATGTGAAAGGTGCATGTGTCCAAGTTAGGTCATTATCCACAAGAGTCGTGTGTGTGCTCCTAAATACTCTACTTAGGCAGTCAAGGATCCATTGAACCAAGTCTCATGATCCTCAAAGAATTAAGTCAACTAAACCTGAAGTACCTCAATCACAGTTCCTATAAGATTCCTGTTAGTTAGGTAGATTTAAGGTCCAATCAAGCTCCAATCTTCAGATTTTACTTGGACTCGTTCAATTATCAAACTCAATCCAAAGAATGCTCATGATATGCAAATGCTATGCAGAAAATATTTTTGTGAGGAAATTTTCAAAGATTTTGAACTTTTTATGGATTTTTGAAAAGATGATGTATATGCATTTTTTTGGATTTTTCAAAAAGTTTTTTCACATATTTTTGTATTTTAATTTTGCAAATGTTTTTGGAATTTTTGGAAACAACAAGGGTTTTGGCCAAAAACTAGGTACAAATATTTACATGGGGATGCATCTTGTATTTACAAGAAGGGAATTTTAAGAATTTACAAAGGTAAGTGGTCGATTTTATAAATATATGCATAGAGAATTTTAATGGGATGTATATATTCCTCAAACTTATTTGAAAAGGTTTTTCAAGCAATTTTAAAAACTATAGTCCAAAATAATTTTTACAAATAATTTTACAAACATGTAGACACATTTGAAAATTATTTTGCAATGGTTTTCCAAAGAGTATATATAGATTTTTCAAATATTTTTGCAACCATTTTTCAAACCATTAGCAAATCATTTTTCAAACCTTTTTATTTCACGCAAAGAAAATAATTTTAGAATCAAAATATTTATACAAAGGTTGAAAACATGTAACAAAACGTTTTCAAAATAGTTTTCCACAGATTTTTCACAAAGATTTTCAAACTATTTTTCAAACATTTTGCAAAAAATATTTTCACCTGATTTATTAATCAGTAGATATAAAAAGAATTTGAGGAATAATTACATCATTTTAATAAGGTTTCTAATGAATTTTAAAGAATTATTAGCCATATTATTAAGAAAATACGAAAGTACGAGTTATGGCTAAAGTATATATGCAGTATATACGACCCCCTATACTTAGCTTGAGCTATGTCCTCATAGATCGGAGAGAAAAGAGAAGACATAACTCGTACTAAGTATAGGCAAGTCTAAAGAATAAATAAATGAATGAACGAATGAGAAGTTAAACATACACCCTATACTTAGGATCAAATAATCCTAAGTATAACAGAATGTACACAAAGTAGGGAGGGTCAAGGGTGGGAATGAACAGATCGTACTCAGACTGTCTCCCCTATACTTAGGGTAAGATCTCCTAAGTATAGACAAGAAGAGGAGACAATGGAGAGGATCAAAAAGAATAGAACACTCGGGGTGCACACCCCCCCATACTTAGGACAAAGTACGTCCTAAGTATAGACAACTGTCTATAAGGTGCGACACCTTTTTGATAGATACAGAGGATAGAAAAGGAAAAGAAGAAAAGACTAGATCACAGCTCAGTGTGTGTACCCCCATACTTAGGACAAGGTACATCCTAAGTATAGCAAAATCACAAGATGAGGATGGGGTAGCAGACATGGCGGAAGAATGAAAGAATGATATGGACAGATGGATCTATACAGCGGAAGATGGAGGTGATAACCATGTATGAGATGCAAATGTTATGAGTTAAAGAACACATCTCATACCAGAAGACTGGGGGCAACGTCAACGGTCGGTGGATCATGGTCTAGATGTAGCTTCAGGCGCTGACCGTTAACACGAATGGTAGAGGAAGATGACAACTCGGATATATCAATACTACCATTGTCATGTACCTTCCTGACCACATACGGACCTTTCCACTTACTCTGTAATTTTCCTGGAAATAACTTCAGCCTGCAATTAAACAGCCATACGCGCTAATCGGGCTCAAACTGTTTATGTCTGATATGAGAATCGTGCCATGTCTTCACTTTTTTCTTATACTGTAGGCTGCTAGAAAAGGTTGTATCTCTCAACTCCTACAGGGTTGCCAACTCTGCTTTTCTTTGTTCTCCTATACTCTCGGGATCCAATAATAACTCAGTAACTGCCCAAAGTGACTTGTGCTTGATCTCTACTGGTAGATGGCACGGCTTGCCATAGACGAGACGAAAGGAAGATGTCCCTAATGGAGTTTCTGAAGGAAGTCTGATAGGCCCACAAGACCGAGTCCAAAAGCTGTGACCAATCCTTTCGGTCTGGGCGGACAACCTTCTGTAAGATAGTATTGATCTCCCTATTCGACCCTTTAGCAAGACCATTAGTCTGAGGGTGATATGGCGTGGCAATGGTCAATGCTGAACTCATCGGTAAGGGCCCTAACCTTGTCATTAATGAAATGAGACCCCCCGTCAGAAATCAGAACTCTAGGTACCCCGAACCATGAAATGATATTTTTCCTCAAAAAATGACACATGGTCTTAGCATCTGTGGCTTGGGCGGGGATGGCCTCAACCCAACGGCTCACATAATCTACAGCAAGCAAAATGTACTCAAACCCCTGGCTCTTAGGAAATAGGCCCATGAAATCAATACCACATGCGTCAAAAACCTCACAAAAGTGAATGGGCTGCATGGGCATCATGTCTCTCTGTCCGCATGTACCCATCTTTTGACAGTCAGTACATCTCTTCACGAACTCATCTGAATCTTTGAAGAGAGTAGGCCACCAAAGGCCGGATTGGAGCACCTTCTGTGCTGTTTGTCTCCCAGAATGATGTCCTACTATCTCAAGCTTGTGGCAGTAGGTGAGGATGCTATGCTACTCTTCCTGAGGAATGCACCTCCTCCAGATGCTATCCCCTCCATGATAAAGAATGGGATCCTCCCAATGGTAAAACTTGGCCTTCGCTAGGAAGGTCTCAAGTTTCTGCCTTGGCCAACCCTGTGGAACCGTCTTGGCAACAAGATAATTCACAATGTCGGCATACCATGGGAGCGAGGTGATAGCCAAAATCGCCTCATCTAGAAATGTCTCTATAATAGGTGCGCTAGGCTCAGATTCCTCAAGGTTCTCTAAGCGGGAGAGGTGATTCTCCACCACATTCTTAACTCCAGGCTTATCCTTAATCTCAATGTCGAATTCCTGGAGTATAAGGATTCATCTAGTAAGGCGAGCTTTGGCATCCTTCTTTGCCATGAGGTACCGGATGGCGGTGTGATCTGTGTAGATAGTCACTCTAGATCCGAGAATATATGATCGATACTTATCCAAAGCAAAGACTACGGCCAACATCTCCTTCTCTGTCACAGTATAATTCTGCTGAGCGGCATCCAAAGTTCGGCTGGCGTAGTCAATGGCATACGGCAATCCATCCCTCCTCTGTCCAAGAACAACCCCTACGACAAAATCAGAAGTGTCTGTCATGGTCTCGAATGGGAGAGACCAATCGGGTGGCTGAAGGACAGGAGCCGTGACAACCATATTCTTGAGAGTTTCAAAGGATGCAAGACACTTATCATCTACAAGGAACTCAGTGTCTTTCGTCAGCAAATCCATAAGCGGTTGGGCAATACGACTGAAGTCCTGAATGAACCGTCGGTAGAAACCGACATGCCTCATAAAAGACCGCAATTGACGTAAATTGGACGGTGGATTGAGTTTTCTAATGATATCCACCTTGGCTGGATCGACCTCCATGCCCATGTTGGAGATGATATGGCCAAGGACTGTCCCTTGAGTCACCATAAAGTGACTCTTCTCCTAAGACAAGACAAGGTTGACCTCTATGCAGCGCTGAAGCACACGGTCTAGGCAGTAAAGACAAGCATCAAACCCATCACCATAGACCGAGAAGTCATACCTGAAGACCTCTAAATAGTCACCCACCATGTCCAAGAAAATGGACAACATGCACCTTTGGAATGTTGCTGGGGCGTTACATAGACCAAAGGGCATCCGTCTGAAAGCATAAGTCCCAAACAGACAGGTGAATGTCGTTTTCTCCTGGTTTTCGGGTGCAATGGCCACTTGATTGTAATCGGAGTACCCATCAAGAAAACAATAGTGAATCTTCCAGCTAGCCTCTCGATAATCTGATCAATGAACGGCAGTGGGAAATGATCCTTCTTGGTGGCCTGATTCAGTCATCTGTAGTCCGCACAGACCCTCCAAGAAGTGAGTACCCGGGTAGCTATCTCCTCTCCAGACTCATTCACAACTGTAGTGATACCCGTCTTCTTGGGTACCACATGTAATGGACTAATCCACTTGGAGTCGGATATGGGGTAGATAAAATCGGTGCTCCACCACTTCGATATTTCCTTCATGACCACATCTTGAAGATTCGGGTTCAGCCGTCGCTGGAACTCATGCGAAGGCCTCGCGTCCTCCTCAAGATAGATGTGGTGGGAGCACAAAGCCGTACTAATCCCTTGGAGATCATCTATACTCCATCCTATCGCCTTGCGGTTTCTTTCAAGAACCTCCATCAGACGAGATTCTTGTTCTCCAGTCAAACCTGCTGAGATAATGACTGGGTGCATATCTGGCTCACCCGCAAGGAATCTATACTTCGACGACTACGACAAGGGTTTCAATTTTGGACAACTGAGAGGTGGCATATCTGGCTTCTGATATGTTCGTGTAAAGGCTACCAGGTCTGCATGTGAGAACTCTCGCTGTGCATGAAAATTTGACGAAGGGGACCTTGTTGAATAATCAATAAAATGTACTGGCTCACACTCTGTCATGGCTGTCGGCTCAGAAGGCCTCAGACACGGTAAATAGTCATCAAAGTCATCCCAATCGATGTCTGAATCCGAGGGATCTGAGCTAGAAGAACAAGAATAAAATTCTGCATCACCACTCATCACCGAACTGTCAACCTCAACGGTATCCTCGTCCAGGGGTGTGCTCTCCAGGCTCTCAACTGCCATAAGCTGTAAAAAAAGTGAATCTGCAGGCAAGGCGAGGGTCTGTGCTACTGGATTTGTCCAAATGGATTCATCATCTATTATCACAAAATCACACTCCTGGTGGACGTCTCGCTCATCCTCTGTCATATGATCAATGTCACTGGACTGCTTTGAGCATGTTGATTCTCTCACTCTGGTCTCGTCGATCATATCTATCTGTATACTTTCTCCCTCTACGTGAAAGCACACCTTCCGACTATCATGGTCGGTCACCGCCTTGGTAGTGGCCAAGAATGGACGTCCGAGTATGATGGGGGCATCTGTTACCTACTCAGGGATCTCCATGTCCAATACAACAAAGTCCACGGGGAATTTCAGGTCCTGAATGGTGACGACCACGTTTCTCAACAACCCCTTCGGTCTCTTAGTCGACCTACCAGCAAACTGAAGGGGACCCTCCTGCTCCGAAGAAGAGGATCAAACTTGAATCGGATCACATGGACTGAAATGCAAAGATTCAATGTTTTTGTCTCAAATAAATAATAAAAATAAATTAAAAAAAGAGAATGTGCAATTTTACCACTATGTCATGTGCATGTCATGTGTTCTTCTGAAAGTGGGGATGGCAGGAACTCTTTTGGCAATTTCGTGAACTTCTGAGGGTCAAGATGTAATTATACCTTTTTTAATCAAAAGCTAACCCCCAATCCTAGGGTTCTTTCCGTTGCAATAACAAAGGGGGCATTGACTGCCGCCCACCTTCTTCTTCACCAAGAGCGGCGGCGGTGGGCTCGGTGGATCGGCGGGGCAGCATGCGCGCGTGCGTTGGCAGCGGCAGTGGGGCGTCGCGGGGGAGGTTATCGTGGGGCCAGATGCGGGACGACGGCACGGTGTGAACGGCAGGGCTGCAGTGGAGGTGCGGCCTTGGCGTGTGACCGGCGATGGAAAGGCGGCGCAGGCGGAGCCTGAAGGGGGCGCGACGGCGATCTCGACGGAGTGGAGAGCAGCGCGGTTGAGCGGCGGGTCGGCGGGGATGCGCCGGGCAGTGAGAGCGGCTGGGGGTCGAAGGGGTGCGGCGGTCGCATGCTAGCGTCGATGGCGACGCCGTTGGAGGAGAGGGTGGACGCGGGCGGAGAGGTGCTCGAAGATGCTGCTTGCAGAGGCGCGGGCGACGGGGTGGCGGCCCGCCGTCTGTTGGATTTTTTTGTTTTTTTATTTTTATTTTTTTGTAATTTTATTTTGTATGTGATGTAAACAGAAAATAAAGAAAAACCTTTTTTATTTTTGTAAATCCAAAAATCAAGAAAATAAAGGAATCAAGAAATTCTTTTTTTATTTTTTTAATCTTTTTAATGTTCCCCTGCAAAACAAATGTTAGATAAAGTAGAAATATTTTTTTCTTTTTTATTAATGGTCCTACAAAATAAATGTTAGAGATAAAGGGAAAAAATAATTTTTTTATTTATTTACAAATTGGAAAAATGAACGAAGATTCGACGGATATGAGGGATTCGAATCCGATCTCCAGACACCGTACGCGACCGGAGTTGGGAGATCGTGGATGGTAGAATTTGAACGCGGAGAGATCGAGAAGATGAGATGAAAATTTGAGTCGGTGGCGGAATAAATCGTGGTGGATTTTAAGATCTAAAAAAATGACGGTGGAAAAAAATGCGAAAAAACAAAATACGATTAAACTAAGATAAAAGTACGAAGAAAAATGTGGATCTCACTTTAGGAGCGGAAAATGGATCGTGATCGCCTCGATGAAAGCCGAATCGTTGTCACCGGACGGCTCGGAGGCTAGACACCTTTTCTTGACAAGAAGACTCTCGGAGATCGGGCTCCTCTCTCTAAAGACTGATCAAGTTGGAATGAGGGAGAATGAGCCATATAAATAGAGAAGAGATGAAATTTGAATTTTTGAATTTTTTGATAAAAAGATAAGAGATATGAAAATTGAAATGGATTTTTGAATTTTTGGTGGAAGAGATAACATGAGATAAAGTAAAAGAGATAAAACTATTTACAAAATTATATAACTTTTTTTGAATTTTCGTCACTTCATTTATTTGAATTAAAAAATATTATTTTTTTATGATTGTTAGTTAAAAATAGCAACTATATACATATACTATATACATATATGGCATTATATACAAGGGTAAATGAGGAAATTAGCCTTTTTTGTTTTAAAAATTTTATTAAATTTTTTATTTTTATTTTTATTTTAAATAATTAGTAAAAATATTTACAAATATATACAAATACAATATGCACAAAATACATGTGAAAATTGCACAAACCATGCCAAAAAGTCGACTTTTCAACCGTAACTCCAAAAATTATAAAATCACAGCCATTTGGAAGATAACTTAATTTAGAATTCAGTGGAAGTGATATTGATTCGATTTGAGATCATATGGAGCCGGAATTGATCTTTCAATTAGTGCTTAGTAGTTTTTTTCCAAGTGTGGCTACTTTTATTATGTACATGATTTAATTGTGCAATCATTTTTATTAATTAGGACATTTTTATTTACAACTTTGGTTTTGAAAGTTAGTTGATTTGAGGTCAATTAAGGTACAAATAAATTAGTGTTAGTTTTATACAATTATACACAAAATAAGTGAGAACACATTTTTTATTTTCCTCTTAAGGACCCTTATCTCCCCCTACTTTATTCCTGGTCGATCAGGTCAAGTCTTGACCTTCTCTCAGGGTTCGGATCAACCTGTATACAGTCTTCCTTTTTATTCCTTTCTTTCTTTATTTATTTATTTTAGGTTAAAATTAGTAAGAAGTGTACAATATTTACATACAAATGCAAGTTAGTAAGAATATGGCGTTAGTGTTATATGCATGTGTTTTGTAAGGGATTTTAAGCTAAAATAAGTGAATAAAGATGACGAATCGCAGATTCATCAGAGGGCTGGGTTGAGCTACTACTGTGGATCAACCCGTGACCTGGGAGGCTGCTGAGTAGACATCTGTGCCTCTTGGATGCAAAGAATCCACGTCTTCAGATCACTCATGGTATTCGTAATAAGGTCCATCTGGGAAAGACCTTGACTCTGCTTCTTCTCGAGGATCTCGATGCGGTCCAACTTCTCGCTAATGATCCCCATGTCGGTTGCTGCGGATTCGGCTTGGGCTGCAGCCGCTGATGGAGTGTGGGGATCGGCATCGATGCAGGTGATCCTCTGAAATGATCCTGCTCCTTGAGGGGGCTTCTGCTGTGTGTAGACTCGGGCTTGGGCCATGACTGTAGAATTCTCTGTCATTCCTTCATAGATGGCCCAAACATCATCTTCACACGTGGAAAAATAGGACCCACCACAAGAGGCATTTACTAGCCCCTGCTGCTCCGGTGTCAGCCCACAGAAGAAACTCTGAACCAAGTTGGACTTTCATATCTCATGATGTGGACACCGGTCAATGAGCTCTCTGAAGCGATTGCAAGCCTCATGGAATTGTTCATTCGAGATCATTGTGAAATTGCTGATCATAGCTCGTGCTGCGTTCGTCCGACCGAGAGGATAATACTTATTCAAGTATGCGGTCTGGAGTTGTGCCCTGGATGTGACGTACCTCCCAAGGTGTTTCAGCCAGTAGGCTGCTCTGTCAGCTAAGGAGAATGGGAAGGCAATCATCTTGATTGTATCCTCGTCCACGAATCTGTCATGGATAGTACTATAAATCATCTCAAACTCTTGCAAATGGAGATGAGGTCCCTTGGTGGCTAGCCCATGAAACTTGGGCAATAACTGAATGGTCTGCGGGAGAAGCTCAAAGTTCCCGACGATAGGAGGAAGCTGAATCCATTGGTGAGTGAGGGTTGCAGCTGGGTTGTGCAATTGCCTTATGGGCATAGGGGTTGCAGCTGAGCTCTATGCTGCACTAAATTCTGAAACTACTGGACTGATGGAGGAAGAAGGATGGTCGAGGGGGAACCGGGTGGAAGTGAACTCAAGTTCGGAGAGCAGGTCTAGAGTCCCCGAAGCCGTCCTAGATGAATAGGGAGGAGTGCTGGATAGCTGTGTCGTCAGAGACGGCCTAAGAGATCTCCTTTTCGTCATCGTGATTATTGAGAAGAGTGAGGTTGAGAAATGAAGAAGGGGGGTCAAAATTGTGCACAATTGTGTAGTGTTTTTTTTATCTTGACCTTAACTCAAGTAGTCAATCAAACACAATACAAGGGATTCACCAACTCAACGCGTGAAGCTGTTAAGGATCGGCCATTATCTTTGTAGTTTTTAGATTGAATTCAGGCAATTAATCTTTGAACGAGTCCTTAGAGCGCTACGCCTATAGGAGAGAGAGTACTGCCATAAAAGAATCCCGTACTTGTCCTCCTCCTGTGTAACCTGTAGTCTGCACTTTTTGAGGTCCTTGTAACCCTTCATGGATCCCTACTCAGCCAAAGAAATAGAGGGAGGAAGATGATAGGCGAAATCGATACTTCGGATCTCGCTCGCAACAGAATCACCCGTGACCATGCAAGACCCTACTCGGACGCAAGACGATGAGACAGACACCACTGTGAAGGCGTGTCCTATATTCGATACTTCGGATAAGGTCAATTCTCTACACAATAGAGAGTCATCAATGGCGAACAAGCCCTACTCGTCGACGTACGATAGAAGCACCAATACTTCAGAAATCCAGGCGATACAAAAGGCAGCCACAGACTGGGTTTTGGGCTCTAATCCTTACGAAGCCGCTCTCTCACTTGGAAGGAGACCTTCCCATGCAACCTGAATACAATGGAGGGCTTTGCTCACCCCAAGCATAGTATATAATTAGTCAATTTTATTTAGGTCAAATTTTATTTAGTAGTCCCTTTTTTAATTTTTTTTGGTGTTATCACTTTCTTTGAGTTAATTCAATACAAGCGCCTAATGTTTTTGTATTTTTTCTTTGGTTCCTATTTGATCCAAAAACAGAGGGAGAGAGTCAGAAAAGCAATGCGAGTTGGCACGAAGATGGAAATCTCACCTTCGTGTGTAAATGATGAATGCTCAAGAAAGAAGACTTACAGTGCCTCCAACTCTCTTCATGCAGTATACAACGTAGGAATTTATAAATCTATACTATATGCCGATATGCACATAAATCTATACTATATGTCGATATGCACACCGAAATCGTCCTAAGCAGGCAATTGCTAGCGTGAAGAACCAAATGCTAAACACACAAAGCGAAACCTAGTAGTACGATCTTGGAATCTCCTCGGTGCCCACCACAATGGGTCCTACCAGCGCTGTACGGAGACTCCCACGGCGCGGTGGTTTCGAGTTATATGTTCAACAATTAATTATATCTAAGTCCAAACGGTAAGTCTATAGGTGCATGTAATGGTTGTTAGGTGTTTGTCCTTAGATTACGCGATCAAGCAATCCTAAAAACTAAGGGCGCATTCCACAAAATTAAAGACATGAAAACAAAACCGGAAAATAGCAAGTGGTGAAAATCCGATGAAAGCAACGGTGAGCTCCCAAGTGTACAAACACTTGGAAATTGGGCCCGAGTGTCCAAGTCCGAATGTACCTGTGTTATTACAAATAATAGTCGCTCTCTCACCAAAAATTACAAAAAATAATGAACTAAATCTAATCTATGTCTACGTCTCCTTGGTGCTCAAGTAGCAGGCCAAAGCCTGCTTCACGTGGGTGCGTCGACTCCTAGCGAAAGGTGCCTCCCTCGATCCGCGATACCTCGCACGAAGTCAACAAAGAATATGTTAGATAGCTCAAAAATGTCTAAAAAATGTGAGAGAGAAATGGAGCAATAATGGTAGACTCACAATCACTATCAATCACAAAATATGATCTATACGATGTTGCTCCCCGACAACGGCGTTATTTGATTAACCGCGACATACAAGGGTCTAAATGTCTCACACAAGGCAAAGACAAAGTCATTGCGGCGACCCTCGGTAAATCCCGATTAAATCAACAATTAACCCACGACAATCAAATCAAGCAATGAAAATAGAAGTGGAGTCAAAATTTATTATAACTCTACAAAAATGTGTATAGTGTGCAAGTGTGTAGAGGTCGAACACAGGGAGCAAGCAAGATAGATCAAGCAAAAATGCACAAAATGTGATGTGATCAAGTGCCTACCAACAAGCAAGTTTTTGTGGGCTTTTAATTTTTTTACTTTTTATTTGATTTTTAATTTTATATTTTTATACTTTGATTTTTAATTTACTGATTTTGTATTTTATTTTTTGTATTTTTTATTTTTTTTGAATAGAATATATACACAATATGAGAAAAGAGAAGGATAGGGTTTTATAAAAATAGATAAAAAATACTCAAAAATCAGGAAAAAATGTTTTCCGATTTTTTTTATAATTTTCTAATGTTTTTATGATTTTTATAGATTTTTTCTGAATTTGTTTGGTATTTTAAAAGGTAAAAATACAAGAAAACAGTGTACTAAATTACTGACCAAAATTAAAATGAGGATGAAAAATATCAAACAGTATCCAAAATTCCTCAAATTAATTTTAAAATAAAGGCAATAAAATAGGGAGCATACAGAAACTGAGATTATATTTTTAGAATTTTTCTTGAATTTTTTAGTTTTTTATGAAGTTTTTAGGGGTTTTCTAATTTTTTAGAGTTTTACGTTGATTTTTTTAGTTATTTTTGGATTGACACTAAAAGATGGTAAGAACGCAAAATATAATTTTTTTGGAATTTTTCAAAAACTTTTACTAATTTTTATGGATTTTCTAATGCATACAATACTGAAAATGCATGTTTTTGAATTTTTATAGATATGAAAATGCAATAAAAATGCAAACTAAAAATATAGCGTGAAACTACAATGCAACAAGAGCCTAAGGTAATTTTTGTAGATTTTTTACAGTTTTCTCGATGCATGAAATAAATAGAGACAACAACAAGAAACTACACTACTAGCAAGGGCATATATGTAAATAAGCAAACATCCAAGGGCCACAGTGCAATTTTCCACAAAATTTATAACTAATTCGCTAAGTTCCAAGACCAAATACAAATATCGAAACCTGTTAGGGAACGCCTGCAATTTTCCCAACCCCACACGTGACTGGCACGCGCCTAGAAAGGACCAAAAAACAATATACAAAACTCCCAGGGGTTGACATGCAAATTACCCAAAAATATTACACGTTACAGAATAATTCCTGGATCAAATCGAAATAACTAAACCCTCAGGGGGGTCCCTGCAAAATGCCCAGTCCCCTCACGCGCACAAGCATGTGAGGTGACGTGGCGTAGACTGAAATGCAAATATGATAAGGTGGAGGGTTCGAGATGTAAATATTACAAAAGAATTTAAACTACAGACAAAAGTTTATGGACTAAATATTAAATACAAAAAGGCGTAGGGTGAAAGTGCAAAATACCCATTTGCGCGCGATCTGACGGCGGGGAGATGCCACTTGACACGTAGCGTGTGAAGGACGGTCGATACCGCTTCGGTGATGAGTGGACACGATCAGATCTCAGAGTGATGATCAATGGCTGCGAGCGCGGAGGATCCAACGATCGCTGTGCACCTGGAATTCGGGCCTCGATCAGACGACGCAGAGGGGCGAAGCAAGAACATGGGAGGAGCGCCGGCGAGGCGAACTTCCCCTTGCTCTAGCTCCGTCCTCCAGCATTCCTTGGGCTTCAAAAATGGCCTAGAGACTCCCGACGGCTTCCTCTAGGTGCTGGGGCATCCAAAATGCTCCGGCGACGGTCGGAGTTTGCTGGAGACGACGACAGAGCTGAGGGGGGATTCTTGGGTCTCCGGCGAGGATCAAAACGACCCCCAGGCTCTCGTTAGGATCTAAGTACCTGCAGAAAATAGTGAGAGGGTCCAGGGCAAAGTGCCTGAACCCCGTGGTGGTGGAGTGGCGGCGAGAGACGATGGAGCGAGATGATGGCCGGAGGTGCACCCCGGCAAAGTGATCGTGAAGGTGATTGAGTGATCGAAACGCTAAAATTCTTGGGGGTTTTTGATCCTACGGCTAAGGTGAGTGAAGTGCGGAGAAAATAAATGGAAGAAAGAAGACCTCGAAGGGGTGAACCTAAGGTAGAAGATACATCGACACCGGTGAAAGGCGGAGGTGATTAGAGCCTCCTCGCGCGTCGCTCGACCAACCTGAAGCTCTGGAGAGGAACCTGTCACCTTCCTCAAGCTCGCGGGCATGAAAGAGGGAGATAAGCCTATGTGAGAGGGGTAGAAACGAGGTCTGATAAGGGACAGAGGGGGGAGGACAACCAGTTGACCCGCCGGTCAACGTGGACTGCCTCCTGGTTGGTCCACGTGGACCAACCAGAAAAAATCCCTGACAAATATTTTATTAAATCATTTAAAAATATAAAATGATTTTATTATTTTTAGATTATAAAATGAAAAATATTTGTTATTTTATGAAGTATTTTAATATGATTTGTAATTATTTTTATGAGGTGTAAAAATACAAGTTGTCGTTTTAGGTCTATATAGGTATGTATATCTATATATTTTAATAATTTATTTTTATTTTGTACATTTAATTTATTTATTTTTGTTTATCATTTTATAAATTTTTAAAATATTTTTATACACTTAAATATATTTTTATTTTCTATTTCTGAAGTGTTTTGTACACTAAATAAAATAAAAAGTATAAATTATATTGGTATAGATATAGGTATTATACCTATGCATTATGTTCATGTATTTTATTTTATATCTTCTTTGAGTTTTTATTCTTATTTTAATATACATATACATTATAAATAATATTTACAAAATTATAAAAATATAAAAATAGTATAAATAATGAATAAATAATAGAATGAATATTTCAATCTGTACAAGTATACAAGTGGGGTCCAAAACTCAACTTTCAAACCGTAACTCCGAAAAATATGAAACCACCTTCATTAAATAGCTTATTTAAAGTTATATACAATTAAAGGTGAGTTTGGTACATTTCGAGTTTTTATTTGAGAGACACAAGTCTGGGAAGTTGGGGTTTTAGAAACTTATTCAAATCATAACTTTTATCTGTACATTATTTTTGAATGAAATCAATTTTGTATTTTCCTTTGTTTAAATATCTAAGCTTTCATGTACAAAGTTTCTTTATTTGATTTATAAAAAGTGGAACCAAAAATAGGTCCCAAAATTTACAAAAAATGAATAAAAATGAATAGGTATTTTTACTGTATTCTGGTCCTTATCTCCCCCTACATTATTCCTTGTCAACCTAGTCATCGAGATGCCTAGGTCTCGGGGTTTCTGGTCATAAAATATTTAAAATATTTTACTCTTTTTCTTTTCTTTTATTTATTCTATAATTTTGACTTTAAAAACAATATTTTATAGACTATTTGTATGCACATGCATGGATGCTAAGATGCTGGAATTAATGGTATTTACACGCATTTGCCAGGGTTTTTGAGGCCAAAATTATAGAATAAAGATGATGAAATGTGGATTCATCATAATACCAGTTGCTTTGTCACCGCATGTATCCCAGCATTGTGATTATTTTAACTGGTAATCTTGATGTCTCATTCTGAGGAGCAATAATAATATGAGCTCATATGATGACCTTTTTTATACAAGTAACATGCAGTGATGTTTTCCCTTTGTACATTACAATGGTAATACCAGTTGCTTTGTCACCGCATGTATCCCAGCTTTGTGATTATTTTAACTTACGATCCGTATGTCCCAGGTTGAGTTGTAATGATGTTATGAGTACCAATGACGACGATCCCACCAAACATATACAGGTATGTTTGGCCATCATTTGAATGCAGTGGTAATATAGTGTGTGATTCAGATGTCGTAAACTGAGGGTGCAATGACGTTATGAGCACCCATCATAACCACTTAATATTAGAGCATGTTCTACAAAGTTCTCTCATTTAGTATTCTTTGAATCTTATCATAATATTTACCTAGTATGGTATATGTTGTAATGTTTTCACGTAATCACGAATTATTCTTCCATTACATTATTATCAAATTTATAGATGATAACATCGTGCAATTTGAATGTACTATTCTAAATAGAATTGATATGCCTCCTCGGGGTAAGTGGAAGAATGTGGAGGAGGGTGGTAGAGATGACTCGGGAAATTCAGAGAGGGTTGCAAACTAGACATCGGTACAGGATAGGATATTTATTATGTGTATGCTAGAGGCCTGTGACCAAAACTACTGGTCTGAGAAGTCTTTCACCATGGTTGGATGGAATGGCATCCTGCAACAGTTTAATGAACAGGTGGATCTTTGCTTCACAAAGGACCATATAAAATCACATTGGAAGATCTTCGAAAGGGACCACGCTGCTTACATGTACCTATGAAACAAGTCTGGTTGGGGATGGGATAACGTGGGCAACCGTCCAATCGCCCCCGATGAGATAGCTTGGTTGGAGGTATGATTTTCTTTGCAATTTATGTAAAGCACTTGCAAATTGTTATTCATTGTGTTGTAATATTGATGCTACATATTTCAGGTCGATAACTCATATCGCAAGTGCAAAAATTGCCCCTTCCTGTACTTTGAAGAAGTATCTTACATCATCGAGGTGGGCACTGCAACAGGACGGTATGCACGCTCATCGCGTGGTACGATGAGAACTCAGGAGCCTGACGATGCTCAGGTCGACCAAGAAGAAGAAGATCATGATGATGCATATGATATAGCTGAGGTACCCACACCGTCCGTCGTTAGTAGACCACACAAAGATCCTCGGGCTCCAAGTGTCGGAGGAGTGCAGATGAGAAGAGTGCCCCGCTGGACACGTCGCAGTTCGTGGACATGATACAAGAGAGGATAGGGGAATAAAGAAGAGAACAAGATGAGGATGTTTGTGCCGCATACAGGGAGTTGAGGGAGCCCTAATGTCTCTCCCGCTGCATTTGTTAAGCTTGCAGATGCATTGGCACACCCTGCCAAAAGGGAGTTGTTTCGGACCGTCAATTATGACCCCGAGTACCTGCAAGCTTGTATTTATCATATTCTTGGACAACCATAAGACATCTGGAACCCAGGCGTCTGTTGAAATTTATGAACAACCCCCTATCTTCGCTATTTCATCTTTTTAGTAGAACAATTTTAATTGTATAATGCACGGTACCGGTAGACATTTCTGACATTGTTATTTGTATTATGTCATTGCATTCGTGTTATTCTGACCTTGTTATTTATGTGCTTTCCATTTTCATTTCCATATTCAATGTGCCATATATAAACATTATAGCTTTCTCATTGACAGGGAGCACTTGAAATGTTTTTTTGTGATGTCCCCCTTGTAACTAGTTTGCTTGATATTGCCATGTATTGCTTTATTTTATATAGGTAATGTGCAACTTACAGCGGTTTCTTTTTCTAGATGGATGATCAGTTGTACAATCCGTTCGAGGAGACTCTCACGGAGGCAACCGAGTTGTCCTATGCGATGGCATTGTATATATTCTTTGTGACAATTCAGGAGCGTGGGGCGTCTCGAGTGCCCATTCCTCTTAATACGAGGCCATGGACAGGACAGATGTGGATTGAAGATATGATGTCAGTCCACGTCAACCGATCCTATAGATGCTTCAGAATGGAGCCTGCAACTTTGATGAAGTTTGTGAGTTGCTTCAGCAACACACATGCTTAACTAACACGCGCAACATGGATACCGTAGAATAAGTGTGCATATTCTTGTTTGCATTTGGCCATGCGCAACCAAACCGAGTGCTCCAAGAATGATTCCAGCACCCTGGCTCGACTATATCATGGCACATCCATTGGGTCCTAAAAAGATTCTGCAGTTGGAGGATCTGCTAATTCGTCTTCTCATGACAGAAAGACAACATTGTATATCATCGGGTCATCGTTATGCTCCTTACTTCTAGGTATACTCATTGTGTCCCGTTGACATCATTTATTTCTCTTTCTGTACGTGGATAATTTAAATATCTTATCGATAGAGTGTTATCGGTGCTATCGATCTTTCAAAAAAAAGTTATCGGTGCTATCGATGTGACGCACATTAAGGCAACCGTCCCTGCATGTATAGAGGCTGCCTACCGTAACAGGAAGCAGGTCATATCACAGAATATCATGGAAGCAGCATCGTTTGATTATTTGTTTACTTACATCCTTACTGGTTGGGAGGGATCCGCCTCAGATATGTCTGCGCTCAGGGACACAATTGATCGAGGAGGCTTCGTCGTACCAGAGGGATGTAGATATCTGGTGGACTGTTGATATACGAACACTGACTCATTTTTGACGCCACATCGCAACATCATGTACCATCTACCAGAGTGAAGGGTAATAGACAAAGCGGAGCGATACATCTCCTACAAATACTTGTTCAATCATAGACACTCGAAGCTGCACAATGACGTAGAGAGGACCTTCGGAGTATGGAAGAAGAGGTTCATGTGTCTCTCATGTATGCCTACATACTTGTTTGAGACGCAAATGGAGGTAGTAATGACCACCGCAATAATTCATAATTTCATGAATATGTATGGTTGAGACAAGTGGTTGACCGATTTGAAAAGTATTTGGTGCCAGATGATTACTGTCTCCCACTACCCTTGTTAATTCGAGCAAATTAATATTCAAATTAATTAAGAATATTCATTGCAGTCGGATAATGAGGGCAGATCAAAAACCACTTTCAATTATAGTCAAATTAATTTCGAGCGGAAATTTTTTTTACTTGGTTGGAAGTCAAAGGTCGAACTCAAGGAGGCAGCTGTCTCCTTAGGTAGATTCGAAGCAAATTTACAAGGTATGATTTTCAGAGGAGATATTTTTGGTCTTTTTCGTATATTTTATGCAAGACACATGCAAAATCAGGCCAAATTACAAGTTAAATCAGAAAGATAGTCAAATTAATTCCAAAAATTATGAAACATGGCCAGATAATGATATATGATGAAATTAAGCTAAACTATTTTTTAATTTTTAGATGCACGGATAATAAAAAATGCAGATCTTAGTGAAAATGACTAAACCAATTTTAATAATTAATAAACGATGATATTTTTCAGAAACAAAATTAATCGAGCTATCCAAATCAACTTGAATTTCGTCAAAACACTTCATGGTTGATTAATTGAAAATCGATTAATGTTTTCACTAAATGATTTTTCTAAGATAAACTATACATGCAAATGGTGTGATTTTCGGATATGTTGTAGCATAGGCTTATATCTACCAATGATGATTTTTCAGAGATTTTTTGATAAGCAGATAATACGTAATCAATTAATCAATAAAAATGGGCAAAATGTTAAATATTCTGCAAATCAGAAAAATACAAATAAATGCTAAAATAGTATAACAAGAGTTATGCTACACAATGCAATTTTCAGAATTAAAAATGGATGACAAAATGACGACAAAATAAACGTGCAAATGCAGGGGTATGAGTGTTAAGAAAATAAATGACAAATGCTATGGATGCAATATAGGGACTTGAAAGAAATTACCGGAAAGTAAACTTTTCTTTGAAAACTTGCAAGGGGTGTCAAGTGTCCCCTTTGCAAATACCTAATCTTGTCTTATTATCCGATAATCCTCCCCTGTTTTGTTAGCTTGAACAGGGGAGGGCAAGAAGCTTGGGCGCACGGCCGATTGGGCGCTGGTGGCTGAGACGGCCGCGCACACGATGGTGGTGCGTTGTCGATGCTTGGGGTACTGCAGGTGGAGCTCGCGGAGGGGCTGGAGTTGGCGTGGCTTCAGATGCTTAGAGACGAGGGCCGCGTTCGACTGCGGCCAAGGGGCGGTGCTTGTGGCGAGGTGGGTTGATGGGCGCACGCGGGCGGTCACGGCTGGTAGCGAGCGGCGGTCCGCTGACTGGTATGACCGTGAAGTGGATGATATACGGCGACGAGGGGTGCAGAGAAGGATGATGCGTGGCTGGGGGCGCACAAGGTGGCGCGAGGGCGAAGGCAGCTACCCGCGCGGTGGAGGAGCGCGCGGATCCGGGCGGTGGTGACGTGGCCGAGGGTGAGCGACGTCGAGGATGGAGAGAGGAAGAAGAGAGGGTGGGAGAGAGAGAATCAAAGTTTACAAAAGGATCCCCTGTTGCGAACAGGGGATTCTCATGCATTTGTTTAGGGGAGAAAATGAGCCATTAATCGATTCATGAAAACCCTTTCAAAAATTCAATAAAAATCACCGTTGCGATCGCAACGTATGATTTATCCGTTGAAGTGTGAAAATTTTGGTGATAGAATAAACGAAAGATGATGAAATCGAAGAGAGAGAGAGAGAGTGTGGGTGTAGAAGAGGAAAGGATGGACAGCGGAGAAAAAAGATTACATGTACGTGGAGGACGATGCCAGGGAGGGAGCTCCTGAACAAAGCTCAGGTCGTTGCTCGAAGCTGCGACTGAGGCTGAGCTTGGCGAGCTTGAGAACTCACTGCGACGGAGGTAGTGCCCTACGCCAGATCATGCTGAGAAGAATAGCTGTCGTCGCTCAACCTCACCAACTCTCGCTGTCACCGAGATGGACTAGGGGGCTCAAGCTCCTCACAGTGATGGCGGATGATAAACTATGGAGGAGGAGATGGGATTATAAAGGAAGAGGAGAGGGAAGTTGGAGAGAATGGAGTGGTGGAGAGAGTGGAGAAAATGGTGGCTTGGAGTGGGGAATAAGAAAGGAAGGAGTAAAAGGGAGATAAATAATAATATAATAATAATAAAATAAGTAGGCTACTAAAAATATCAATAATTAAAATAATAATAATTAAAATAATAAAATCCAAAAATATTAAAAAATACTTTCGAAAATAAAAAATTGGGGTGACATGTGGCGGCTCCAGGAGCTGCCACATGTCACTCCTAGAAAATTCAAAAATTAAATGTAAAGAAAATTAGAAAGAAATAACAAAATAGATTAAATCAAAAAGTGGTCAACACAAAAATTGCTCGTTTCGACGAGATCTACAACTTTCATGAAGGACCGAAAATCAAAGGAATGTATTTTTGGGTGGTACCTTATAGATATAAAATACCGCATTTTGTCTTTTGTAATTTTTTGTCATTTTTTAATAGAAAAAATATGAGAAGAATATTTACAACTTAATCTATTTTTTTGGATTTTTAGTAATTAAGAAAATAAAATGATAAAATGGAAGGGCATTTCGGTCAATACGTACAATATACAAAAGGGGCCCAAAACCCAAGTTTTGCATACGAGCTCCGATTTTAATGAAATTGGTCCTGTTTCGAAGGTATTTGAATGTATATTATTTTAAAAGTGAGTAGACCTAATTCGGAGGCATTATGAGAGAGATATGCACATCTTAAGGTTCATGGTTTCAAACTTGGGCTGGGGTTTTATTGGTCAATTTTACAAGTTAGTATTTTTTTGATATTTTTCTTTAATTAGTGTTAGTCATATATACACAATTGAGTTGGTTTTATTAGATTCAGAGTTAGTATAAAATATATACAAATAAGGTATTTTATCTATTATACAGGTGAATATTTACAAGTGAATTTGGCTTCTTATTTAATGCAATATGAATGCTAAAATGCAAATATTATCAATGTATGCATGAATGCTAATTATGTAATATAAGTGGAAATATGCAGCTAATTATTTGGGAACAAAACTCTATTTTCAACTTTAAGAGTGATGAATCACAGATTCATCAACCCCCTATACTTAAACCTTGCTCGTCCCCGAGCAACTAAAATGAAATGCAAGAGTGAAATGAGATTGGGTTCCATACCAAGGTCATGAACAAAAGTTGAAAATGGAGCTTAACTCGACCTTTGAATTAATTGTGTGGTGGAACCTTATTGGGATCTGAACTTAAGACCTAACAGACTTCAAGTTTCACAAGTCTTCTATTCAAGACGCCTCAACAGTCAGGTCAGAACAAATCCTCAAACGCAAATTTCTGATGACTATGATTCTTACTTGTACTGTGTAAGTGAAATAGCTCTCCACATCAGAAATGGCTCATAACCAGCCTCCTCTAACAAGGTAACCCAAATAACATGGTCCAGTAACTCTTTCCTCAAGGCGCGGGGTATTCCCTTCTTAGTTCAAGTGCGACCAGCTCAAGAGGAAGGGGTGGAGAAAAGAATGGACGGTAGCCAGTGTAGCTACCTATCCCGGGATGCCTGACCAGTGTAGCCAAGTCATCCAACTGCAGACTTCTTGATAATATACATACTCCGACAAGCATTTTTTTTATATCTGGCCTCTCTACTTTTTTGGGGTTCTTGCATTTTTCTCTTTTTTTATTTTTTTTTCTTTTTTTGGAACTATATACAAGGTGTTGCATGTACATCAGGAGTTTTTCCTCTTGAGCCAGTAGACTATCCCTCTTTTGAAGCATTATTGCAACCCACAGCATCCTGTCCTCGGACTTCAACACCACCAGACTAGGTTGAGATGCACTACCCTCCCTAGAGAAGGACGGATGTTTCCACCCGTGTGCTACTCCAAGCTAAAGGATTCTACCTCCTCACCACCTCATCAATGAAGAGCTACGTGCATTGTGCTTGTTTAAGTTAGGTCACTGTCTAAAAGAATTATACGTGTACACGAGATATTCTACTTAGACTAATCAAGATGACATGTGAACATAGACTTGCGGACTCAAAGAATTAAGTAAGTTGACCTGAAAAATCTTAACTCCAGTTCCTATAAGGTTCCTCTGAAATTAGGTGGATTAAGGTCAAATCAAGTCTATCCTCAATATCTACTCATAACTTGGTTCAGAACACGTTAGCTTTTCACCTTGCATTTACAAGATATGCAGATGAGGTGTAGATGACATGCTATGAAATGAAGGACTCTTTTTTCTTTCACTTTTTTCTTAAATGCAAGGATGATATGCAAGAGTAAACAAGAAGCCTTTATTTTCAATTATTTTATTTTCTGGTATACAACAATTTTTATTATTTACAACAAGTTTTAGTTTTATACAACTTGTACATAATATGCATAGGAATATATATATATATATATTACATCCTATTTTACAACAAATCTTACAAGAGTATTATTTACAAGAATTTTACAACTCTCTCTTTTTTTATTTTACCAAAATTATACATACAAGTGCACATGTAAATTTTTTTTCAATTTTTACCCACCCCATAATTATTGCATAATATATACAAAAATACGTGAAAATACGCGAAAGTACGAGCTATGGGTAAAGTATATATGTAATATATACACACCCCCTATACTTAGCGTGTGCTATGTCCTCAGAGCATGAAAAGCAACTAAAAAGACACAGCTTGGGCTAAGCGTAGGAGAGCTAAAATTACAAAATTTATAGAAGTCGCTCCGCCCCCCTCTACTTAGGCTCTGACAGCCTAAGTGTAGAAGAAGATAAAAAATGGCTCTGACAGCCTAAGCGTAGCGAGTGAAGCACAAGTTCAATTTAACTAGATCTGCGGTCTAAGTGCATCTTTTAAGTGATGTGTGGTCCTAAAAAATTACGAGCACAAGCAAACCCTAGAGTGGCTCGAGGAGCCGCTAGTGCAAGTCTAGTCTAGAAATTCAAGCCACACAGCAGACGGGGACACGGTTCCACTATGTTTACACACGCGAGAACCCGAATGGGAACCGCTGTAAATGCATACACTTTTTTTTACAAGTTAAGAAAAATCTTTTTTTACATCTCAACAACCGACTTGATCCACGAATCGTCGGCCTCCGATGTACTTCGAGATGCGCTGACTTCCAGAAAGCCTCTCCAAGTCCACCGGGCCCTCGCACAAAAAAGATACAAAATGTCAGAGAGAAATATATACAGTAATGGTCAGAAAAATAATTGAGAAAAAAATTGGATAATTACAATGCGGCTCGGGGGTCAGACTACCTGAGTGAATGGAAAACGAAAACCTATTTTTTCTAAAGTGATCCTAAGTTGTTTGCCTCCCCGGCAACGATGCCATTTGACGGGCCCCGGCAACGGCACCATTTTGATTACCGCCTCCCACTACCCTTGTTAATTCGAACAAATTAATGTTCAAATTAATTAAGAATATTCGTTGCAGTCGGATAATGAGGGCAGATCAAAAACCACTTTCAATTATAGTCAAATTAATTTCGAGCGGCAATTTTTTTACTTGGTTGGAAGTCCAAGGTCGAACTCCGGGAGGCAGCTGTCTCTTTTGGTAGATTCGAAGCAAATTTCTAAGGTATGATTTTCAGAGGAGATATTTTTGGTCTTTTTCGTATATTTTATGCAAGACACATGTAAAATCAGGTCAAATTACAAGTTAAATCAAAAAGATAATCAAATTAATTCCAAAAATTATGAAACTTGACCAGATAATGAAATATGATGAAATTAAGCTACACTAATTTTTTTGTAATTTTTAGATGCACGGATAATAAAAATGCTGACTTAGTGAAAATGACTAAATCAATTTTAATAATTAACAAACGATGATATTTATCAATAACAAAGTTAATCCAAATAGGTCTAATTAAGAGCTATCCAAATCAACTTGAATTTCGTTAAAACACTTCACGGTTGATTAATTAAAAATCGATTAATGTTTTCACTAAATGATTTTTCTAAGACAAACTCTATGTGCAAATAGTGTGATTTTCAAATATGTTGTAGCGTAGACTTATATCTACCAATGATGATTTTTCGGAGATTTTTCGATAAGCAAATAATGCGCAATCAATTAATCAATAAAAATGGGCA
The DNA here is from genome assembly GCA_037367405.1 of Ottelia alismoides. Classification (NCBI taxonomy): domain Eukaryota; kingdom Viridiplantae; phylum Streptophyta; class Magnoliopsida; order Alismatales; family Hydrocharitaceae; genus Ottelia; species Ottelia alismoides. Next base: position 447,316 of record JAZKJV010008216.1, on the reverse strand, counting down.
AAGTATTGCATGTTTTTACCAAATTAAATTCCATAAATATCTGCAAAACAAAAAAATACAAATAAATGCTAAAATGGTAGAACAAGAGTTTTGCTACACAATGCAATTTTCGGAATTAAAAATATATGACAAAATGACAACAAAATAAACGTGCAAATGCAGGGGTATGAGTGCAAAGAAAATAAATGACAAATGCTATGGATGCAATAAAGGGACTTGAAAGAAATTACCGGAAAGTAAACTTTTCTTTGATAACTTGCAAGGGGTGTCAAGTGTCCCCTTTGCAAATACCCAATCTTGTCTTATTATCCAATAATCCTCCAATGTTTTGTTGGCTTGAACAGGGGAGGGCAAGCAGCTTGGGCGCACGGTCGGAGCTTAGGCGCCGGTGGCTGAGACGGTCGCGCACACGGTGGTGGTGTGTTGTCGATGCTTGGGGGACTGCAGGTGGAGCTCGCGGAGGGGCTGGAGTTGGCGTTGCTTCAGATGCTTAGAACGAGGGCCGCGTTCGACTACGACCAAGGGGCGACACTGGTAGCGAGCGACGGTCCGCTGACTGGAAGGTGGCGGCGTACAACCGTGAAGTGGATGATATGCGACGACGAGGGGCGCGGAGAAGGATGATGCGCGGCTGGGGGCGCGCGAGGTGGCGCGAGGGCGAAGGCAGCCGCCCACGCGGTGGAGGAGCGCGTGGATCTGGGCGGTGGTGACGTGGCCGAGGGCGAGCGACGTGGAGGATGGAGAGAGGAAGAAGAGAGGGGGGAGAGAGAGTCAAAGTTCACAAAAGGATCCCCTGTTGCAAATAGGGGATTCTCATGCATTTGTTTAGGGGAGAAAATGAGCCATTAATCGATTCATGAAAACCCTTCCAAAAATTCAATAAAAACCACCGTTGTGATCGCAACATATGATTTATCCATTGAAGTGCGAAAATTTTGGTGAATCGATGAACGAAAGATGATGAAATCGAAGAGAGAGAGAGAGAGAGTAGGTGTAGAAGAGGAAAGGATGGACAGTGGAGAAAAAAGATTAACCTGTACGTGGAGGATGATGCATGGGAGGGAGCTCCTGAACAAAGCTCAGGTCGTTGCTCAAAGCCGCGGCTGAGGCTGAGCTTGGTGAGCTTGAGAACTCGCTGCGACGGAGGTAGTGCCCTACGCCGGATCACGCTGAGAAGGATAGCTGTCGTCGCTCAACCTCACCAACTCTCGCTGTCACCGAGATGGACTAGGGGGCTCAAGCTCCTCACAGTGATGGCAGATGATAAACAATGGAGGAGGGGATGGGATTATAAAGGAAGAGGAGAGGGAAGTTGGAGAGAATGGAGTGGTGGAGAGAGTGGAGAAAATGGTGGCTTGGAGTGGGGAATAAGAAAGGAAGGAGTAAAAGGGAGATAAAAAATAATATAATAATAAAATAAGTAGGCTACTAAAAATATCAATAATTAAAATAATAAAATCCGAAAATAATAAAAAATAATTCCGAAAATAAAAAATTTGGGTGACATGTGGAGGCTCCAGAAGCTGCCACATGTCGTTCCTAGAAAATTCAAAAATTAAATGTAAAGAAAATTAAAAAGAAATAACAAAAGGGATTAAATCAAAAAGTGGTCAACACGAAATTGTTCGTCTCAAAGAGATCTACAACTTTTGTGAAGGTCCAAAAATCAAAGGAAATCATCTGTATAAAAATGTAATTTTGGGTGGTACCTTATAGATATAAAATACCACATTTTATCTTTTGTATTTTTTTGTCATTTTTCAATAAGAGAAAAATCAAAATAAAAATAGAAAAAATATGAGAAGAATATTTACAACTTAATCTATTTTTTTGGATTTTTAGTAATTAAGAAAATAAAATGATAAAATGGAAGGGCATTTCGGTCAATATGTACAATATCCAAAAGGGGCCCAAAACCCAAGTTTTGCATACGAGCTCCGATTTTAATGAAATTGGTCTTTTTTCGAGGGTCTTTGAATGTATATTACTTTAAAAGTGAGTAAACCTAATTCGGAGGCTGTATGAGAGAGATATGCACATTCAAAAAAAGGTTCATGGTTTCAAACTTGGGTTGTGGTTTTATTGGTCAATTTTACAAGTTAGTATTTTTTGATATTTTTATTTAATTAGTATTACTCATATATACACAATGGAGTTGGTTTTATTAGATTTAGAGTTAGTATAAAATATATACAAATAAGGTATTTTATCTATTATACAGGTGAATATTTACAAGTGAATTTGGCTTCTTATTTAACGCAATATGAATGCTAAAATGCAGATATTATCAATGTATGCATGAATGCTAATTATACAATATAAGTGGAAATATGCAGCTAATTATTTGGGAATAAAGCTCTATTTTCAACTTTAAGAGTAATGAATCACAGATTCATAACCAGAACCTTCGGAACAAGAAATTGAACCTGGTGTTGAGGTTAGAGTCACACGGACGGAGATGCGACGTGTTGAGCAACATCGCGACAGCATCGCACTTGCAATGTACCATGATAGGCTGCGACGTTTGCATCAAGATGTATAAACTGCAAGGGGCGATAGATTTGCTCATCCAGCTCTTAAAATATGTTTATACAAATGTATTTTGGATAATGCTACATTTTTATTTACCTTAATTCCTGGTCTGTGGTCCCCATGTTCTTCTGATTCTATGCTTATTTCGAAAGCACACATTTCTTTTCGTACCAAACTTCTATTTATTTTCCGAGATTAAGATGTACATATTATCCACAGTCTTATTGTCAAATTTGCTCTTCGCGGAAAATTTGTAAATTGCACAACCCTATTTTTTAAATTGCACATTCAAATTTGCTCTCTTTTAAAAATAATAAAATATTTATATTGAAATTACATTTTCATAGGTTATGGAAATTTCAACATTGCATAAATGGATACCATGAAATTTACGCATACTTCAAATCGTGTACGCATGTATCTTCTTAAGGTGTCAACAAATTTTACCTACACAAAATTCAGGAACTTGCAAATTCTATACGTCAATGATAACAAAGTTCCTACTGTAATATTTAAGGAAATACAATAAATAGACAGTATAACTTCGTCCTAAAAGTAGCACAAAAATATCAGCAAAGTCTAATTCCCCTTAACGATATGAATAAATTTGATAAACTACTCTACCTTCGTATGTAAATAAAAATTCCATGTCTATTAGTCAATAACTATAGCAATAAATTACAAAGCGATTATCGCAGACACAAAATCTTCAACCATAATACCATAAATAAGAAGGGTAAAATTTGCAAAAGTTGAAATATTAAAAAAATGCAATAATCTACCAACGCCCACTAACTAAAAACAATAACACCAATCATTATCCCAAACTCCAATAAAAGTCACATCACAGGCAAACCCTTTCAAGAGTAAAACCCTCTATCCAAACACCAAAACTACAATTCAGGTGACCCTTCAGGTTACCTATTCCTGGGGTGGGTGAACCTCTCCCAGTTTACCTGCGAAGCAAACGCTACCTTAGAAGGGCAACCTACTTGTGAATGGACTTAGGGCATGTGTTGGTTGCTATGGTACACCACGGTACCCTGACATTCCCTAGCCCCAACCCTATATTCATGGGTTGGGATTAATTGTATTGCTATAATTTCTTTGGTATAATGTTTTTAAACCATGTTTAAATGAAATTATTAACATAAAAAATATATTATAATAATTAAAAAGTTAATATAATATAATTAATGTCATATCACATCACAATTATCATTCTAACCCTCTCAATCCTCCTAACTACTATTCTCACGAAGATACCCTAACCCACCCCTCTTTGGGGGATTACCTCTCAAAATTCATATTTATCCCCCTCATGTGGGGCCTACTCTCTCTTTTCATACATTAAATAAATTGTTTTTCTTTCATCCATTTCATCAAAAAATAATATATTATACCATAATATCATTTAAAAATCATAAAATATTGAATTTCTATTGACTTTTCCAAAACTCAATACGTCAAACTTTAACGTAATCATATCACATCAAACCTAACCCAAACATCAAAACACAAAAATAAGTTATCCTTCTTAAGTAACCCGTTAGAGAACCCCTCACCATGTAGGAGAGAGAGAGTAAATCTTGAAAATGAAGGCCATGTCTGCCCCCCCCCCCCCCATTAATGTTGAGGAATAATGTTTAACCACTAAAATAATAGTCGATCAGTTATACGTGATAGATGTACATGACCATTGAGGACTAATCCCACAGGTCATGGGAACGTACAACTTATTAAGAATATTATATTTTTCATGCGCTTGATTACTCCCACGTTTCCCTTCTACAAATCAAATCTTGATGAAGGATCTTGCAATCCGCGATTCTACAGTAGATCTGCTTTTATCACGTCTCGTCGGAGTACTTTTTCACCTCAAGGGAAGTTAATCTCATTAAGGGCATTAACTTTGAAAAAATATTCCTTAAAACAGAGATGTATTGAAAATAATTTCTATATTAGGCATATATCGATAAACAGTTTGTCGCTTCGTGTTCTGTACGTGGTAACATCTTATCGTGTCACGTGTATGGTAAAATCTAGATTTTCCACCTTTTTATGTCCATCCATTTGGCACGACAAACCGTTTACCGTGCATAGAACATGAATTACAACCGATCTAGAGATATATATTTACTTTGAGAATTATTTGTAAAACGTCTCCATTTTGGGGATATTTTTCACTCGCCCCTTTTGGTAATCCTCCCACCCTACCAGGGAAGACACTATTATTCCCAATGGTAAGGACTTCTTATTTGAAGGGGACATGCACAGTTCTAATCACCCTATAGGTCATGGCAAATTTACTTCAATGTATATGACTTATGTCTTCGTGAATATTAAGAAAGGTTTTAAATATCTGTTTTGATAATCATATAGGTGATAAGTTGAAATAAGATGTTTGTTGAAATTCCATCGAAATTTGGACAATTCCTTTTAAAGGTTGAAATGTTGAACATTTCGATGGAATATCAGTCGCTGCTGAAATTCCCTGAAATTTGATATCATGAAATTAAGACTCAAGCAGGCATGTACGCATGATTCCCTGTGATCAAAATATGAACATGTACATATCCTGTTTTACGAAAAAGACATCGGACCAAATCATAGATCGACTTTAATATTGATATATATATAGAAGCCCGAGTTGGCAATCCTTCAGAAATCAATCTGTCGATGACACTGACAGGAAACCGAGGCAGAGCTACACAACTCGAAAGCTCCGATGTGGCTACTCCCCCTGACGGGGAGCATGGCGCCGGGGCGGCAGCCACGCCTCTCTCCCGCCAGCGAGGCGACGCGCTCCCACGCTGTACGTGCCCAATCCACGCACGCCACATGAGCGCCCTTCAATCCGGTCTCACGGGCACGTCGCTCTGCGCTGCCGGCGCCCCATCGGCAATGGTCCCCCGTGATGGGACGCACACCCTCTCATGTCTCGCTATTATTAGTCGGGTCTTTGTTTCTTGCTCTTGTTGACTTGCAATGGGGATGGGTGGGGTGTATCTGCCTCCGGTGACAGATTGAGAACGCTGTTTCCCGTGGAACAGGTTTTGCGATATCGGCGGCGGGAGATGTCGATGGGATTCTTGATTTGTTTGATTGATGTCTCCCCGTAGAATGGACGACTGACTCGTTTGGCATTTGATTGTTTTACCGGGGGATTTTTTCCCTCATGACCCTGCAATCTTTTCGAATTCCGTGACAATGTGTGTAGTCATGCTCCTCTCACGTGTTACTTATAGATCATCGGGAGTGTGACAACCGTTGCTCACCTAGTCGCCCAATGCATGGTTCCTAAGGGCATGTTTGGATGCATGGTTGGGCAGGGTTGGCCCAACCCTGGTTAATATTCACAAGAGTACTTCCTCCTCACATATTACTATTCACTCTGCCCAACCCTGCAACCAAACAAGCGAATTTAAAATGAATTTGCAAATATAGCTTTATGGAGGAGCTAAGCTGGCTGCTCCACGGGGCAGTTCCCCCTCCTTTTTTATTTTTTTATTATGTTCATATTATATATATATATATATATCCCTCCTACATGTCATTCAAATTTCGTGAGAAACGGAGGTTCCTATGCTCTCCATCTAGAACAGATACTATACAACAAATTTCAGACCGTTAAAAATTACATATTCTAGATGGAGGGTACAAGAGCCTCCGTTTCTCACGAAATTTGAATGAAATGTAGGAGGGATATATAAATGAACATACATGAAAAAAAATCAAAAAAAATAAAGGGGGGGACTCTCCCGTGGAGCAGCTTCCCTTTCCTCAACATTAGTTTCAAATTTCATTTATTTTATATTTTGAATATTCAGATTTGATTAATTTTACAAAGTGACCTGATGATGAGTATGTGATTCGTCATCTTTATTCATTTATTTTAACTTAAAATCCCTTATAAAATACATGTATATAATATTAACTCCATGTTCTTACTAATTTTCATCTGTGTCTAAATATTGTATATTTTTTATATTATTTTAACCTAAACTAAATAAAGAAAGAAAGAAAGGAAAAAAGAAAAGATGTCAGTATATATGTAATAGATAAAGGCTGACCTGAACTACGAGAGAAGGTCAAGACTTGACCTAATCGACCAGGAATAAAGTAGGGGGAGATAGGATCCTTAATCAGAAAATCCAAAAAAATGTGTGTGTTGTAAATAAATCTCACTTATTTTGTATAAATCTGTATAAAACTAACAGTATTTTATTTATACATAAATTGATCTTAAATAAAATAATTTTCAAAATAAAAGTTGTAAATAAAAATATTTGCTAAATAATAAAAATTGTTGCATACATTTATATAATAAAAATAACCACATATGGAAAAAGCGATTAAGCAATAATTGAAAGCTCCATTCCGGCATCATATGAACTTAGATTGAACCAAATTCATTTCCATTGTATTCTAAATTAAATTATCTTTGAAATGACTGTGATTTCATAATTTTTAGAGTTACGGTTGAAAAGTCGATTTTCTAGGGGAGTTTGTGCAATTTTTCCATTTATTTGTACATATTGTATTTATTTTTTTACTAATTATTTAAAATAAAAAAATAAATAATAAAAACTAAAAAAATAATTTTCTTATTTACCAATGTATATAATGTCATATATGTATATAACATATGTATATAGTTAATTTTCTTAACTAAGTACCACAAAAGATAAAAAAAATAACATTTATTTTTCAAATTAATCAAATGACGAAAATACAAAAAATAACCCATTTTTGTAAATAACATTAACACTTATATTTTGACTTTATCTCATTTCAATTTTTCTTCTCTCTTATATCTTATCTACATTCAAAAATTCAAATGTCAATTTCTATCTTTTCTATTAATATGTCTCCTCGTCCCTCTTTTCAACTTGATCAATCTTCAGTGAGAGGAGCCTGATCTTCGACAGTCTTCTTATCACAGAAGGGTGCCTAGCCTCCGAGCCGTCCGGTGACAGCGAGTCGGCGTTCGTCGAGGCGGGAACAGTATTTTTCCGCTCCTAAGGTGAGAGCCATCATTTTCCTCTTATTTTTATCCTAGGTTAATTTTAGTTTTATTTTTGCGCATTTTTTTCGTCGTCATTTTTATTATCTAATTCTTAGAATCCATCATGATTTGATCTGCCACCGACTCGATTTTTCATTTCACATCTCGATCTCCACGCATTCTTTTTTACCTATCACAATCACTCAACTCCGACCATGCACGGTGGCCGGAGACTCGGATCCATTCCTCATTTTTCGCAGGATCCCCATTCATGCATTCCGTTTTGATTTGGGACCGAGTCGTCGTACTCATGTCCTTATTTTTTTATATATAATAAAAAATAGATTGTTTTTCTTCACTCTAACATTTGTTTTGTAGGATCACCTAAAAAAGAAAAATAAAAAAATCATTTGCATTTCTATTCTAAAAAAAAAAATTTATTCATCTTCATTTCTGTCTTTACATCTATGAATAAAAAAATTAAAAAATATAAAAATAAAAAATATAAAAAAATCGGCAACAGACACACCCGCTCCAGCCACCAGCGTGCCCGCCGCCATCCTTCGATCATCCGCCCTTCGCCGCGACGCCACACCATCACAGGCGCGTGCCATCGACATCAACCTCCACTGCCACTGCCTACCGCCGTACTCTCTCACCGACACTAATCACCTGCCAACCACTGCATGGACATCCCTTCTGCCTCGCGAGTTCTGTCGCTATCTTTAACGTCGACCGCGCATGCCATCACTGTAATTCACTGCACCCACGCACGAGGACCTCCACCCGATTCTCGTCGACCTCCTAGTTCTATAACACCGAATCTGCACGACATCTACCTTTCAGACCGTCGCCACATGGAGAAGGGAACCACCACCGTCGCCACCTCCCGTGGCTTGGGAAAGAAGATCGGTGGCAGTGGCCCCTGTTGCTCCCCTCTATCTTGGCTTGAATGAAAAAGGAGCAAAGAAAACCCTAACGGGGTTTTAAAATAAAAAAATTAGAAGCATTTCATTTCAACCCTTCAATGTTTAGACAATTACAAAATGAACCCCGCTTTGGGTAATTTGTATTTCTGTCCCGTTCTTTGTTTCCTATTGATTTTTCTTGCAAAAACTTTGAACATTAGCATAACAACCCCTATTTTCCAGACTTTAAGTTGCAAGTTATTTTCATTAAAATAAATGTTTTTTCTTGCTCAATACATTTCTCAAAAATCATGCGATGCTCCAAATGTGTTTATCTTTCAAATATAAAATTTTCGTTGCATTTTAAATTCATTAAAAAATAAAAAACAATATCCATTTCTCTTCCTGCATTCAAAAATTCATAAAAATTTGAATATAGCTCTAAAAAATTAATTTATTTTATTGTCTTTTAATTTCTACCCAAATTTCATGCATTAATTCTTTATAAAATCCAAAAAATTAAAAATACTCAAAATGTTATAAAAATCAAAAAAAATTATACAAAATCCAAAAATTGTGATTTTAGTTCCTGTTTGTAGATATTTGCATATATTTCATCACAAAAATAGTTGCCATGAGTTTTGGGTAATAAATATTTTTAAGTTCCAAATTACTCCAGGTTGTGCATTGTTTATCATTTTGCCACTATTTGATTTTTTAAAAATACAAAAACAACTTAAAATTCTACAAAATTTCTCAAAAATATTTCAAAGTCTTTAAAACCCAAAAATATCTTCTCTTGATTTTTCTGATCATTTTTGATATAATTGAAAAATACAAAAAGAGTTTTGGTATGCACATTCTTATCTTGTGCATATAGTTCCTTATTTGAAATTTAAAAAAATTACAAAAGTAAAATCACTAAATAATTAAAAATCAGAAAAAAAAATAGAAATAACAAAATAAAAAAATAAAAAAGAGAAAATTTCCATAAAAACCAAGGATAGTTTGCCTTTGAGATTCCTTCTTTTTCTCTTAATTGATTTTTCGTCGATTATTTGAATAACCCTAGAGAATTGTAGCCTCGAGTTCGATCCTGTTCGATATACCGGTAAATAAGTAGCAGAAATTTCTCTTGCTTCATTTTTCGCTTGTAGTTAATTTTGCAGCTTAAGAAGAAAAAAAATAAATTTGTTTGTTTGTCGCGGGATTATTTGGATCAACGACACTTTCATATATCATTTAACTCAAAACCCAAAGATCTCGCACAACAAAATAGCGTTGATGTCGGGGAGGCACGGTGAGGGTAGTTAGGTTTCTCTTTTGACCCGCTATTCTTGGGTGTAGATATCTATTTACATTTTACCATTTACTCCATTGTTCATATCCATTGCATTCATTTCATTATTTGTGTTCATATTTTTATAATTGTGTTTATTACACATTCTCTCTTTTCTTTTTCTTGCGAGGATCCATAGAGCAAAGGAGGCGATCCTAGGAGATTTAAAGCACCCAAGCGAGGTGAAGGCGACTTGATTCATCTCAAAGTTGCAGGAGAGAGCGAGAGGAGGAGAAGAAGATTTTAAGAGAGACCATCATTTGGAGCTTAGATAGTTTTTATTTATTTAGCATTTGAACTCTTGTAAACAGAATTCATTGGTTGCGGGGTATGTTTCGTCAAGTTCCGGTGCACTTGGGGGACCTCACCAGATTTGTTATCATCGCCTTTATTTTCTTTGTTTCATGCGGATTTCATGAGCTACCTATTGATTGCTTTATTTTATTTACTTGAGTTAGGTAATTAATTAGGTCCAAACACCCTAAACAAGACTTTCTGTAGAGTGTAATTGGATTTAGTCAATTTTAATTGGTTCTTACCCGTTAATAGAAGCTATCATCTAGGATGATTTACTTGCATCATATAAGATAGTTTAATTTTCTGTATTTAAATTCTACGCAGATCATTTTGGATGTAGAGTGCTGGGGACAAGGTACGCATCTTTATCCCCTACATGCATCATTATTTTTAATCGTGCATTGGCATTTCTGATCTCCTTCCTCGTTTTCACTCACATAAGTTGAAAAGGAAATTGGACAGTCGGTAGGCATATCTTTGAAAATATTTAAACCAAGTGACAACTGCCTAAAATATGGGACTGTTAAAGGAAACTCGACCCTAAAATAAACACAAGGAAAAACCATTGTTTTGGGGAGAGTAACCCTCTCATTGTTTGATCTGTATGTAGAGAGATAACGACCCGCACACTAGGATAGAACCGTGCCTGAGCTCTTTTCAAACTACTGTAATGGATTAGTCGTTCTCCAGTGAGGATCTCTCCGGTAGTCGGTAAAGTGGCTCACGACATCCTTAGCAGCTTGAATTGATTGGGTAGCTAGTAAACGATCTACAATTCCTACCGAATGGGAAAGATCTAACTTTGGGATTAGGCAAGTTTCCTGAGAGCATTGGGTTCCTAACAGCTCACTTTAACTGCTCTAATAGATTGTATTATCTCCAAACTCTAAAATTGACAAGATAATTGAACAAACCTTCACGATCTTCACATTGAGTTGAGTTGGTGAACTGGGGTTTTGTATTGTGTTTGATTGCTTGTGTGCATACTAGATCCTTCTTTGCATTTACGTCTTTTTCTTCACAACTTTTGACTTGACTCTCGTGCTCTCCTAATCATTTTCTCTTGTTTCAGAGATAGCCGACTGGAGTTATTTCAATCCGATCTTCATCGATATCTCACTCCCTCCAGCTGATCCACCTTCATTTTTCCAGAAGGACCTTCCTCTTGATTTTTGTGCATATCCTCCTAACCCATTGTTTCAGGAGTTGGAGGACTTTGATTCTCACCCACTCTCATCCCACTCACCCAATCCTGAGATTTTGGTCACCTTTCATGCTGTGTACACTTGAGACCTTGAACAAGATGATGGAGCATATGAATTCGAGGATTAGCCATCTATTTAACATCAATAAGAGACAGATTGCTTCTCCACTATTTGAGGATATGGATTCACTTGAGGATAATAACGAGAGCTTACAATCGCCCAAAATACAAAAAATGATAAAAATTCAAAAACCCAAAAAGATTTTGGGAGACACATTATTGATTTATTTTGTGAAGAGAGGGCACCCATACAAAACCATTTTCCCGCGCAGCCATGTCCCAACCTTGAATCTGAGGATGCCACTGTACAAATTGCTCTTGGTAGTCCTCGTGTATATGTTGATTCTGATCTCCTCCCTTGTATGGAGGAGGTCCAAAAATTCATGAAGATGTTGCCCGGACCCGAATTGTTGGCTACTATTCACGGGATCATTAAAGATCCACTTCAACAAGCCATGACCCATTTATCTACTCCTCAACCCAAGAAGAGAAAGCAGAGGAGCAGATCTAAGCATCACATCTTGACCATGGCCACTGCCTACGCCATCTCTCACCGTCCACATTTTAAGAAAGGGAACACTGCCATACCTCTAGCTTGTGAGTTGCTCCATCTCTGACTATTCTTGTAAGAACACTCTCCTTGACGGCAGTTCGTCAATTAATATAATACCTTTCTCTATGGTACAATCTCTTCATCTTGGGCCTCTCAAGAAAACCAGGATGGTAGTTCAATTTGCTGATGGATCTATCAAGAGGCCGAATGGTATTCTTGAAAATGTTGTCGTTCTTATTCAGGACATGAAATTCACTTCTGATTTTGATGTATTGCCCATGGAGACCTCCACCCCTGTGAAGAACCCTCAAATCATCCTGAGACGACCTTTCCTCGCCTTTGACTACACCCATTTTTGATATAGGGAGCGATGTGTTGATCACTACACCCATTTTTGACCAAAGACTTGCATCCCATGAGAGTATGCCTATGTTAGCCAACCCCAAGGACTTTGACCATGATGATACTGTCAGATATTTTTGTTGTATGATGGATGATACTAACACCCAAGAATTCCTCTTCAAGGAGGAGGACTCGAAAAGCATAGAACTTGGAGTTCCCTCTTCTGGTACTTGGCGATGCATTGATGATTTACACGATAAACACCCTAGAGCGGAAGGCAGACTCTAAGATTAGACCGATAGTCATCATTTGTCTACTTTCATTGATGATTCCGTTCCTATTCATCTTGATTTAGATGAGACTGATACAACCGAATTTGATTTGATTGCTTTTATAAAGAAATTTGGGTCTTTTGATTAAGATGATGATCTAATAAAGGCTCGCCAGGCTGGAATTGATCTTATTTTTTTCGGATAATGAGTTTGAGTCTTTTTACTTTGATATTTGCGAGAATTCCCAGGCTGAGCATGACGACACTACATCCACTAATCGGTTTAGGCCTGCACAATCTGAAACCATTGAGGATACATTCTTGGTCGATGCTAATCAGTTTATGTCTAATGGTGATCCCGATATCGATCTACACCTTGTCAGATCCATTCCTTAGCAGTCCCACAAAAAGGTCCGCTTTCGACCTTATTGATCATTGTACATCCACTCCTCTTGTATATCCTTTCTTTCCATTCTTTCTTCTCCCGTTTTATCGTTCACCCCTTTTTCCATGTGTATATATGTTGTACTTAGGATGTGCTCTATCCTAAGTAATGGGGGGGGAGTGAAGGATTTGTGTTGTTCCTATCCATCCTGTTTATCACTCTTGTTGTTTCCTATACTTAGGGATACTCTACCCTAAGTATAAGGGGAGCGATGTTGTTCATATCATGTTTTTTTTGTATTTTTCCATTGAGTCTATACATTCTCTTCATCGTTTTTCCCTTTTGTACACTCTACTATACTTAGGATTACTTGATCCTAAGTATAGGGAGGATCACCGACTTCTCTTCTTGCTATCTTTTCTTTGAGTCATTGTAACATATGTGTCTTTTCACTTTTCTATACTTAGTACGGGGTATGTCTTCCTTTCGCTCTCTCTCTGATCATTATGAGGACATAGTTCGAGCTAAGTATAGGGGGTATCGTATATATTGTATATATACTTTAGACATAACTCGTACTTTTAAAATAATTATTTTGGATATATGTATATATTTTCGTAAAATCCACGTGTGTAAAAAACAAAAGAACTAAAAAATTAAAAAAAACAAACAAAAACAACACCAAACAAACAAAACAAAAAAACAAAAAAATAAAAAACCAACAAAATAAAAAATCCTTTTTGTTATACTTGTATATATTTCACTAACCATTTTCCCTTAAAAAAACCTAAAAATTACAAAACTAAAAGTCTATAAAAATTTTCATAATTCAAAAAAAACTTTCTTTCACATCTGCATTTTTCTCCAAAAAACCATAAAAAAGTTCAAAATTAGAAAATTATTTCAAAAAAAATGTTCTTTTCACATGTACATCATTTTTTTCAAAAAAAATACTTTCTTTACATTGTACATATTTTCTTGTATCTGCATGTGCATTTTTCAGGATAGTGCTGACATTTAAACTAAGTCTGGAATAAAATTGAATAATGGAGCTAAGTTGGACCTTAACCGACTTAATTTCAGAGGAACCTTACAAGGAATGGAGTTAAGACTTTTTAGGTCCTAGTGACTTAATTCTTTGAGTCTATAAGACTATGTTCACATGTCATCTTGGGTAGTCTAAGTAGAATATTTAACAACACATGCATGCTTCTTTCAGACCATGTCTTATCTTGGACAAGCACTCCACACGTAGCTCTTCATGGATGAGGTAGTGAGCAGGAAGAATCTTTTGTCTTGGGGTATCAAATGAGGGTAGTACATCTAGGCAGAACCTCACGTCTTCCTCTACGGAAGAAAGTGCGTCTCAACCCGGTCTAGCAGTATTGAGGTCTAAAGATAGAATGCTGTAGGGTTGCAATAATGCTTCAAAAGAGGGATAGTCTACTGACTCAAGACGAAAAACTCCTTATGTACATGCTACACCTTGTATATACTTCAAAAAAGGAAAAATACAGAATCTTAAAAAGTAGACAAGCCTGATTGAAAAGTAAAATGCCTGCGGGAGTGTATATACAAGGATATAAATATATATATATATAATAAGAGATTCAAAGTCAATTTTTTGTAAGCTTGCAGTGGATGACTTGGCTGCACTGGTCATTCATCCAAGGATAGGTAGATGCACTGGTTACCGTCCATTCTTTTCCCCATCCCCTCTTCTTGAGCTGGTTGTACTTGAACTTAGAAGGGAATATGTCTGTTCCTCAAGGAAAGAGTTGCAAGATCGGGGAACTAGAGTTACCTTGTTGAGGGAGGCTGCTTCTTAGATACTTTTGATGGGGAGCTATATCTCACTTTCACCGTACAAGTAAAGATTCATAGTCACAAGAATTTGTGTATGTAGACTTGTTCTGACCTGACTTTTAAGGTGACCTGAATAGGAGTCTTGTGGAACTTAAAGGCTATTAGGTTTTGAATCCATCTCCCATTAAGGTGCCGATACACTAATAATCCAAGGGTCTGACAGAGCTCCAAACTACTATTTTATGAAGAAAAGTTTCATACTCAATATTGTCCTAACTTCTTTATTTTTCCTTCCTTTTTTTCTTCTATTCACTTATTCTTTCAAATAAGTGTTTGCTAAGGGACTAGCAAAGGTAAAGCATAGGAGGATGATGAATATATAATTCATCATCTTTATTCATTTATTTTAGCATAAAATCCCTTATAAAACACTTGTATATAAAACTAACTCCATGTTCTTACTAATTTGCATCTGTGTGTAAATATTGTATATTTTTATATTTTTAATCTAAAATAAATAAATAAATAAAGGAAAAATAAAAAAAATAAAAGAATACTGTTTATGTAATAGATACCGGCTTGCCCGAACCTAGAGAGAAGGTCAAGACTTGATCTGATCGACCAGGAATAAAGTGTGGGGGATAGTGTCCCTAATAAGAAAATCCAAAAAAAAATGTGTGTGTTGTAAATAATATCACTTATTTTGTGTAAATATATATAAAACTAACACTATTTTATTTGTACATAAATTGTCCTTAAATAAAATAATTTTCAAAACAAAAGTTGTAAATAAAAATGTTTTCTAAATAATAAAATAATTGCATAACAAAATCATTTATATAATAAAAGTAACCACATCCGGAAAAGCAATTAAGAGATGATTGAAAGATCAATTCCAGCTCCATATGAACTCAGATTGAACCATGCTTAATTCCATTGTATTCTAAATTAAATTATCTTTAAAATGGGTATGATTTCAAAATTTTTGGAGTTACGATTGAAAAGTCGGTTTTCTGGAGTGGTTTGTACAATTTTACCATTTATTTGTACATATTCTATTTGTAAATATTTGTAAATATTTTTACTAATTATCTAAAATGAAAAAATTAATAATAAAAATTAAAAAAATAATTTTCTTATTTACCCATGTATATAATGTCATATGTGTATATAACACATGTATATAGTTAATTTTCTTAACTAACTACCACAAAAAAATAAAAAAATAACATTTAATTTTCAAATTAATAAAGTGATGAAAATACAAAAAATTAGATAATTTTTGGAAATAACTTTAAGATTTATCTTTTTACTTTATCTCATTTTAATTTTTCTTCTCTCTTATCTCTTATCTTTTCTATTAATATGGCTCCTCGTCTCTCTTTTCAACTTGATCAATCTTTGGTGAGAGGAGCCCGATCTTCGAGAGTCTTGTCGCAGAAGGGTGCCTAGCCTCCGAGCCGTCCGGTGACAACGAGCCAGCCTTCGTCGAGACGATAACAATATTTTTCTGCTCCTAAGGTGAGATCCATCATTTTCTTCTTATTTTTATTCTAAGTTAATTGTAGTTTTATTTTCGTGCATTTTTTTCATCGTCAATTGTTTATCTAGTTATGAGAATCCATCACGATTTGATCCTCCACCGACTCGATTTTTCATTTCACATCTCGATTTTCTACCACATTCTTTTTTACCTATCATGATCTCTCAACTCCGACCACGCACAAAGGCTTGAGACTCGGATCCATTCCTCATTTTTCGTTGGATCTCCATTCACGCATTTCGTTTTGATTTGGGATCGAATCGTCGTGCTCGTGTCCTCATTTGTTTATAAATAATATATATATATATATATATATATAATAGATTGCTTTTCTTCTCTCTAACATTTATTTTGCAGGGCCACCTAAAAAAGGAAAATAAAAAAAATAAAAAATTGTAGTTTCTCTTCTAAAAAATAAAAAAGGTTTTTTATTCATCTTCATTTTTATCTTTACATCTACAAATAAAAAAATCGACAACAGGCACGCCCGATTCAGCCACCAGTGTGCCTGCCGCCATGCTTCTGTCATCTACCCTTCACCGTGGAGTCACACTGCCACAGACACGCGCCATCGACATCGACCTCCACCGTCATTGCATGCCGCCATACTGCCGTCGAAACTGATTAGCCGCTAACCACTACGTAGACATCCCTTCCGCCTTGTGAGCCCCTTCACTGTCTTCAATGCCGACTGCGTAGTCCATCATCGCCATTCACTATGCCCCCGCACGAGGACCTCCGCTCGATTCTCATTGATCTCCTAGTGCTGCGACATCGAATCTGCACGGCCGCTGCCCTTCAGACCATCGCCACTTGGAGAAGGGAACCACTGCCTCCCGTGGCTTAAAAAGAAGATCAACATCGACAGCCCCCATCGCTCCCCTTCTATCTTGGCTCGAACGAAAAGGGAGCAGAGAAAACCATAACGGGGTTTTAAACTTTTAAAAATTGGAAGCATTCATTTCAACCCTTCAACATTTTGACAATTACAGAAAGAACCCCGCTTCATCAAGACACGTGCTTTGTACGTGTTTAACTAGGTAATTTGCATTTCCGTACCACACTTTATTTCCTATTGATTTTTCATGCAAAAAACTTTGAACATTTGCATTAACAGTCCATGTTAGTCCATGTTTTCCAGACTATAAGTTATAAGTTCTTTTCATTAAAATAAATGTTTTTTATTATCAATAAATTTCCCAAAAATCATGTTATGCTCTTGATTTGTTTATCTGTCAAGCATAAAATTTTCATTTCATTTTAAATTCATTTATTATTATTAAAAAATCCAAAACAGTGCCATTTTCTTTTCCTAAAATTCAAAAATTCATTAAAATTTGAATATTGCTCTAAAAATTCCAAAAATTAGATTAGTTTTATTTTATTATCTTTTAGTATCTATCCAAATTTGGTGCATTAATTACTTATAAAATCAAAAAATGCAAATTACACAAAATCTTATAAAATCATAAAACATTCTACAAAAATCCAAAAATCATGATTTCAGATCGCGTTCGTAAATATTTACCTATATTACATCGTAAAAATAATTGCCAGGAGTTGTGGGTAATTAAAATATTTTTAAGTTGCAAATTACTTCAGTCTGTGCACTGTTTATCATTTTTGCCACTGTATGATTTTAAAAAAAAGACAAAAACATATGAAATTTCTACAAAAAAATCCCAAAAATATTTCAAAGTCTTTAAAATCCAAAAATATATTCTATGGATTTTTCTGAGTATTTTTGATATAATTGAAAAATACAAAAAGAGTTTGGTGTGCGTATTTATTATCTTGTGAATATTGTTCCTTATTTGAAATTTAAAAAAAATTGTAAAATTTAAATAACTAAAATTTTGAAAATCAGAAAATAAAAAATAGAAATAAAAAAATAAAAAGAGAAAAATTCCACAAAAACCAAGGATAGTTTGCCTTTGAGATTCCTGCTTTTCTCTTAATTGATTTTTCGTTGACTATTTGAATAACCCTAAGGAATTATAGCC
Source organism: Ottelia alismoides (assembly GCA_037367405.1). NCBI lineage: Eukaryota > Viridiplantae > Streptophyta > Magnoliopsida > Alismatales > Hydrocharitaceae > Ottelia > Ottelia alismoides. The sequence continues at coordinate 429,065 of JAZKJV010008216.1, read as the reverse complement.
TCCCTGAGTTCGATCATGTCACCTATACAGGTAAATAAGTAGAAAAAAATTTATTTATCTTCATTATTCGCTTGTAGTTAATTTTGTAGCTTGAGAAGAAAAAAATAAATTTGTTTGTTTTTCGTGGGATTATTTGGGTCATTGACACTTTCATATATCATTTAAATTAAAATTGGCAGATCTCACACAACACTTGACCTAAAATTCAAGTTTTCAGACAACACAAAGGGGTTTGCCATTAGAGAACTAACCATCTTTTATTTAATTAACTTGACCCACTTAACATCGAGCGCATGTTAGATAGATGAGCAACTCCAGTAGTACATATGATGTGTGAAGACTGAAGGTTGAGAATAGAATGGGGAGAGGAGGAAGCTGGAACATGCATTGCTGGAAAGAAAAGCTAAGCTGGGTATAAACGGACAAGGGTTGCATAATTGACTTAATTAATACATATAACTTGCACTCACTACTTCGGTCTTTTAATCTGACCCTTTGAGTAACCTAAGCTCTCATACATCATGAGCAGAACTACAGGGTATCCCAATTCATTCAGTCCTACTTATCCTAGCATATTGAACCCATTAGGTTAGCTATCTTACCTAGTTAAAAACTAATATGAATGCCTATATAAATTTCGAAAATGTATCCATTATGAGTTAGTCGTTAATGAAATAGTTTTACAGTGGAAAGATGTATGAATATAAGGTTTCCCATGTCTGACGACCTCTTCGAGGGAGTGAACAACCCTTCCAATTAGTTGAATGATCTGAATCTAACTATTGAGAGTTACAAACTCCTCCAGGATAATATTTGACTAAAAAAGAAATCTTCCGATCCTAACTATAAAATTTATTGATGTGATTGCATCGTTCAAGGGCAACCCAAATGATGGAAAACAATATATACAATCGATTAAGAACATTTGCAAGATCGTCAAAGAAGGTGAATGGGCAACGTAGAGAGTCTCCCGTTAGATAGTTGATATAGTGGATAGTCTCTAGTATGAAAGCAAGGATGCTGTATGATCTTGTAAGACAGGCCTTCTCAAGCTCAATCACAAAGAGAAGCCCGATGCCCTTCGCCTGAAGGAAGTCAAAGTTTTCTTCTCTAAGGGTTCAAGGATAGTACTCATAATAAAGTGTATAAGAGATATATTATCCCTTACAAGACAAACTGAAATTTATAATAGGAGCAGGGTATACATTAAATTTTCCATTATATGTTGAGCGAGATAAAACCAAGATCTTATCATAAAAGTTAATACAAAGTAGTCTTATTATTTGAAACGATGTTAAATATCAATAAATAACTTAACAAGATGAACCACTTCATGTATCGTGATAATCATAAATAGCTTAAACTAAGATTCATGAATCACACATATTTTTAATTTACAAAGTAACAACCAACATGATGGTGAGAAGAATCTGTATATAACTAGGATGATCATCAATGTCTCTTGACCATGATAGATGTCACCACGGATTGTCCAACAAGGATAATTGAGAAAAATGAAACCGGAGGAGGAATGTGCCAATATACCACAAACCATGATAGACATGGAGGAGGAATTTAGTCTATCATAGCTATCATTTTCACTTGCAAGAAAAGAGAGCTCCACCATCTGTGTTATGTTTGATGGATCTTTGATGAAGAATGAAAAGAAGAATGAAAAAAGGCGGGGTGAGGAATTTACGAACATGGAAATAAAGGTAAGGCGGGGAATCGTGATATAAGTGTATATATATATATATCAGTAGAATTTATAGTTACTATTTTTATTCTATTTTTTTAGCCATTAACTGGTATAGTGATAAAAGCATCCATACATACATGCATGCATTTATTCATTTACATATACATCTTTATACATATGTATCATTCATTCATTTATATATGCATGCATGCATATGTGTAATATGTAATTACATGCACATATATACACACAAATACACACACACATGTTTATGAATGTGTTTATATCATCATCACAACAACAATAACAACAAAGCCTTTTCTAACATTAAGTAGGGACCGGGTGGACACGGATTCTTTACCTCAAATAAATGTGTATAAAATTATTGAATCGAATTATTATCAAACAGATTTTATGTAACTTAATTCATGTCATTGGGAAATCAAATCCACAGTCATATTTATATTCAATTCATTTTAGTTGGAGTCATATGTCTAATAGGAGGCCTATGTAGTTCCATCAATTTTTCAAGAGTTCAAGGGTTATCCATCATTCTTTCTCAAGGATAAGATGAAATAAAAGAGAGGAAGTAAGGGTCAAGAGCCCTCTAGTCTTGTTAAAAAAGACAAGGTCAGGGGGGAGCTAGAAAGTGATTGCATGCCATTTAGTGGGGGTAGAAAGGGACATTCAACTCCAATAAGGCACGAGAAGGCAAAATAATGAGAAAATACTCAAAGAAAGCTTTGTATTTTCTAGATAATAGGAGTGAATAGTCGAATGGTGTGTGTTCCAACAATGGGTATGTGGACCCTTATATAGAGGTCTAAGGAAATATGGTCGATGGAAACAAATATAACAGAATATTTGAGTCAAGTGATCGATCAATTAATAAGTATGATCAACCAGGACAACCAAGTATGATCGATCATTGCATGATCATTTGTCAAGTATTCAAAATATGACCGATTAGTTAGCAAGGTGTTGTCAATCAAGGGTGATCGATCGGACAAAAATACTTGGTCGATCAATAAGAATGCATGGTCGATCAATGCTAATTTGTTCAATAGTTCGATTTCAAACTTTTTGAAGGTGCCTCCTCGAGTTACAAATTTTCAAAAAGACAATTAAAAATGCAACTACTTTTTGAATAAGTTAAATAATTGTATAAGCTTTACAACTTTGATGTAGATGTTACTTCATCGATTGTCCAAGTTGAATCCATTGTAGCCTTGCAGTCACAATAAATAAGCGAGCAACTACGAAATGAGTGAGCGACTACGAAATGAGTGATAGACTACGATGTTTACGTGTGTCATATTTAAAATCATTGGCAAAAAAGAACTAAGAATATCATTAAGTGGAAGAGCTAACATATTACACACCAAGCTTTGACCCCATCGTTGAGGTCTAGAGGCTATGATCGCAGAGTTCCATCGACTCCGGCCATTCACAAACAAGTTCACCCATTTACAGGTATGCCTTCCTTCTTTTTCTTCACCCTTCTTTTCTTTTGCATTCATTTTTTTATTTTCGATGCATACACCTTTCCAAAACTTCTTACGTTGGAATCGAAAACCCTTAACCAAAACACATCGGCTTAGATCGTGTAATATAGTCTCCATATTTAAAAAATATACTTCATGAGATGGTGGATCTGAATTATCTTTTGAGTTTGTATGGAGACTTATGAAATTTGGTGTCTGTAGATTCCGAAATCCTAATTTAATGAAGTTTCAATATATTTTTAATCCATGTGTTTGGTCAAGATTAATTTTGATTTTACGTTCATGAACTTGGTATAAAACCCAACTTCATTTCATTCTCATCTTGCACTCACTCTTTGAATAAATGCTTGTTAAGGAATTAACAAAGCTTAAGTATAGAGGGTAATGAAGTAATATTTCATCCACTTATTACATGAAAATTGAGCTAAAAAACTTAATAAACACACACATTCATGCATTAATGCAATAATTTTATAAATACATGCTCGAAGATAAAAACATAATTAACATAAAAATAACACAAACATGTCATAAAAATAAAACCAAGGAAAAGACGTAATCGTACAGTCTGACAAAGAAAATAATAAATAAAGAGGGTGCAAATCTTATTAAATTTACCTAACCTCGTAAGGACCCGATCATAGTGATCAATTAAACAAAACAAAAAGGAAAAAAGAATGAAAATAGAACCTCTCATGTGCATATATTCAACTATACATAATTTACAAGCTTCATTCATTCTTAATAAATTAATATCAATTCCAATTGACGTGAAACTTCCTCTAATTTGTAGATAAGAATTATATGCACAAGAAAAAAAATCTATAAAATACTGCCCTTGTATATATTTTCAAGAAAGCTAACCCCTAATTTTGTGTATGCCTTCATTAAAAGCAAATTTTCTCATGCATACAATCACCTATGGAACTTTTGTCAAAGTGATGTACTCTTAATTCTTTTTAAACAAGTCCAATTTTAAGGTAATCTAAGTCATATGTGAAACTTGGTTTTTTTATTTTTTCACTATATTGTACTAATAAATAATAAGAATCCCATTATTTTATGAACAAAATCATCTCATTTTCCTTTATCTTTTAAAGTTTATTTCTTTACTTTGCAATATAACTAGTTACATAAAATCAAGAATCCAAAAATAGTTAAAAAAATTTGAAAATTCCTAAAAAAACAAAAAACACTTGAAAAGAACCAAGTACATTATGTTATATAATACATATATTTCTATCTTATATTTTTTATATAGAAGTATCCTTAACTCCTGAAAATCCAAAATTAAAAACATTTTTTTAAAAAAATTATAGTAAAATTTATATTAGAATATTATATATTATAAAACTAATAAAAATAGAAAATTACCAAAATCAAAAGTTTTATACCTTTAAAATAACTCCAAAATTGTAATTATGTATGAATGACGTCTTTTATATTTGACTTATTCATGAAGTTATAGATCTCATAGAGTTTCTAATTTTGATGTCAAATACTTTTTAAAGTTCATCTATTTATTATTTAAATTTGACTTTCTTATGTTCTTTCTTGATTTTTATCAAGACTCCACGTGTCTACGTCTACCTTCGGTCTTCCTCCCCACACGTCCATCTCATAATGGCCCATCATATGTGTCATGCTATATCATCCATGATTGTAGACCTATGTTAATGTGGACTTTGATCGAGTTGCTTCTCCCTGATTTTTTGCAAGCATTCTTGTAGAAGCTCCTTTATCCTCGAGTGCCTCCTTCCTCTGCTAATATAACACATGTTGGGATCTACAAATTCATCCCCATCACCTCACTTCGAATGCCGCCATCTGCACTCTTCGAACCCTTGCGTCGTATGTATGTATTTTCTAACATTTCCTGTTGTTGCATTTTTAGTCAATATGTCTTAATTTCAAAAATTGTGAAAAAATTAGAATAAATGCATCTTTTCTTGGAGTCTATCATATTCAAAAACTACTAAGAGAGTTGTGTGCCAACTATTTCAAAATTGTGAAAAAAACAAAAACCAAGATAAAATCATTAAAAAATAAATTTAAAAACAACATACAAAATAATGTTTTGGGAAGTATGAGGAACTTATTTTTCGGGAATAATGTCAATAAATTTTTATTCCATAATTTTGAGCTAAATTTTAATTTATTAAGTTTCTTTTTATATTTTATTTTTAAAACTTATTTTGTATTTTTTGTATGTTTGTTATTTTCTAAGTTTAAAATACCCAAAATATTTATAAAAATATAAAAAATCCAAAAAATCTGATACTTGCTTTTATTATAATTTTATATGATACTTTCTATTTCCTAATGTGTTTCTCATTTATTTATTATATATTATTTAATAGATTAAAAGTAAAAAATTTGAAAAGGTAAAATTAATTAACAAATTAAATATTCCTTTAAAATCCCAAGACACATAAACCTACGTTGAGATAAGTGGTTATAAACTAAGTGCATGAGAACTTGACTCGTATTAGTGAGGTTGTCTCCTTAAGTTTGACCTTAGGGTTTTACCATTCTAGATAGACATCACATGCACTAATATTATATTTCTACGCCTTTTGTTTTGAACAAGATATTTTCCATGCTCCACTGACTAGATAAGAGACATATCTTATCTTGGCTGAAGTCTTGCATTAGTGATTTCATACACAAATCTGTTATTCAGTGCTTATCTACTGACTAATCATGAGCATCAATCAAAAGCAACGTGTCATGTCACATGTTTTCTCTACATTATTGAGTGAACTTGTTCCCTCACTCATTATATGGTGTTCTTAAAGTTTAATATATAGTCATGCGCTCAATAAAAAATTCACCATGTTGACCAGTTGACTAGAGGCACCCAATATATGGCCAAAAAGGCTGCCATATGTCTACTAGAAAGTATTAATCTTTTAGGATGGAGCTTTCTTTCCCAATTCTTTAAATAAAAAATACTAAAAAAACAAAAGAATTAAAAGAAGTATTTTTAATTCATTAAAAACATTTAAAAATTTAGAAACATGTCCATATAAGGAATGTTGACTTTGAGTTTGTATGATAGTTGTAGATCTTGTAAAGTTACACAACTTTCAATTTGAATATTTTTTCATTTAACTCCGTTTGTTATTTAGTTTTGATTTACATTGATTTTTGTAGTTCTTCTATTTTGATTGTGCCACGTGGCTCCTTCGGGTGGAACCACGTTGCTCGGCCCTTCATCCTAAGCTGCTTCTCATTGAGGTTTTTTGATCATTTGATCGAACAACCTAGATTTTTTTCCTCTCTATTCTCTTTTGGACTGCTTGTTCAGAATGATCAAGTAGCTCCTGCTACTTTAATCGTGCCCAAATGTGGGCTGCTGGATTGTTTAATCCAATGGTTGTGAGCCATCATCACCTTTGGAGGTCGAGTCTCCCATGTTTCGCAACTCTTTGCTATCCCATCTTCACTAATTTCTCCTGCTAGCCTAGTTGTCACCTCCATACAAATTCTATACCATATGTCACCCATTCTCTCATCATCTTATCCCTAGCATCCAAATACACCCTCCTCTCCACGTGAGCTATAGGGAGGTTGTTTGAAACCACCTCATTCCAACCCCTTGGAGATGGAATATAATCCTATCTCCGACCAACTTCCCTTGATCTACCCTTCTACGTGAGTCCGACAAGCAATCTCCAGCCTTCTGTGAAAGAGAAAGTGTGTGAGATTGAGTGAAGACTTGGATTCCTCTCCGATGAGATGCGAAGGTATCAACCTTTGTCGCAGTGTAAATCTAGACGACTACTCAAGTTCCATCCTTTTTGAAGTGTCGAGAAATGACATGAATCTCCAAAGCTTCACTCTAGGACATTGTGAATCCTCTAGTTTCTTTTTTGTCCTTCTCTAGGGTGCGTCTCATTCATTATCATCTTCAATTTCATCGAAATTTCTACATTTCCGCTCCTACTCTTCAACCTATCACATCATCACATTCTCCTACACCCATTGATCCACACACATACTCTATTTCATTATTCTTCTTCCTCCAGAACTCTAACCACTTCAGTAAAGGTCGCCTCCATACACATCGGCCTTCTCCACTCTGATTAGCCCTTCATCCCACCCCTTTCACCCCAATTTCCCTCATTCCATGATTTGGTTATTGGGTAACCATGCAAATACCTAGATCCTCTTCATTACGTGAAAAATCTAAAACACATATTTTTTGTTCTTTACCTCTGACGAGGAGAGTCGACTCGAGGAACAAACCATTGATGATCCTAAAAACCATTTGTTAGTTTCCAAGAATTTAAACGTGAATAAGTTATGTCATTCATTGTAGGAAGGTAATCAGAATCAATCAAGAAATATAACTACTTATTTCTTTAATCAATTTACGCAATGTAATTTTTATGTTTATTTAACCCGGACAAGTCTTAGGGTTGGACTTGAGGTGGCAAAGGAACACCATATGTTTAAGTCTATTAAATTCGGTGGGCGATTTTGAGGTGTAATTTATTTTGGCATTTTTGATGCAATTTTTAATGTATATGAAAATGTGGCCAATTTTAAGGACTAAAATGAAATTTCTAATTAATATGAATAATGATGAAATGAATGTATTGTAATTTTTTGGAAATTTTGGATGCAGTATGAATATTTAATGAATTAAATGGTGCAAATAATGAGAATCACAATAACTAATTATAAGAAATATTAAATCTAAGTATTTCAAGGAATAAAATTATCCCAGATAGATCAATAAATGAACTATCATAGAAAAATCCTAAACCCTAAAAATATCGAGTTTAATACCTATACAATTAATCATTCTAAACCATAAAATGAATTTTACATAATAAATGATGCATGCAAATGAAATTCTTTTTTGAAACGAGTATAAACAATCAATTATACTATCCATGCATTTTCGACAATTTTTTAAGCAGCGGTTAATTTAATATGATTTTCATATCAAAAAAAGGGCAAAACATGCAATTTTCCACAGAAACAATTATTAATAATTAACAACAGAGCATAAAAATAAAACAAGCATCCCACATTATTGAGAATTAATTGAGAAATAAAATGCAATTTTTTAAATGTGAAATGATGCAAGAATGATGTTCAAAATTATAGAAGAAGCCATGAGTATGTTTGCAATTACAATAATAAAATTAAAATAAAAACACAATTTAAGGGTTGGATTGAAGTTATCGAAACTTTTGGGGGTTTCTTGCAAAAATTCCAGGAGTCACATACCAAGCACTGACCCTGGAGTGGTAGGTGCTTCTGAGGATTTGGTGATAGGGAGATGGCATGATTGCAAAGATCCCTCCCATGCACGTGACACACAAGCGGGGAGGCAGATCACCCACATGTGGTGACATGTGGTAGATAAAGGTTGAGTGAGGCTTCGGTGCTCGATGGGGTGACTATGGCTTATGGATGGGAGTCCGGTGGAGCTATGATAAACCCAAAATTTGCATCGGTCGTGCATTCCACACAAGGCGGGAACACAATCGCTGTGGTGACCGACGAAAACCTCGGATTTAATCAATAGATATCCCACAATAAGAATTAAGCAATTAAATATAAAAAATGTGGAGTTAAAATTTATTATAACTCTATAACAAAGTGTATAGCGTATAAGCATGTATAGAGGTCGAATACTGGGAGCAAATGGGAGCAGGAGGCATGATAAATGCACAAAAAATTCCGTATTTTATCTCTTATTCAATTTATTGTTTTGTAAGTTTTTAATTTGATAGGATTTTTATTTTATTTTTGGTTTTATAATTTTGTATTTATTTTTATATTTTTTAAAATTTATATTTATTTTTTATTATTTAAATATAAGATATATATATGTGTGCATAACTACAATATAAGATATATAAAGGTACTATATAGATATAAACATGTAAAAATAGATAAGGTACAGTAAAGATAATGTTTATTGTGATTTTTATATTTTTTATATTTTTGTGTAATTTTTCTGGATTTTTTGATAATTTTTATGTATTTTAAAAGTAAAAAATATCCCAAATAAATGATTAATAAATAATCTAAAATAGTTTGGGGTTTTAAAAATAGTTAATATTTCCCAAAATTACCCAAATTATTTTAATATATAAATAATAATATATAGATAATTATGAATAAGAAAAAACATATTTTTGGATTTTTATGGAATATTTATATTTTTTGTTGGATTTTGGAGCTTTATGATTTTTATCATTTTCTTTTTCTATTTTTAGGGGTTTTTGTTTTCTGAACTCAATAAATGGTAAAATATACTATATATAATTTTTTGGATTTTTTAGAACATTTTTATATTTTTTTGGTATTTTATAATTTATACATGCAATATATGTAGTCTATTATATTTTTAATAAATAGATTAAATGCAAAACAAATTGCCAACTAAAATATGACCGTGAATCTACATGACATAAAGCATCTAATCCTATTTTTGTGGATTTCTAGGAGCACAATAACTATATTTAATAAATAGATAAAAGCTACAATAATATATATCATCGCAGGGGCATTTTTGCAAATAAAATAAAGTCCAGGGTACTTTATGCAAAAGTTAACAATGTGAGCCCGGGCAAACCATTCCTACAATAAATGTTATTGTAATAAATGATTTATCAATAAAAGTTACTGATTATTTTTCACTCCTTTTCTGAGATTGAATGAATGAATGCACTATATGGTCCCTCTGTACAATAAGGGTTATATACCATGGCCAACTTGATGATCATACATCTGTTGATTCATTGAATGAGTCATAGAGGCTGATGCTTGGATGAATATCTAAGGAGTTAGATAGAGGACTCATCAAGCATCATCAAATGATTATTAAGTGATGGTCTCCAGTCTGAGTAGGAGCTGGCAATCCTTTCTCATATGGCTGATATCTGACCGACCTCTTCATGCAAGTCCTGTGCATGGGAATAGTGATTCGTAGGTGTCATATTAGTTGAGTCAATGGGTTGACTTAACGAGATCGAGGTAACCAATGACCTATGTTGAATGCTATCACAACATGGGCATGCATCCTCTGACCAGAGACAGATGTGTTTCTATATGTCTGAGTGTGTACATTTGGCAGACCAATTGGTTGATGACCTAGCCAAGGTCCATACACCGACGAGTTGGTTTGCATGAAAGGACGTATGAGTAATACAATCTTAAAAGGGATCATAGACATTCACTTGTGAACCAGGGAGACATGAGCTCACTCATGAGGTATTAGGACTGGTCAAATTCCATGCATGGTCGTCATGCTTTGGAAGCATGACATGAATTTAAAGGTAAGATATATACTTTGGGAAAGCATATGATCTATACCAATTCCCAATGACCAAGATTGAGAAACTTAGTGATCAAACCCTGAAGATGACAATATAAAAGTGATCTACATCTTCATAATGATCATAGGTCTTCCAGTATGCAGGATGTACAGGTATTGGAAATACCTGCGGGTGATGTGATCATAAACGATTGTATAACCATGACGCTTCCATTCCGAGGGTGTGATGAAATAGGTTTTGATTTTAGTGACTCCTCTCAATAGAGAAGTGATCTAATCTTAGTCCATGTATTGGACATTGATCTGAATGAGATTCAGATGCAATGAGAAGATTATGTCTACGGTCTTGATTTGATCAAGCATCTGTGGGAGGTCCATGAGATCTGGATTTAAGATACGATCTCAACATCCAAGTCACTATACGTGGAACAATATAATCACCTTGTCCTTATCTCCAAATATCTGCATAGAAATCGCATTATTCTTGAAAGGGTTCAAGAATAATTCCATAAATCTAAGCATTGAAGAATTGATGATTAAATGTTATTTAATCATCTTGATGTGTGTGGAAATTATCCAATGTAATTAAATGTAATTTAATTATTGTGGATAAAAATAATGTGGATAGCAATATCCAATTATCCATAATATATTATAAATGTGATTTATAATGTATTAGAGAGATCTAATTTTAATTTATATTTGTTGATTAATTATTAATGTGTATTGGATACACATTGTGTAATTAATTGAAAATGTAAATTATATTTTGTTTGAGTTGTGAATATGATTCACAATTTTTCAATGGCAAGATTGCAATATTCTCAAAATTAATTATGAATTATTTTTGAAGATTAAATTACAACAAAAGTTGTTGGAAATAATAATGGAGAATTCCATGGAGATATGCAATCTCATGAAATCTCATGAGATTGCCTCCATATGGAATAAAGTGGACGACCACCAAGTTCTACTTGGAATGGGTGGCCATCCACCTTGTTATACATGAGAAATGTAATCTCCATGTATATTCTCTCCGTATTTGGTTGATGTAATTTAGGATTGATTTATATTTGTTTTTTCAAATACATTTTGATCTAAATTAAATCATAATTTGTTGGTTTTTACCAACAACATTCTTGACCATTGGATTGAATATAAATCAATCTCATCCATTGATTTTATATGTCTCATGGATTGAGATCCATGGATCCCAAAACCCTATAAATAGAGAGGCATGCTATGCTCTCTAGGGCTATGCAAATTTTGGAGCAACTCTCTCTCTCATTCTTGTCACACGCCAACTCTCTCTCCCTCTTCTTGGTGGCCGTCCACCAAACACTAGAGGAGAGTTTCGTCGTCGCCTTCGCCACCACGTCGCCTCTGAGTTAATTAATTTTAATAAATACCAAACATCAATATTTCTCAGAAATTAAATTATCCTAGATAGGCTTATGTAGGAGGTATCCAAAAAAATTTTTAATTTCTAAAAATACTATGTGAGGAATTAATTAAAAATCAATTACTAAATCCACATTTTTATTTATTTGACCTCAATATGCGTGCAAATGAATTGAAATTTGGACACATTATAAAACAACTTAAAATCTACTTATTACAAATTTTTGGATCAACAAATAATCAAATATAAATTTCAGAGCCTAAAATGGGTAAACTCGCATGTTTTACCAAATTAATTGTAATAAATAATTTACTAATCAAAAAAATAAATAAATGTTCATTAAATAGAAAATGAGTTTCTCTACAACATAAATGTCCGAACGTAGGGCCTAAAATGGGTAAACTCGCCAGCTTCACCAAACTAATTGTAATAAATAATTCATTCAGAGCCTAAAATGGGTAAACTTGCAAGTTTCACCAAATTAATTGTAATAAATAATTCACTAATAAAAAATAAATAAATTTTCATTAGATAGAAAATGAGTTGCTCTATAACATGCTATTTTTGGAATAAAAAAAGATGTGAAATCATTATTGAAATAGATGTCCAAACGCAGGGCCTAATAACAATTATAGTAAATGAACAAAAAAAGAACATAGCACAATAATGCACTTCTTTTGTTACCGAGTAGTCCAAGGGCCTCCTCGCACTTTACCCAGGCAGGCGCATGCCCTTCATTTGATTCAGTTGGAGGGGAGGCATGTGCAACTGCTGTAAGATGAAGGGATATCTCTGCAAATATCCTAGCTATAGCACGTGCACCTCGCGTGCTACTGGAGGCGGTGACTTCAAAGGCTTTTGTTGGATTTTGGGGGGATGCCTCCACAAATTCCCCAGCCTTCACGTGCCTTACATGTGAGGTGGAGTTGATATTGAGGAAATGGGCGGGCACACAACCCGAGGCAGGACGGAGTCAGTGAAGGAGATCGATGGTGCTCGAATGCTGGGCATGCACGATCTTCAGCGGAGCCTCGGTCGACACACGACCGAGAAAGCGGAGGGCGCGGTGGAGATCTCGAGGACACTGGTGAAGTTGGAAGGAAAAGGGGAGTGACCTGCTCCAGAGCTTGCGACGATTGGTTGATGAACGATCGATACACGGTCATCCTCGGTGAAGAGTCTTCGTCGGTGGAGGTGGCTGTGGAAGTGGAGGGCTCGACCGAAGGGAAATACTCACAATGGTAGTGGAAGTGGAGGGCTCGACCGAAGGGAAATACTCACAATGGCTGTGGAAGTGGAGAGCTCGACCGAAGGGAAATACTCACAATGGTAGTGGATGCAGGTTGGAGGGGGCACGTAGCGGACTCGGCCGAGGTGCGAGAGCATGTGGTGGATGGTGATACAAGGGTTGAGGGCGGATCTGGTGTTGGGGAAACAACTGTTGGAGGCAAGTGCACGGTGGTGAAGGCAGAGTCCGTGAGTAGAAGCGGGAGGTGCGACGAGGTACGAGGCCTTGCGAGGATGGAAATGAACGGAAGATGGAGGGGAATGGAGATGGGTTGCGGAGCTCAACGAAGTCAAAGTGAGCGAACTAAGGGGAAGATAGAGAAGATAGGATGCAAAGAGGCAAAGGAGGAAAAAGAAAGGGGGGTTGTCATTCGCCTGTAGATGGAGGGGCACAACCCTCTCCGGTCGTCGCATCAAATAACCTCGGCGATCGAGCTATGAAGCTGAGCATGCCTTTGGAAGGATTTGCTGCAAGATCTAATCATACTTTGGATCACACCGTACGGGGGTGCTCGTCATCGCTTCTACATAGAATAGCTCGCTGTCACTGGTGCTTTTCTGGAGTTGGAGCTCTTGTTCTCCCTTTGGTGGATGATGTGAATCAGGGGCAGTGGTTGACTTTTAAATGAGATTGGTCGAGAGGCCGAAGGTTGCGTGAGAGGTGCGACAGGTGCGGGTGATTGCAGATCGCGGAGAGGAGAGGGGTTAGAGGCCGAGTCACGGGGGAGTGGGTGGTTGCAAGATGGATTGGGTCGTGCGGAGATGCACACGTGCAACCACCCGCACAAGGCGCATGCCCAGTTTGCATGGGAGAACATGGAAGACATATGGGGGGACGGTTGCACATGGCTACGCAAGGCATGGGTCATGCGGTGGTTGGAAGGAAGAGGGAGAGGTGCAGGGGAGGAAGTTGGCGGTTACAGGGAGCGCGAGGGGGAATACATACGTGCATGGGATGGTGTGAGGGGAGAAATACGAGAGGAGAGAGAGAATAGGGGATAAAGGGAATGAGGTGCCACGTGGTGCGTGGGGGCACGACCATGTCATCGATAGTTTCTTTTTTATTTGAATAATAATAGTAGTAGTAGTAATATATCAAATAATCAAATAACGATAAAATATAAATAATAGAATATTAATAATAATTTGTAAATAATTAAAATACTTAAAATAGAGGGAAATAAAAAATTAGAGTAAATAAATAAATAAAGATGAAATAAGCAGATACATAATAATAATACATAAATAAAATAAAAAATGGATGTGACATGTGGTGGCTCCAAAAGTTGCCATGTGTTTCCAGAAAAATAAAAAAAAATTAACATAATAAAAAATAAAAATGAAATAACAAAAGGGTTGAATAAAAAAGTGGTCAACATGAATGTTGCTCGTCTCGACGAGAACTACAACTTTTGTTAAAGGCCAAAAATCAAAAGAAGTCATCTGTACAAAAGTATTTTTGGGGTCACCTTATAAGTATAAAACATCGTATTTTTATCTTTTGCACATTTTTTGTCATTTTTTAAATATGAGAAAATCAAAATATAATTATATAAAATATGAAAGGAATATTTAAACTTACTCCATTTTTTGGATTTTTAATAATTAAGAAAAAATATAAAATGAAGGGTTTTTTGGTTAATATGTACAATATACAATAGGGGCCAAAACCCAAGTTTCACATACGAAGTCCATTTTTCATGAAATTAGTCTTATTTTGAGGGTATTTGAATGTGTATTACTTTAAAAGTAAGTAGACCTAAAGTAGATAATGTATGAGAGAGATTTGTACATTTTAAAGTTCTTATTCTAAAACTAGGGCTCAAGTTTTATTGGATAATTTTACAAGTTAGTATTTTTTTGATATTTTTCATAGTTGATTTTATTAGATTTGGGTTTAGTATAAAATATATACAAATAGGATAATTAGGCTAATATACCGGTGAATATGTACAAGTGAATATGGGTCTTATTTACTGCAAATATGCATGCTAAAATGTAGATATTATTTCTAAATGCATGATAGTGAATAATGCACAATAAAAATAAATATGCATCTAATTGCTCTAGAACAAATCTATATTTTTTACATTTAGAGTGATGAATAACGGATTCATCAGAGCCCCACACGGGCTTTTCAGAGGTACCCATGGACTGTGACAGAGGGATCCTCTAAGCCCCTTGATCTTCACCATTGGGATGGAATCACTCTCTTTCCTGGTGGAGAAGGATGTTTCAAATGGTCACTTTTTCCCTATAGGGCGTGGCCGGAATGCAACCCTGACGCACTTTATCTTGCAGATGACCTCCTCTTCCTTTGCAGGGGATAACTTCGCTCCCTCCTAGCGATCAAAGATATCCTCCTATCGTTCGAATCAATCTCTGAGCTAAAGCTTAATCATAGGAAGAGTAAATTGTCTAGGCATAATGCTATCCGAATGATTTTGTGACTACCCTCCAACTGGGTGTCTTGAGGCAATCGTTGCCTTCTATTTACCTAAGATTTCCACTCTCCTCGTCTTTTGGGAGAAGCTGTGATTCTAAGGATCTGGAAAAATCGGATCAGGTCGCTACATCAAGGATGGAAATCAAAGGTACTCTCTATGGCCGGTCGTTCTCAACTCCTCAACTCTGTTGTGCGTGACGTACCAACTCTGGATTGCGGGCACCTACCTTCCTCTTAAAGTGGTCCAACGGCTTAACATTTATTGCACTGACTTCCTATGGGGACGACAGCGTCAGGACATCTCGTGGGTGACCATCTGTCTCCCTAAACAGGAAGGTGGTTTGGGGTTGAAATCTTGAGCCTCGCTTCATGAGGATATGTTTGCTACATGATCTTGGAGGCTAATTTTCCACGGATTCTTCCATTTAGGGTGGTATTTATGCGAAAAAAGTACCTCCATTGTCATACATTTTGGGAGGCTCAACCCAATTCTTCAAGCTCTCGTGCGTGGATGATCATTTTGGGGAGTTGAGATGCTCTTTGTGTTGCCATCGATGGTCATGCCCACCCAATGTGGGGTGCAGTCATCCAAGGCTTCTCTTCGTCGATGCTTACGACCTCCTTCATTCCAGGGTTGTAACTCTCTCGTAAGCTCCTTTTGTCTAGGCTCATGGCATGCCTCACAGGTTCTCTTGCATGCTCTATCGAGCTATCCTCGAGCGCCTACCAACCACGGATAGACTTATTAGAATTGCCTTGTGCAATACCACAATTAGTTACTTATGCTCGATCGTGCTCGAATCTCATGTGCATCTACCCTTCAACTTACCTGTTCTCCGCCAACCTGTTGTTGGGCGCTTATGCCGGGATTAGGATTGCCAGCCTCTCATGTTCTTTCACGTCCAGATACTCTCTATTGATTGTTGGCATCATGGAAAAGAGAACCGGCAATGTGTGTCGACCCTCGTTGCTGTGGTGGTTTGGTCTATCTTATGCGAAAGAAATCGTAGATAGACCTCGACGAGTTCCCTGTCGGTTGTTTCTATCCTCAACAATATCACTCGTATTGTCAGATTGATTAAGTTGAATGATGGAACACGAATTTTGTCTCCTCGGGTTTCGTTCGCTAATAATCCTCTCGGAATTAACTATATTGATTGTTCACTTAGGCTTTTGGTAGCCTCTTTTTGTTTTGTTTTCTGTGTACACGTTTTCTGATGGAACATAAAAGTTACTTCTTACTTACCAAAAAAAGCATACATCCATGGTACAAAATCATTTATATCTATGAAATGACATTAATAAAATGAGAAAAAAATGGATCATAGCCAACCATGCCGTGAAGTATGGCCATTGTGTGACGATAACCCGCAATTTGACCAGGTCTATTTATGATGTATCTTCTTTATAAGGATATTTTGATAATATGTCTTATCTCTTTTCTTTTTTTATTGGCATGTATTATTGATTTTGACTGTATATATGCACCAGACATATCCTGATTTTATCAGGTATGTACCTTTATCTACTAGACATTGTCTATTGTCCAGGTGATAAACTTTAGTTTTTTGTCAAAATTGTTTGGTTCTTCACCTTTATACAATGTATGAGCTCTAGTTATAATAATAGACCTTTTTCCATTGGTAATTACTTAGAACACTACGTGGGACCTCTTCATACCCGACCTTGTCATGCCTACCTGGGGTTTGTTATTTGTTTACAATTTTATGGGAGGCATGTAAATAGAGATTTCTTCTCTCATCTTCTGTCCACATTCTCTTATCATTATTTGAAAAGTATACTAGGACTAATAAATACTGATCCACTATAATGTGTCTAATATCTTCTTCCTCTACCCCTCTTCTAGGTACATCATGATAGCTAGGGGAGTGCTTGGCTCTTGAATATGCTTGTTTCATTAGGGTGGGGTGGGGGCGATGATGTGGCTACTTGTTTGGGAAACTAGGAGAGGTTGCTATCCTCATTGTTATCACTCAATTTTTGTTTCTATCACGAGACCTAGTTTGAGCCTTGGGTTGGTTGGTTGTTTGTCGGAGGTGTTGATTACTAGAATGTGATTCTTAACTTCATTTTCCTGGCCTTGCTATGGATGTTATCTTAGAGGGTGGTCACATGTCATGTTTTATAACCTATTTGGTGTGCTTTACTGTGGTTGTACTTTATAAAAATGGTATTGCTTACCACACAATGTTGAAGGATAGGGTTTAGGCCCAAGCACATCGCAGAAGTGTGCAGATCGCATCGAGTACGATCTAGGGTAACTAGTCATACTAGTTGCAAGGAGTAAAGGAATTTAAACTTTTAAATTGATGAAACCACATAATTCGAGAACACTTCTCAAATCATTTCATCAAGAACACATACAGGTTCAAAGGAATACTTCTTGAAGCATGGATACAATCGTTAATGTCTAAAGTAAGATATTCTCCTGTCTCAAGTCCGATCCAACGAAGATCGCACTCACGGGTGCATTGATGAGACGCATGCTTCCCGCAATTCATTTTGAGGATCCAAACAAGGAGTCTCCTAATTTCGTATCATGAAATCCGACGCCTTCTTCACGAGAAAGAAGCACTATATATGGAGAAGATCCAGTCAGAACCAGTAACCACAATGACATTGCGGACGACTACAACCTTATAGGTCATCATATGGATGGCCACATGTTAGGAGAAGGGAAGAGAGAGAGAGAGAGAGAGAGAGAGAGAGAGTTGGCATGTAGAGAGAGAGAGCCTTGTTTCTCTTCTCAATGTTGTTGTCTTATGTGTAAAACAAAAAGGCTAGGTTTACCCTTTTTTTATACTAAATTGGATGGTGAAGATACACTCCTAATCAAATCGATGGTTGAGATTTTTGTTGCAAAAATTGCAACAACAATTGGTTTAATTAAAAGGAAATAAATATGTTGAAAATTATCCTAACATCTTTAGTTTCAATTAAATAAAAAATCTCTCAAAGGAAATAGGATTAGAGAGCCTCCTTCCATGTAAGGGGAAAGGAGATAGCCTCTTATTGTAATCTAGTTATAATAATAATAATGTAATCTTTATTACTTTAAGTCTTATACATGGAATCTTTTGACAAAAATACCACCAAATAGTTATTGCAAATTATTTGTGATGTTGCAAATAAAATCATTGACAATTATGAATCAATTCAACCGCCCAATAAAATGAAAATTATATTTACAATTAGTTGTACAATGTAAATCCAATTCACATCAACATTGATTCATAAATCTTATTTATAATTAACTCTTTAATATATATTATACATCACATTTATAATATAAATACTAACTATGGATAATATATCCACATTAATCACATCTTTTATAATTACATCATATTTAATTATCTTTGATAACCCTTCTCATATGTCCAAATAATATGAATCATATTCATATTATTCATTATAACTAAATCACATTTCATTTTTAAATTTCCTCAAGGCTCAAATACATTATCAACAATGAAACTATTCTTAACCTCTTTCAAAAATAATGCATTTTCTCCCGGATACTTGGAGATAAGGATAGGGAGATTGTACATTCCATGTATAGCGACTTGGATACTGATATCATATATCAAATCCATATCAAGTATCTCTCAAATATGTTTGATTGAATCAGAGCCGTAAATCTAATTTTCTCATTGCATCTTAAGCACATTTAGATCAATGTCCAACATTTGGACTAAGATTATATTACTTCTCTATGGAGATGAGTCACTAAAATACAAATCTATTTCATCACTCCCTCATAATAGAAGTGTCATGGTTATACAATCTTTTATGATCACATCACCCTCGAGTATTCTTAATACTCGTACATCATGCATACTAGAATACCTAAAAGAATACCCGATTTTTAAGATCTTATTTGAACTATTTCCCTCGGATTTTTATCATTAAGTTTCTCATTTGATTATTAAGAATTCGTATCAATCATATATTTCCAAAAATATGTATCATACCTAGGTATCAATCATATACTTTACAAAAATATATATCATACCTTCAAATTTAGTCAAGCTTCTAAAGTGAGACGACCATGCACATATGTTGATCGCAATATCTCATGAGTGACTTCATGCTCTTCGGTTCAGTAATAAACATGTATGATCCCTTTCAGAGATCGTATTACTCATATGCCCTTTTATGCACTACCTTGATTAGTTCATCAACTGATCAGTATGCCAAATGTACATAGTCAAACATATAGTAACACATCATTCTCCAATTAGAGGATGCGTACCTATATCGTGACAGTCTTCGACATAGGTCTTGGTTATCTTGATATTGTTAAGTCAGCTCTTTGACCTAAGTTGTTTAACACCTTTAAATATATATATATTTCAATGTAGAGGACCCACATCAAGAGGTCAGTTAGATATCCGTTTTTAGATAAAGGATCACCATCTTCTTCTCAGGCTAGAGATCCTCTCTTTATAATAACTTGACAGTGCTTGATGAGTCCTTAATCTAACTCTTAACATTTTAATCAACAACGCCATGATCATTAAGATGGCTATGGTACATAACCCTAATTGTACTGAGGTACATGCAATGCAACTTAGTTATTCTTCATTTCAGATTAGGGAATGATTTGCAATAACATTTATTGCATAATGGCTCATCGTGGGCTCACATGTCCAACAATCTCTCACTATCTCAAAGAGCCATTATGGGCTAAGCTTTTATACCCACACTCATGTGATAATCATAAACTATTTAGAAACATAGATTGGTAACTAACTAGTTACTTTGTTCCTAAAAGACTATGCCAAGTCCTTTTATAGACTTGAATATCTCCTAGTAACATTGTCCACATCCAATATGAATGATGTATCTTATGCAACTAATACTCAATTTTCCTAAAGCAATTATAGTGTCTCTGACACTACAATTCAATAATCATTGTAAACAGTAAGTAACTTCTACTATCCTTATCAAAATACCATTATTCATATATATCTCTATCTCCTTAAACTAAGACTCAGTCTTAAGTCTTTAAGGTATCTGCAATTAAGTCATTTTATATCACTATCTATAAAATCTTAAGTTCTTGAAGATAAGACTTTAAGATCACTATCTCAAAAACTCGTTTCATCTTTGAAGATATTGCTATTATTGCAATCAAGTGTTTTATCTCTATAGTAGGATTAGTAACAATTTACTATTCCCGCTTGATGAATCTGCGATTCGTCATATTTATTCATTTATTTTAGCTTAAAATCCCTTATAGAACACCTGTAAATAATACTAACTCCATATTCTTATGCATCTGTGTGTAAATATTGTATATTTTTATATTATTTTAACCTAAAATAAGAAAATAAATAAAGAAATGAAAAACAAAAAAAATAAAAAGGAAGACTATAAATATGTAATAGATACATGCTGACCTGAACCCCGAGAGAAGGTCAAGAATTGACCTGATCGATCATGAATAAAGTAGGGGGAGATAGGGTCCTTAATTGGAAAATCCAAAAGAATGTGTGTGTTATGTATATTTATACACTATTTTATTTGTACATAAATTGACCTCAAACAAAATAATGTTCATAACAAAAGTTGTAAACAAAAAATGTGTCCTAAATAATAAAAATAATTTCACAATCGAATCATGCCCACAATAAAAGTAATCACATCCAGAAAAAGCCACTAAGCAATAATTGAAAGATCAATTCTGGCTCCATATGAACTCAAATTGAACCAAACCCACTTCCATTGTATTCTAAATGAAATTATCCTTAAAATGGCCATGATTTATTAATTTTCGGAGTTATGGTTGAAAAGTTGATTTTCTGGGGTGGTTTGTGCAATTTTGCCATGTATTTGTACATATTATATTTTCAAATATTTGTAAATATTTGTACTAATTATTTTAAATCAAAATAAAAATAATAAATAATAAATAATAAATTAAACAAAAAAACAAATTTGCTTATCTACCCATGTATATAATGTCATATATGTATATAGCATATGTATATATTTAATTTTCTTAACTAACTACCACAAAAAATAAAAAAAATAACTTAATTTTTCAATAAATAAATGAAGTGACAAAAATTCAAAAAAAATAGTTAATTCTTGTAAATAATTTTTGACACTTATCTTTTATCTCTATCTCATTTCAATTTTTTCCTTATCTCTTTATCTCATTTCAAATTTTTGAATTTCAATTCCCATCTTACTTATTAATAAGGCTCCCACTCCATCTTTTCAACTCGATCAATCTTTGATGAGAGGAGCCTGGTCTCCGAGAGTCTTCTTGTTGCAGAAGGGTGCCTATCCTCCGAGCAGTCCGGTGACAGCGCATCGGCCTTCATCGAGGTGATCAAGGTTTTTTCCACTCCTAAGGTGAGATCCATTATTCTCTTATTTTTCATCTAGATTAGTCTTACTTTAATTTTTTGCATCTTCATTTTTGTCGTCATTTTTCATCTAGATCTTAAAATCCATCACCATTTGATCCACCACCGACTCGATTTTTCATCTCACTTTATTGATCTTTATATATTCTTTTCTACCTTGCACGATCTCTCAACTCCGGCTATGCATGGTGGCTAGAGCATCGGATTCGATTCTTTCATTTTTCATCAGATCTCTGCTCACGCATTCCGTTTTGTCTTTGGGACCAAGTTTAAAGGATATGGTTAGATCCTCAAGCGCATCACGGAGGCGTGAGCATCGTATCGAATACGACAAAGAACGACTAGTCGGACTAGTTGTTCTATGCAGCGGAAATTAAAAAAATTTTATGCGAAGTAACCACATGTTCCAAGAACACTTCTCGGATTGTTTCGTCTAAACCACAAATAAGTAATAGGATTACCCCTTGAAGCATGGTTGCGATCAAGTCTCTAAATGAAGGGACCTCCTGTCTCAAGTCCGATCCGACGGAGGAGATTCTTGCGAGCGCTGGGATGAATCGCGTGCTGCTCGCAATCCATGTTGATGATACAAGTGGCGGATCCTCTGATCTCGACACACGAGATCCAACGTTTTATTCACGAGCGAGGCGTACTGAAGGAGACGGAGATCCACGAGCAAACGATCCGGCATCATAACGACGACGTTGCAGTGATGGAGACTCCCTCTAGGTCATCCATGGTGGACGACCATGAGAGAGGAAGAGAGAGGGCTGATGTGTAGAGAGAAAGAGAGAGAGAGAGAGAGAGAGAGAGAGAGAATTATGTTCTCTTACTTGTTGTGTAAAGAAGAGCAATGGGATTCCTCTCCTTTTATAATATTTTGGGATCCATGGATCTCAATCCATGGGCAACACAAATACAATGGCTCTCATTGATTGTGTTTCTTTTAATGGCTAAGATTTGTGTTGGTAAAAACCAACAACAATTAATTAGATTTAGATTAAATCTATATTGGTAAATCAATATAAATCAATCCCAAATTAAATCAATCAAGCATGGAGATTATGGAATGAAGATTGCCTCCTTCCATAGTATTGGATTTGGTGGCAATTTCATGTAATCTCATGAGATCTCATGAGATTACATTATTCCATAGAAATCTCCAAGATTTACAACAACACTTATTGTAAATTATTCTACAAAAATAATTGATAATTATTTTGTGAATATTGCAATCTTGCCATTGGAAAATTGTGAATCATATTCACAACCCAAAATAAAATGTGAATTACATTTTCAATTAATTGTCCAATGTGAATCCAATTCACATCAACGTTTAATTAACAAATGTAAATTACAAATAGCTCTCTCTTATATATTATAAATCACATTTATATATATATGACTAATATGGATATTGCTATTCACATTATTCATATCCATGATAATTAAATCATATTTAATCATCTTGGATCACCTATTCTCTTTTTCTCAAATAATATGAATCACATTCATATTACTCACATCTTTGATAATTAAATCACA
Source organism: Ottelia alismoides (assembly GCA_037367405.1). Taxonomy (NCBI): domain Eukaryota; kingdom Viridiplantae; phylum Streptophyta; class Magnoliopsida; order Alismatales; family Hydrocharitaceae; genus Ottelia; species Ottelia alismoides. Next base: position 405,477 of record JAZKJV010008216.1, on the reverse strand, counting down.
TTTAATTATTTCAGATAACTCTCTTTATAATATGAATCAAATTCATATTACTCATGATAATTAAATCACATTTAATTATCCATTTTCTCAATGCTTGGATACATATATAAACAACAGAATTATCCATGAACTCCTTCAAGGATAATGCACTTTCTCCACGAATACTTGGAGATAAGGACAGGGCGATTGTATTGTTCCACGTATAGTGACTTGGATATTGAGATCATATCTCAAATCCAGATCGTGGACCTCCCATAGATGCTTGATTAAATCAAGACTGCAAATCTAATCTTCTCATTGCATCTGAATCACATTCAGATCAATGTCCAACATTTTGACTAAGATCAGATTACTTCTCTATCGAGAGGAGTCACTAAAATCCAGACCCTTTCATCACTCCCTAGGAATAGAAGCGTCATGATTATACAATCGTTTATGATCACATCACCCTCAGGTATTCCCAATACCTGTACATCCTGCATACTGGAAGACTCAGATTAAACCCGAAGTATTGGATCAACTTTATACTGTCTTCTTCAGGATTCTACTAGTAAGTTTCTCATTCGATCATTGGGAGTTGGTATCGATCATACACTTTCCAAAAGCGTATATAATACCTAGGTCTTTATCATATACTTTCCAAAAGTATACATCAAACCTACAAATTCAGTCAAGCTTCCAAAGCGAGATGACCGTACGCACGGAATTTGATTCTTCCCAATATCTCATGAGTGAGCTCATGCCTTCCGGTTCAATAAATGAACCTGTATGATCCCTTTGAGAGATCGTATTACTCATATGCCCTTATATGCACACCGGTGTATAGACATTGGTTAGGTCATCAACCTATTGGTCTGCCAAATGTGCATACTTAGACATATAGTAATACATCTGTCTCCAGTCAGAGGATGCGTGCCTGTATCATAACAGCATACGATATAGGACTTTGATTATCTCTATCTCATTAAGTCAACTCTTTGACCTAACTAATCTGACACCTCCGAATCTCTATTCCTATGTAGAGGACCTGCATCAAGAGGTCGGTCAGATATCAGCCAAAATGAGAAAGGATTGCCATCTCTTACTCAGGCTGGAGATCATATTTTAACAATTATTTGACGGTGCTTGGTGAGTCCTCAATCTAACCCTTTAGATATTCATCCAAGTACCAGCCTCTATGATTCAATAGTTGAATCTACAACTGTATGATTATTAAGACGGCCATGGTACATAACCCTAATTGTAGTAAGGGACCTATTCTGCAAACTATTTATTCTTCATTCAGATCAGGGAATGATATTTGTAATAACATTTATTGCATAATGGCTCGCCGTGGGCTCGCATGTCCAACAATCTCCCACTAGCCCAAAGAGCCATTAATGGGCTAACCATTTAAACCCGCATTCATGTGATAATCATAGGCTATTAAGAAAATAGCTAGGTAAGCTGATCGGTCACTCTGAACCCACGAGACTACGCCAAGTCCTTTTACGGTACTTGCATATCCCCAATAACAGTGCTCGCATCCAATGCGAATGTTGCATCTTATGCAATACTCAATCTTGTTAGTTACAGTGTCCTTTTCACTACAGCTTAACAATTATCATAACCAGTATGGAATTTCAATTATCCTTATCAGAATACCCTTATTCCTGGAGATCTCTATCTCCTAAGGTATTCGTAGTTAAGACCTTTCATATCTCCATCTATAAAGTCTTAATTACTTGAAGATAAGACTCAGAGATCACTATCTCTAAAGTTTTGTCATCTCCGAAGATATTATTATTACTGCAACTAAGTGTTTTATTTCCATAGTAGGATTAGTAACAGTTTACTACTCCCACTGCATGGCAGTCATATGGCTTCTGTACACATCTAGCATACACTCAACTTCTCGTAACTGATGCACAAGTGCAAGCAGTTCTAGCATTCACTTCCTCAACTCTTTGAGGTGCTATCCCTTTAGATAGGTCAGTACCATATCTTAAGGGATGGAAGCCTTTCTTGGAATTTCTAAGAATAGAATATGTCCAAGGTGTACTACAAATGTGACAGTCCCAATATCCTCTTCTCTTTGCTTTTGAACAACTTCAGAACTAAGATCTAAGAGGTATCTTTGAAATCATATTTCAAGGTATGGAATAACCAGTCTATAAAACACTTATTATCATCCTTATATCATTCCAAATGATTAGGATATTATCTACATTTAGCACGATGAACACAAAGGCACTCCCACTAAGCTTCATATGGTTCATCAAGATTCTATCTGAAATCATAACATTTATAATTTCATCAAATCTTATGTTCCAGCAACAAGAAGCTTATTTGAGTCCACAAATGGATTCCTTAGCCTGCACACCTTGCTTTCCTCAACCATGAAGCCCTGGGGCTACTTCATGTGAATATCCTCAGAGAGGTATTCATAGAGGAATGGAATCTTGACTTCTTTCTCTTGAAGATCCATTTACACCTTTATGGGTCTTACCCATATAGGTGGATCCTCGAGGGTCCATATTCAACGCTTGTATATGAAGTCTACTTTAGACTTTATTGCTACATCCATCTTTCCATGTCATGATCTTCAGAAGTTTCATCACATGAAGTTCGATCATTGTCAGATTTCCCTGACACATGGAATCCTTCCTCAAACTCATTTGAAGAGGTATTAGTGTTTCATCTTAAATTATCCTTTTAGTTTCAAATTTAGGAGCCTCATTATCTTCTCAAGATTAAATGAGTTCCTACACTTCATTTTCTTCTTGACCCTCAATACAGTCATCCTCTAAGAATCATATCCTCAGTGATGAAATCTTTGAAGAATCTCAAGGTTATAAAGTAGGTATCCAATACCACCATCCGTTATTTTCCTAATGAAGTAGCACTCTCTAGTGCTCGATTCCAGCTTATTTGCATGAAATCTTATTAAGGATATATAATGTAGTTTCTACTACATATATGCTTGGAAACTAAGAGGAAATCATGTCACACATGATCCAATTGTATCTCCCTATAACTCTATTGAGTCAAGGTGTATTAGGAGGATTGAGATAGAAATGATATTCATATCTCCATAAGGTATTCTTTTGAATTCATCTAACCTACCTAGATTAGATCAAATTCATTTTATCTTCCTTCAAACTTTGGTTGTGAACCAAAATAATGAAATCTTTGGACATTTCAAAGGTTTCGTTAGGCGAAGAGAAGAAATCTCATATCATACATAATCATCAATAGATATCACATATCCATAATGTTTACTATGATATAGATGATCCGCATACATCAATATGTATGAGATACTGAATACCTTGACATCTTACACCATTCCCAAAGAAGGATGTATTGGACATTTTACTTAATATTCATAAGTATGTAAGTTTTGAAATTTTAGACATTCTAAAGTTTCATCTCTTACTAGTCTATTGATCAAATCAATAGGCAAATGTCCAAGGCTTGATGCTAGATCATTGTCAAATGATCTTCATCCTCCTGTTGATCTTAAGGTTTTAATTTCAGTATTTAGAAATGTTAATGAACCATTCATTAATTTTATAATATAGTGGAGTCCACTAGATTTTAGATTACTATCTGAAATATCTCCATCATAACTCTTTATGATAGATTTATTACAAAATTTATATTTATTTTCAACATTTAGAAATAAACAATGAGTGTGTTCTAATATCTATGTCATAGAGACATTCTCTAAGACTAAGGTCTCCCACTGAAATTATAGAGCCTTTCAATCCAAAAGAGATTGTTGCAACAATTGCATCAATATCTATGTGGGTGACTATAAGCCTTAAGATCAAATTTTCTAGTCTTCTAAAACATATGCAACCCATTGCAAGTGTTGTCGAAGATTGAGATACAATCACAAGACTTTATCTTATTCAATATCAATGATTTATGTCGATTATTCTGATGCTCTATCCGAGTCCTTCTCTAAAGATTGTAGACAGACTTGATAGTCATACTATCAACACATCAACTTATTGCAGTATTGGCATTCATCCAACTCTTTGTATGTCATATGGAAGTCATAGAAGTACTGTCAACTCTTTGACTATAGTTCTTACTTGGGTCCAACCCATGCTTCCACTGCGCTCTCTTTATCTATGAACAACTATTTCTTAAGACTAAGGATCTCTTATGTTCAATTCAAAAGAAATCAATGTAAGAGCATTTCAACATTTATACATGGTTCATTAAATTCATACAATATGAATATTATGAAGCTTCATGAATGACTAGAGTATAGACAGTAGAATAATGACACTCATCATGTCTACAATCATCTAGACTCTTAAAACATTGGTTCAGGTAGGTATTCAAACATTTTGAATACATCATCTCTTTTAGAGCTACAATTCTGCATGATGCAGTGAACTATGTCATACATGATAAATGTCAAGAGCACATATGTATGCCAGAATAACTTCATTGATTTTATAAGGATTATTTGACAATTACGATCATTATCGACATGTTACTTCCAAAGTACATCCGATGAGAGATCAAGACTATAGAAACATACAAACCCTAGGATTGTAGTCCTATTATCTATTTAATTGTCATTCCTCTTTATTGTGAGGAAACTTGCATATTGCAACCACATACATTACGTGTCCAACTGCAAGTACAATATCTGGATCATGAGTCCAATCCATGATATTCTACTGGTTATTATTGAGTATATCATTGAGTGGTTTTAATGAAGGATTATCTGAAATAAGAAATTTGCATAAGTGTATATATTTATATATACATGTTTTACTTTGATTTAGGAATTTTTATATCAAAGTTGTCTTCCCTTGTCAACATTGAAAGTTCATTCCCTTAATCACTCTCAATGTAAGAGATATACTTACCATTATATCTCAAGCAAGAAATGGGATCTCCTTCCTTATCTTTGTTGCATCCCAATAATATGGGAACCTACATGTCGGATAAAACGAAGCGGGAACACATTCCGCCTTGCAAGTCCAACTTGCATCTCCCAATTCGATCTTTAACACCCAGGCCCACTACCACTAAGGCAATGTTGGCTCGTCATTAATTGAACCAACCGTCAACAGGAATACAACTCGCTATGCGCAATCCAAGATCGCCCCAATAATATGAGGACCCGATATTAGGGTCACTATGTATACGTCCTTACTCTTTTGAGAAGCGAAGAGCCCGATCCAGATGCGCTTGCATACAGGAGCTGTCACTTCGGATAGGCGTCTCCTGCATACAATCCCTGGCGACAAAACCCTCCGCCTTGACGGGAGACCATGGATGTCACTTATGTGATCCTTCATATCATATTCAAATTTTAATTAATCATTATAAATCATATTCATTATGATTAATTCTTCCAAGGGAAATAACATCTCTATTTATAATAGAGTGTTTTAATTTTAATTGGATTCCAATTAATCTAATCATATTAAATTAATGATCCAATTAATATCCAACAAACATTTTAAATTATTACTTAATTTATGGTATTATCTCAAATGCATATTATTTTGAATTCAAATAATTATAAATACATCATGATTTCTTAAGCATTATACTAACCCTACCCGCTGTCATGGCCAGTACCGACGAGAGTGGGACGGACCACATACGTTGCAACCCGCTACCCCAATGCTCTCCGACTAGACACCATATCCACCTCGGGAAAGGATAATGCAAAATAGATCACTTTGTACTTGAGATGATCATCGGTTCTTCAACCAAAATTATACCATATAATAATAACCAAAACAATTTTGATTAACATTATAATGATATTTGCTAAACAAATCTCAAATCCTATTCAAGCAACATGTTTGTTGGAATGTAGATCATGTAGATCATGTAAATCATGTAACCAATTAGTGATCTGGATCACATCTAATCAAATATTAGTTAAGGCAATGTCATTTAAGGAAATAATTATTATCAAATATTTCACAAATATTTATGCACAATTATTCCATGAAATTAAACAATTTAATTTCACTAATTTATTAAATGACAATCACTAGGATCTTGACTAGGAAAGTATTTCCAGCAGTGACCCTCACTTACTAAAAATATCATATCTCAATCAATTTAAATCCAAATTAAGCAAAGTAAGTTTCTAAAGTCTGCTAATTTGATTTACAACAGAACTTAAGTGATTTGCACGCATTTCAAGGCATTTTAAATCCGCAATTAACTCTTTAATTACGTTGAGATGCGCAGTCCCCGAAACTGTGGATACATGTTCACTAAAATGAGCATAACTTGAGCAAACGGAATCGAAATCACGTAAACTCAGATTCTAAGGTTTCCTTATTTAATGGGGAAATTAATTTAGTGTTTAAACAATTTAAACAGTGCGAAAATAATCTCAAAACAGAGATGCGAAAATTAAATGCAAGCAAACTTTCGCAAACCCTAATGAACCAAGTCGTTCTCGGTTAATGGATCATATCCAAAATCACCGACCTAAGGCTCTGATACCACTTGAAGGATATGGTTAGATCCTCAAGCGCATCACGGAAGTATGAGCATCGTATCGAATATGACGAAGAACTACTAGTCGGACTAGTTGTTCTATGCAGCGGAAATTAAAAAAATTTTATGCGACGAAACCACATGATCCAAGAATACTTCTCGGATCATTTCGTCTAAACCACAAATAAGTAATAGGATTACCTCTTGAAGCATGGTTGCGATCAAGTCTCTACGAAGAGACCTCCTGTCTCAAGTCCGATCCGACGGAGGAGACGCTTGCAAGCGCGGGGATGAATCGCGTGCTTCTCGCAATCCATGTTGATGATCCAAGTGGCAGATCCTCTGATCTCGACACACGAGATTCAACGTCTTCTTCACGAGCGAGGCGTACCGAAGGAGACGGAGATCCACGAGAAAACGATCGGGTAGCATAACGACGACGGCTGCGGCGATGGAGACTCCCTCTAAAGCATCCATGGTGGACGACAATGAGAGAGGAAGAGAGAGGGCTGATGTGTAGAGAGAAGAGAGAGAGAGAGAGAGAGAGAGAGAGAGAGAGAGAGACTTATGTTCTCTTACTTGTTGTGTAAAGAAGAGCAATGGGATGCGTCTCCTTTTATAATATTTTGGGATCCATGGATCTCAATCCATGGGCAACACAAATCCAATGGCTCTCATTGATTGTGTTTCTTTTAATGGCTAAGATTTGTGTTGGTAAAACCAACAACAATTAATTTAATTTAGATTAAATCTATATTGGTAAATCAATATAAATCAATCCTAAATTAAATCAATCAAGCATGGAGATTATGGAATGAAGATTGCCTCCTTCCATAGTATTGGATTTGGTGGCAATCTCATGTAATCTCATGAGATCTCATGAGATTACATTATTCCATGGAAATCTCCAAGATTTACAACAACACTTGTTGTAAATTATTCTACAAAAATAATTGATAATTATTTTGTGAATATTGCAATCTTGCTATTGGAAAATTGTGAATCATATTCACAACCCAAAATAAAATGTGAATTACATTTTCAATTAATTATCCAATGTGAATCCAATTCACATCAACATTTAATTAACAAATGTAAATTACAAATAGCTCTCTCTTATATATTATAAATCACACACACACACACACACACACATATATATATATGACTAATATGGATATTGCTATTCACATTATTCATATCCATGATAATTAAATCATATTTAATCATCTTGGATCACTTATTCTCTTGTTCTCAAATAATATGAATCACAATAATATTTCTCACATCTTTGATAATTAAATCACATTTAATTATCTCAGATAACTCTCTTTATAATTTGAATCAAATTCATATTACTCATGATAATTAAATCACATTTAATTATCCATTTTCTCAATGCTTGGATACATATATCAACAACAGAATTATCCATGAACTCCTTCAAGGATAATGCACTTTCTCTACGAATACTTGGAGATAAGGACAGGGCGATTGTATTGTTCCACGAATAGTGACTTCGATATTGAGATCATATCTCAAATCCAGATCGCAGGCCTCCCATAGATGCTTGATTAAATCAAGACCGCAAATCTAATCTTCTCATTGCATCTGAATCACATTCAGATCAATGTCCAACATTTGGACTAAGATCAGATTACTTCTCTACCGAGAGAAGTCACTAAAATCTAGACACGTTTCATCACTCCCTAGGAATGGAAGCATCATGGTTGTATAATCGTTTATGATCACATCACCCTCAGGTATTCCCAATACCTGTACGTCCTGCATACTGGAAGACTCAGATTAAACTTGAAGTATTGGATCAACTTTATACTGTCTACTTCAGGGTTCTATCAGTAAGTTTCTCATTCGATTATTGGGAGTTGGTATCGATCATATACTTTCGAAAAGCGTATATAATACCTAGGTCTTGATCATATACTTTCCAAAAGTATACATCAAACCTATAAATTCAATCAAGCTTCCAAAGTGAGATGACCGTGCGCACGTAATTTGATTCTTCCCAATGTCTCATGAGTGAGCTCATACCTTCCGATTTAATAAATGAAACTGTATGATCCCTTTGAGAGATCGTATTACTCATATGCCCTTATATGCACACCAGCGCACCGGTGTATAGACCTTGGTTAGGTCATCAACCTATTGGTCTGCAAAATGTACATACTTAGATATATAGTGACACATCTGTCTCCGGTTAGAGGATGCGTGCCTGTATCGTGACAGCGTACGATATAGGACTTTGGTTATCTCGATCTTGTTAAGTCAACTCTTTGACCTAACTAATCTGACACCTTCGAATCTCTATTCCTATGTAGAGGACCTGCATCAAGAGGTCGGTCAGATATCTGCCTAAATAAGAAAGGATTGCCATCTCCTACTCAGGCTGAAGATCATATCTTAATAATCATTTGACAGTGCTTGATGAGTCCTCAATCTAACCGTTTAGATATTCATCCAAGCACCAGGCTCTATGATTCAATAGTTGAATCAACAACTGTATGATTATTAAGACGGTCATGGTACATAACCCTAATTGTACTAAGGGACCTATTATGCAAACTATTTATTCTTCATTTCAGATCAGGGAATGATATTGCAATAACATTTATTGCATAATGGCTCGCCGTGGGCTCGCATGTCCAACAAAGTCATCGTGATCGCGTCCTAATTTGTCTATAAATAAAAAGAATAAAAAATAATTTTTTTCTTTTAACATTTGTTTTGTAGGTTAAAATAAAAAAAATAAAAAAATAAAAAAGGGTTTATTTACGGCTTCTGTTTTGTTAAAAAATAAAATAAAAAGTTTTTTTATTATTCCACAACCCCTGTTTCGGTTTACAAAAAAATATTTTAAAAAGGGGGGCAACAACGCCTGTCGCCCTTCGCCTAGACAACCATCATCGCCGCACACCGCCGCGGAGCCGCTTCGGAGCCCTCCGCTTCCGCCAAGAGGCTGCAACCCTCAGCCCTCCGTAGAGCCCCTCTGCGTCCCCTTCCCCGACCATGTGGACCCATCATCTACCGACTAAAGCGGCACTGCCCTTGGCACTTCATCCATCACTCACGCGCGCCCCTACGCCTGGAGACCCACCGCACTGCAGCCACCGCGAACGCCCTCGAGCCCCCCTCCCACGCCTCCGCCAGTGCTGCGCGGTGCGGCCAGCCTCCTTCATCCTTGCGCGGTGCGAATCCTCCCCTCCTTATTTGTCATGTCGCCCTCCGATGCACTATCGGCCGTCGACTAAAGCGGTAACCACATCCTCTACGATCTGTAAGAGCGGCAACGCCTTCTCCATTGACGAGGAACGTAAGTAGGAACAAGAAGAACGTGCCATGTGCCTTTTGACTTGGGAAGCAAGTAGGAACAATAACCTTAACGAGGGAGTTAAAATATAAACAATTTGGAAAATTGACATATCAACCCTCCAAAGTTTCCAACAATTGCAAAAAAGACCCCTTGCTCCAACTCAAGCACATGCACATCATGTTCTATTAGGTAAATTACATTTTTCTCCTGAAACGTTATTCTTTTGTTACAGTTAGATGAACTAACATTGAATATTTGCAGTTCAGTCCCTGACTTCCAGGCCTCTATTTTCCTGGCTTTTATTATTGAAATAAATGTTTTCTTTAGTCAATAAATCTCCCAACAATCATGCTATGCTCCTGATGTGCTTATCTTTCTAGCATACATTTTTCATTGCATTGTGTCATCATTTTATATTATTTAAAAATAAAAAACATGTCATTTTCTCTTTCTAAAATTCAAAAATTCATAAAAATTTGAATATTTCTCTATAAATTCCAAAAAAAAGATTAATTTCCTTTTATTATCTTTTACTTTCCATCCAAATTTCATGCATTAATTCCTTTTAAAATCGAAAAAATAAAAAAACATCAAAAATATTATAAATATCACAAAAAATCCAAAAATCGTGATTTCAGTTCATGTTTGTAGATATCTCCCTCTATTTTGTCACAAAACTAATTGCCTGGACTTTTGGGCACTTAGAATATTTTTAAGTTGCAAATTACTCTAGGATATGCATTGTTTCTCATTTTTTTCACTGTTTAATTTTTTAAAGATTTCAAAAACATAGGAAAATTCTACAAAAATTCCTAAAGACATTTCAAAATCTTTAAAACCTCAAAATATTTTCTTTAGATTTTTCTGATCATTTTTGATGTAATTGAGAAATACTAAAAGAGTTTGGTGAGCGTATTTCTTATCTTATGCATATTGTTCTTTATGTTGAAATAAAAATTTGTAAAATTAAAATCACTAAAAATTTAAAATAAATAAAAAATAAATAAATTAAAAAGAAAAATTAAAAAGAGAAAAAATCAACAAAAACCGAGGATAGTTTACCTTTGAGATTCATGTATTTTCTCTTAATTGATTTCATGGATTAACTGAATAAACCTCACGAATTGTAGCCTCCCTGAGTTTGATCATGTCTGCTATACAGGTAAATAACTAGAAAAATTTTCTCTTGCTTCATTATTTGCCTTTAGTTAATTTCGCAGCTTAAGAAGAAAAAAATTTGTTTATTTGTCGTAGGATTATTTGGGATAACGATGACACTTACATTATTAATTATCAATCCTCAAGAATCACGTGTCAATAAAATGATCTTGTTGCCAGGGAGGCACGACGACGGTAGTTAGGTTTCTCTTTTGACCTACTATTCTTGGTTGTTTATATTTCTTCACATTCACTACATTATTCATATCCACTACAGTCATTTCATTATTTGTGCGCATATTTATATAATTAGTTTCTTACATATCCTCTCTTTTCTTTTTCTTGTGAGGGCCCGTGGTGCAAAGGAGGTGATCTTAGGAGAGCTGAAGCACCCAAGCGAAGCAGAGGTGGCTTGATTCTTTACCAAGCCGCAGGATAGCGTCAGAGGAGGAGAAGAAGATTTAAAGGATACCAAACAAAGAGAGAGAAACTTAGTTTTCTTATTTATTTCTTGCAGTTGAACACTTGTAACAAGGACATTCATTTATTGTGGGGTCTGTTTCACCAAGTGTCGGTGCACTTGGGGGACCTCATTGGATTTGTTTTCATCGCCTTTATTTTCTTTATTTCACACGGATTTCGTGAGCTATCTCTTGATTGCTTTAATTAATTTGCTTGAGCCAGGTAATTAATTAGGTCCAAACATCATAAACAAAATTTTTTGTGCCTATAGAGTAGAGTGTAATTTGGACTTAGTCAAATTAACTTGTTCTTGCTCGTTGATAGAAGTTATCATCTAGGACGATTCACTTGCATCATAGAGGGTAGTTTATTTTCCTGTATTTAAATTCTGTGCGGATCATTTTGCATGAAGAGTACTGGCGACAAGGTACACATCTCTAACCTTGTATGCATCATTGTTTTTTATCATGCAATGGCATTTCTGATCTCCTTCCTCGCTTTCACTCACATAAGATAAAAAGGAAATTGGACACTCGGGAGGCGATTCTTTGAAAATATTTTAACAAGTAACAACAACCTAAAATACAAGACTACTAAAGAAAACTCGGCCCTAAAATAAAACAAGGAAAAATCATTGTTTTGAGGAGAGTAACCCCCTCATTGTTTGGTTTGTATGTAGAGAGAGAGCGTCCCACACACTAGGATAGAAATACGCCCGAACTCTTTTAAGACTACTATATTGGGTTAGCCGTTCTCAAGTGAGGATTTATCCGGTAGCCATTAAAGCGGTTCGCGATATCCTTAACAGACCGAATTGATAGGGTAGCCGGTAAACGGTACGCAATTCATACTGGCTGGGAAAAATCTAACTTTGGTATTAGGCCAGTCTCCTGAGAGCATTGGGTTCCTAACAGCTCGTTTTAACACCTTTGATATATTGTATTCTCACCAAACTCTAAAATTGACAAGATAATTGATCGAACTTTCACGGTCTTCACATTGAGTTAATTTGGTGAACTGGGGGGTTTATATTATGTTTGATTGCTTGTGTGCGTACTAGATCCTGCTGCGCATTTGCACCTTTTTTTCCATATCTTTTGACTTCACCCTCGTGCTCTCCAGATCCCATCTCTTGTTCCGAAGATGGCCGACTGGAGTTATTTTAGATCTTCGCGGATCCCTCTTACCCTCCAGCTGATCCACCTTCCTTTTTCCAAGAGGACTTTCCTCCTGATTTTTGTGCATACCCACCTAACCCATTATTTCAAGAATCGGAGGACTTTGATTCTCACCCACATTTATTCCACTTACCCGATCCTAGGATTTTAGATTCACCTTTTATGATGTCCACACTTGAAACCTTGAATCAGATGATAGAGCATACGATTTTGAAGATTACCAATTTATTTAACATCAATAAGAGCCAGAACGCTGCTCCACTATTTGAGGATATGGATTCACTTGTGGATATTCATGAGAGCTTACAATCACCCAAAATATAAAGAAATGAGAAAATTTTGAAATTTCAAAAAGAATTTGGCAGACACATTGATGATTCATTTTGTGAAGGGAGGGCACCTATGCCAAACCATTTTCCCACACAATCATTCACGGAATGTCCCACCTTTGACCCCGAGGATGCCACTATACAGACTGTTCTGGGCAATACTCGTGTATATGTTGATTTCAATCTTCTCCATTGTATGGAGGGGGTCTAAAAATTTTTAAAAATGTTGACTGAACCTGAAGTGGTGGTAACTATTCGGAGATCATTAAAGTTCCTCTTCAACAGGCCATGACAGATTTATCTACTCCTCGACACAAGAAGAAAAAGTGAAGGAGAAGATCTGAGCATCACATCTTGACCATGGCCACTGCCTACGTCATCTCTGACCGTCCACATTTTATGAAAGGGAACACTATCATACCTCTTGTGAGCTTCTCCATCTCTAACAATTCTTGTGATAACACTCTCCTTGACGGCAATTCTTTAATCAATATAATATCCTTCTCTATGGTATAGTCTCTTCATAGTGGGCCTCTTAAGAAAACAAGGATGATAGTTCAATTTGCTGATGGATCTATCAAGAGTTCGAAGGGTATTCTAGAAAATGCTGTCATTCTCATTAAGGGCATGAAATTCACTTCTAATTTTGTTGTATTGCCCATGGAGGCCTCCACCCTTGTGGTGAACCCTCCAATCATCTTGGGACAACCTTTCCTCACCTATGTAGGAGTTGTTATTGATTATGGATCAGGAGAGATTCGCTTCCGTTCTGATGTAGGGAGCGATGTGTTGATCAGTACACCCATTACTGACCAGAGACCCGCATCCCATGAGAATGTGTCTATGTTAGCTAGACCCAAGGACTTTGACCATGATGATACTAACATAGATTTTTGTTGTATGATGGATTATACTGAGACCTGAGAATTCCTCTTCAAGGAGGAAGAGTCGAAAAGCATAGACCTTGGAGTTCCCTATTCTGGTATGTGGTGATGCATTGATGACATCCGTAGAATTTACACAATAAACACCCTAGAGAGGAAGGAAGACTTTGAGACTAGACAAGACAAACAATATTTGACTACTTTCACTGATGAGTCCATTCCTAATCACCTTAATCTACATGAGACTGAAAAGGTTGAATTTGATTTGATTGCTTTTATAAAGGAATTTGAGCCTTTTGATAAAGATGATGATCCAATAAAGGCTCACCAGGTTGGAATCAATCTTACTTTTTCGGATAATGAATTCGAGACTTTTTACTTCGATATTTGCGAGACTTCCCAGGCCAGACATGGTGACACTACTTCCACTGACCGATTTAGGACTGCACAATCTGAAACCGTTGAGGATACATTCCTGGTCGATCCTGATTGATTTTTGTCTAATGATGACCCCAATATCGACCTACACCATGTCAGATCTATTCCTCAGCGATCTCGCAAGAAGGTTCGCTTTCGACCTTCTTGACCTTTGTACATTCATTCCTCTTGTATATCTTTTCATTTCACTCTTTCTTCTCCCGTATTATCATTCACCCCTTTTCCGTGTGTATATATGCTATACTTAGGACATGCTTTATCCTAAGTACAGGGGGGTGAAGGATTTGTGTTGTTCATATTCATTCGCACCACTCCTGTTGTTGCCTATACTTAGGGATACTCTACCTTGAGTATAGGGTGGTGATGTTGTACATATCGTGTTTTTTTTACGTGTCTTCCATTGAGTATGTATATTCTCTTCATTTGTTTTTTCCTTTTGTACACTCTACTATACTTAGGATTACTTGATCCTAAGTATAAGGGGATCACTAACTTCTCTTCTTTTTATCTTTTCATTGAGTCGTTGTAGCATAGGAGTCTTTTCACTTTTCTATACTTAGCATGAGTTATTTCTTCCTTTGTCGATCTCTGATCACTATGATGACATAGTTCGAGCTAAGTATAGGGGGATGCCGGATATATTATATATATACTTTAGACATAACTTGTACTTTTGAGATAATTATTTTGGGGGATATGTATATAATTTTGTAAAATCCAGTAAAATCCACATGTATAAGAAAACAAAAAAACAACAAAAAAAACAAATAAAAAACAAAAAATAAAAAAACAACAATAATAATAACAAACCAAAACAAAATAAGAAAAAAATATTTATACATACTAACCGTTGTCCTTTTAAAAAATATTGCAAAATCAAAATTCTATAAAAACTTGCATAATTAAAAAAAACCTTCCTTACATTTGTATTTTTCTCCAAAAATCCATAAAAAGTTATAAAATTGTTTCAAAAAAAGATGTGTTCTTTTCACATGTGCATCATTTTTTTTAAAATGCTTTCTTTGCATTGTTCATATTTGCTTGCATTTGCATGTGCATTTTCTGGATTGTATTGACATTTAAACTAAGTCTAGAATAAAATTGAAGAATGGAGCTTAGTTGGACCTTAATCTACTTAATTTCAGCGGAACCTTATAAGAAATGGAGTTAAGACTTTCCAGTACTAGTGACTTAATTCTTTGAGTCCATAAGACTATATTCACATGTCATTTTGAGTAATCTAAGTAGAATTTTTAACAACACGTATGATTCTTTAAGAACGTAGCTTATCTTGGACAAAGCACTCTACACGTAGCTCTTCATGGATGAGGTAGTGAGGAGGCAGAATCTTTTAGCGTGGGGTAGCATACGAGGGTAGTACATCTAGGCGGAACCTCTCGTCTTCCTCTACGGAAGGAAGTGCATCTCAATCTGGTCTAGCGATGTTGAGGTCTAAAGACAAGATGCTGTGGGGTTGCAATAATGCTTCAAAAGAGGGATAGTCTACTGACTCAAGAAGAAAAACTCCATATTTACATGTTGCACCTTGTATATATTTTAAAAAAAAATTATGAAAAAATGTAGAGTCTCCAAAAGTGGACAAGCCTGATTGAAAAGTAGAATGCCTGCTGGAGTGTATATACAAGGATAAAAAATAAAATATAACAAGAGCTTCAAAGACAATTTTTGTAAGCTTGCATCGGACGACTTATCTACACTGGTCATGCATCCAACAAGGATAGGTAGCTACACTAGTTACGTCCATTCTTCTCTCCATTTCCTCTTCATGAGCTGGTTGTAGTTGAACTTAGAAGGGAATATCTCCGCTCCTCGAGGGAAGAGTTGCAAGACCGGGGAACTAGAGTTACCTTGTTGAGGGAGGTTGTTTATTTGCTACTTCTGAGTATGGAGCTATATCTCACTTACATCGTACAAGTAAAGATTCATAGTCACAAGAATTTATGTATGCAGACTTGTTCTGACATAATTGTTGAGGTGACCTGAATAGGAGTCTTATGGAACTTAGAGGATGTTAGGTTTTAAATCCATCTCCCATTAAGGTTCCGACACACCAATAATCCAAAGTTCTGACAGAGTTCCAAACAACAATTTTATGAAGAAAACTTTAATACTCAACATCGTCCTAATTCTTTATTTTTCCTTCTTTTTTTCTTCTATTCACTTATTCTTTCAAATAAGTCTTTGCTAAGGGACTAGCAAAGGTAAAACATAGGGGTATGATGAATGTGCAATTTGTCATCTTTATTCATTTATTTTAGCTTAAAATCCCTTATAAAACACCTGTACATAATACTAACTTCATATTCTTACTAACTTGCATCTGTGTGTAAATATTGTATATTTATATATTATTTTAACTTAAAATAAATAAAGAAAGAAAGGAAAAATAAAGAAAATAAAAAAGAAGACTGTAAATATGTAATAGATAAAGGTTGACCTGAACCTCGAGAGAAGGTGAAGACTTGACCTAATCGACAAGGAATAAGGTAGGGGAAATAGGATCTTAATCAGAAAATCCAAAAGAATGTGTGTGTTGTGTATATATGTATACGGCACTATTTTATTTGTACATAAATTGACCTCAAACAAAATAATGTTCAAACCAAAAGTTGTAAACAAAAATGTGTCCTAAACAATAAAAATATTGCACAATCAAATCATGTCCATAATAAAAAGTAACCACATCCGGAAAAAGCCATTGAGCAATAATTGAAAATCAATTTCGGATACATATGAACTCAAATTGAACCAAACCTACTTCCATTATATTCTATATTATATTATCTTTAAAGTGACTGTGATTTTATAATTTTTGGAGTTACGGTGGAAAAGTCTGTGGTTTATGCAATTTTTCCATGTATTTGTACATATTTTATTTTCAAATACTTGTAAATATTTTTACTAGTTATTTTAAACTAAAAATAATAATAAATAATAAAAAAATAAAAAAAATTAAACAAAAAACTAATTTTCTTATCTACCCATGTATATAATGTCATATACGTATATAACATATCTCTCTCTCTCTCTCTCTATATATATATATATATATAATTTTCTTAACTAACTACCACAAAAAATAAAAAAAGTAACTTTTAATTTTTCAATAAATAAAGTGACGAAAATTCAAAAAAATTAGTTAATTTTTGTGAATAATTTTTGATACTTATCTTTTATCTCTATCTCATTTCAATTTTTTCCTTATCTCTTTATCTCATTTCAAATTTTTGAATTTCAATTCCCATCTTACCTATTAATAAGGTTCCCTCTCCATCTTTTCAACTTGATCAATCTTTGGTGAGAGGAGCCCGATCTCCGAGAGTCTTCTTGTCGCAAAAGGGTGCCTAGCCTTTGAGTCGTCCGGTGACAACGTGTCGGCCTTCGTCGAGGTGATCAAGGTTTTTTCCACTCCTAATGTGAGATCCATCTTTCTCTTATTTTCATCTAGATTAACCTTACTTTAATTTGTCGCATCTTCATTTTCGTCGTTATTTTTCGTCTAGATCTTAAAATCCATCACTATTTGATCCGCCACCAGCTCGATTTTTCGTCTCACTATCTCGATCTCTACGTATTCTTTTCTACCTCGCACAATCTCTCAACTCCAACTATGCACAATAGCCGGAGCATCGGATTTGATTCTTCCACTTTTCACCTAATCTCCGCTCACGCATTCCGTTTTGATTTTCGAACCAAATCATCATGATCGCGTCCTAAGTTGTCTATAAATAAAAAGAATAAAAAATATAAAATATATGTTTTCTTTTAACATTTGTTTTGCAAATTTAAATTTTAAAAAATTAAAAATTAAAAAAAAAGATTATTTATGGCTACTATTTTGATAAAAAAATAAAATAAGTTTTTTTATTATTAGACAGTCCCTATTTCTGTTTACAATAAAAAAATTAAAAAATGGGGGGCAATGGCGCCTGCTGCCCTTCGCCTGGACGACCATCACCGCCGCCCACCGCCGGGGAGTCGCTCTGGAGCCCTTCGCCAGGAGGCCGCAACCCTCAGCCCTCCGTAGGGCCCCTCTGCATCCTCAGCCGCGACCGTGTGGACCTATCGGCTGCCGACTAAAGCGGCACCGCCCTCGACCCTTCGTCCATCACCCACGCGTGCCCCTACGCCTGGAGACCCACCGCGATGTAGCCACCACGAACGCCCTCGAGCCCCCCTCTCGTGCCTCCGCCAGTGCCGCAAGGTGCGGCCCGCCTCCTTCGTCCTCGCGCGACGTGACTCCGCCCCTCCTTAGCCGCCGTGCTGCCCTCTGACGCACTATCGGCCGTCGACTAAAGTGGCAACCGCATCCTCCGCGATCAGTAAGAGTGGCAGCGCCTTCTCCTTTGGCGTGGAACGAAAGAAGGAACAAGAAGAACATCCCCCGTGCCTTTTTGGCTCGGGAAGCAAGCTGTAACAAGAACCCTAACGAGGGAGTTAAAATAAAAAAATTGGGAAATTGACATAAGCCCTCCAATGTTTCTAACAATTGCAAAGAAGACCCCCTGCTCCAACTCAAGGACGTGCACGACACGTTCTATTGGTTAAATTACATTTTTCTCCTGAAACTTTATTTCAGTTACATTTAGATGAACAAACATTGAATATTTGCAGTTTAGTCCCTGACATCCGAACCTTTATTTTGTTGGCTTTTATTATGGAAGTAAATGTTTTCTTGGTCAATACATCTCCCAAAAATCATGATATGCTCCTGATGTGCTTATCTTTCTAGCATAAATTTTTCATTACATTGTGTCATCATTGGTATTATTTAAAAAAACATGTTATTTTTCTCTTTCTGAAATGCAAAAATTCATAAAATTTTAATATTGATCCATAAATTCCAAAAAAATTAAATTAATTTCCTTTCATCGTCTTTTAATTTCTATCCAAATTTCACGTATTAATTCCTTTAGAACCCAAAAAAATTTAAAAACATCAAAAATAAAAATCACAGAAAATTTTACAAAAAATCCAAAAATCATGATTTCAATTCCTGTTTGTAGACATCTGCCTCTATTTTGTCATAAAACTAATTGCCAGGAGTTTTGGGCTTAAAATAATTCTAAGTCCAAATTACTCGAGGGTATGCATTGCTTTTCATTTTTGTCACTTTTTTCTTTTTTAAAAAAATTCAAAAATATCTAAAAATTCTACAAAAATTCTGAAAATATTTCAAAATCTTTAAAACCCCAAAATATTTTCTCTGGATTTTTCCGATCATTTTTGTTATAATTGAAAAATACAAAAAGAGTTTGGTGCGTGTTATTTTGTGCATATTGTTCTTTATTTGAATTTTTTTTGCAAAATTAAAATCAGAAATAATTTAAAAATAAAAAAGTAAAAAACAAAAAAATAAAATTTAGAAAATAAAATTTAAAATAGAAAAATTCCACAAAACCAAGGATAGTCTGCTTTTGAGATTCATGTATTTTCTCTTAATTGATTTTTATCGATTAATTGAATGACCCTCGGGAATTGTAGCTTCCCTGAGTTCGATCATGTCCGCTATACAGGTAAATAAGTAGCAAAAATTTCTATTGCTTCATTATTCGCTTTTACTTAATTTTGCAGCTTGAGAAGAAAAAAATTTGTTTGTTTGTCGCGAGATTATTTGGGATAACGAAGACACTTCCATTATTGATTATCAATCCTAGAGAATCATGTGTCAACACCACTACATGACAAACATCCAACTTTTGCACACATCTAGCACACATCGGGATTCTAATAACCGTTGCACAATGGTAAGAGGATTTAGCATTCACTTACTCAACTCTTTGAGGTGTTACCCCTTCAGATATGTCAATACCATATCTTAAGGGAATGAATCCTTCCTTGGGATTTTCCAAAAATAGAACATGTCCAAGATGTACCACTAATGTGATGCTCCGAATACTCTCTTCTCTTTGCTTCTTAACATCTTCAGAACTAAGATTTAAAAGGTATCCTTGAGATCTTTCATCACAAGGTACAGAGAAACCATAATATAAAATACCTATTATCATCCTTATATCATTACAAATGTTTAGGATATTATATACATTTAGCACGATGAACACAATGACACCCCCACTTAGCTTCACATGGTGCATCAAGATTTTTATGAAATCATGACCTTTTCAATTTCATTAAATCTAATGTTTTGGCTACTAGAAGCTCATTTGAGTCCAATGGAGTTCACTTGCACACTTTACCTTCCTCAATTATGAAGACCTAGAGCTACTTCACACAAATATCCACAGGGAGAATTCAAAGAGAAATGCAATCTTGACTTCTATCTCTTAGATGTCATAATCAAGTTGTGTATCTACAGTTAGCAATATTCTAATGGGTTTACGCATGGTCACTAAAGAGCATGTCTCATTGCATGTGATGTATTCTCTTCATGTGTATCTTATGGATACGAGTCATGCTTTGAAAGTCTCTACCTTCTCATCAGGTTTCCTCTTTCTCTTAAAGATCCAGTTACACCAAACGGGTCTTACCCTTATAGATGGATCCTTGAGGGTCCATATACAACACTTGTATATGAAGTTTACTTTAGACTTTATTGCTAACATCAATCTCGCCATTTCATAATCCTCAGAAGCCTTATCATATGAATTCAGATCATTGTCAGACTTATTTGTCACATGGAACCCATACCCTTTAGGTGGTCTTATAACCCTCAAACTAATTTGAAGAGGTATGAGTGTTTCATATTTAATTGTCCTTTTAGTTTTCGATTCCAGAGAAACATCGTCTTCTCAAGATTCAATGAGTTCCTTTACTTTATTCTTATCTTGATTCTAAAGAAAGTCATCCTATAAGAATCATATTCTTAGAGATGAAATCTTTTAAGAATCTCAATACCATCATTATAATCCTAATGAAGTAGCACTCTCAGCTAATAGATTCCAACATTCTTGCATCCATGATATGGTTATGGACTAAGCAACCGTAAATCCTCAAGTGTCGTACACTGAGCAAGGTTCCAAACCATAGCTTATGAGGGTTTTGGGTTTTAGATTTGCATGGGATCTTATTAAGGATATCTGTTGTAGTCTCTACTACATATATACTTTGAAACTAGAGGTAGTTATGCTAAGAGTCATCAAATCAAGTTTACATGATCTAATTGCATCTCTCTATACTCTATTGAGTTGAAGTGTAGTAGGAAGAGAGAGACAGTAATGATATTTCTTTCTCCATAAGATATTCTTTGAATTGATTTAATATGTACTTTCTACCTAGGTTAGATCAAATTCATTTTTATCTCCCTTCTAACTTTGATTCTTATTAAAATTATGAAATCATTGAATATTTTAAAGATTTCTAATGTGAAAGGAAGAAATCTCATATCACAGACAATCATCATTAGATATCACATTTAATTAATTTTTATTATTTTTATTATGATGTAGATGGTCTACATACATCAAAATGTATGAGGTGTTGAATAACTTGGCTTCTTACATCTGTCCAAAGAAGAGTGCATCCGACACTTTAACTTTGAATACAATATTCACAAGTATGTAAGATTTGAAATTTTAGACAATCTAAAGTTTCATCTCTTAGTAGTTTATTTAAGGCCTCATACCAGATCATTGTCAGATGATCTTCATCCTCCTATTGACCTTTTAAGATTTAATTTCTAGTATTAGAATGCTAATGAGCTATTCATTAATATTCTAATTTGTTAGAGTCATCTTGATGTTAGATTACTATATGAAATCTATCCATCATAACATTTTATGATAGGTTTATTCTAGAATGCATGTCCATTTCCAAGAATTAGAAGTAAACAATGAATGTAATCTGATATCTAGGTCATAGAGACATTATCCAAGACTAATGGCTCTTTAACTAAAAAAATATTCTATCTATCCAATGGAGATTGTTGCAACAATTGCATCAACTTCCATATAGATGAATATTAAACCTCTAAGATCAAGTTTTCTTGTCTTCTGAAACATATGCAACTAATTGCTAGTGTTAATAGAAGACTGAGATACAATTGTCAGACTTTGATCTTATCTAATGAGTAAGTTGAATTTAATGATTATATGTAGATTTAAATTATTGTGATACACAATCTGATTCATTCTCTAATGATTGTAGATAGTCATACTATCAATACATTGACTTATTATTGTATTGACATTCACCTAATTCTTTTTGATGTCATATGTGTGGAAACCACAGAAGTACAATCCACAATTTGACTTTCCTTCTTACTTGGGTCAGACACATGCTTCTACTGTGCTTCCTTTATCTATAAAACATTATTGCTTAAGACAAAGGATCTCTCTTGTTGAACTAAAAAAATCAATATAAGAGTATTTCAACATTTATATATGCTTCATCCAATTCATACAATATGAATATCATAAAGCTTAATGAAAGACTTAAGTATAGATAGCAGAACAATGGCACTCATCGTATCTACATCCATCTTAACTATTAAAGACTTTGGTTCAGATAGGTACTCAAATATTTTGAGTACATCATCTCTTATCGAGCCACCATTATGCATAATGCAATGAACCATGTCACTCATGATTAAATGTCGAGAGCACAAATGCATGCCAAAATATCTTCTTAGGTTTTATAAGGATTTTAGATAATTACGATCGTCAGCGACATGATACTTCCAAAGCACATTACTTGAGAGATCAAGACTATAGAGACATACAAATCCAAGGTTTTTTCTCTTTTGTCTATTTAATTGTTGGTCCTTGATATTATGAGGAAACTTGCATATTGCAACCACATACATTATGTGTCCAATTATAAGTACAATATCTTGATCATGGATCCAATCCATTATGCTTTACTGGTTGTTATAGAATATAGTTTTAAGTGGGTTTAATGTAGGCTATCTGAAATAAGAAATACTTGCACAAATACATATTTTACTTTGATTAAGGATTTTACATCAAAGTTATCTTGCCTTTTCAGCTCTGAAAGTCCAATCCCTTAATCACTTTCAACGAAAGAGCCATACTTACCATTATATCTCTAGCAAGATCTGGGATCTGCTTTGTTACATTTGTTGCATCTCAATTATATGAGAAAATTGCAACTCAGATAAGAAGAAGGGGAACTCATTCTGCCTTGCAAGTCCAACTTGCATTTTCTATTTTGGTCTTTAACACTCGAGCCCACCACCCCTAAGGTAATATTGACCCATTGTTAATTGAATCAACCATCGACATGAATAGAACTCTCTATGCGTAATCCAATATCTCCTTAATAACACGAGGAACCAATATTGGGGTCACTATGCATACGACCTTACTCTTTCAAGAAGAAAAGAGCTTGATCCATGTGTGCTTGTATGATGAGCTATCACTTCAGATAGGCTTCTCCTACATACAATCCATGACGACGGAACCTTTCACCTTGACAAGAGACCATGGATGTCATTTATATGATCTTTCATATCTCATTCAAATTTTAATTAATTATTATGAATCGTATTCACATAATTAATCCTTCCAAGAGAATTACATCTCTATTCATAAATGCAGTGTTTATTTTAATTGGATCTAATTAATTTAAGGGATATTTACCCCACGAACCCTATAAAGTATGTAAACTACCTTCTTGGCCTTTGAAACAACATAATTCCCCAATTGAACTTGTAAATTTGCTAACTCATGGATCCTGCGGTTAATCTATTTTAAGCTTGTGGGGGTTCTTGAGGTAATTTATAAGGTTGATGGGGGTAATTCATTGTGCAATAGGTCGTAGAGGTAATTTACAAAGTTATAGGATTTGTGGGTGGTCAAGACTCCTCAATAACCAGGTCAGAACAAGTCTACATACGCAAAATCTAACGACTATGAACCTTTCCTTGTACTGTATAAGTGATATGTATCTCCCCACCTCAGAAATGACAAAGAAACAACCTCCCTCAACCAGATAACTCTAATCCCCTAGTCTAGCAGCTCTTTCCTCGAGAAGGGGGTATTCCCTTCTAAGTTCAAGTGCAACCAGCTCAAGAAGAGTGGGAAAAAATAGAATAGACTGTGACTAGGGTAGCCACATATCCATTAGAACATAACCATTGTAGCTAAGTCTCTAGCTGCAAGCTTCCATGAGATGAGAAGGTAGAATATATAAGCTTTTCTTTACTCACTATATACACTCCGCATGCATTTTATTGACAATCAGACTTGTTCTCTTTTTTGGAGTTTTTCTTAATTTTGCACTTTTTTATTTTTGATGTGCATATGCACAACATATCTACATGGTGCAACATGTACATACGGAGTTTTTCTTTTTGAGCCCGTAGACTATCCCTCTTTTGAAGTAACATTGCAACCCACAGACTCTTATCTTTAGACCTCAATGCCACTAGACCAGGTTGAGGCACACATCCCTCCTTAGAGGAAGATGAGAGGTTCCGACTAGCAGCAATACCCTCATATGCTATGCCAAGCCAACGAATTATGCCTCCTTACCACCTCATCCATGTTGAGCTACGTGTAAGTTGCGCGTCCAAATCAAGACATTGTCTTTGAGAGTCATGTGTGTGTTGTTAAGTGTTCTACTTAGGCTCATCAAGATGACATGTGAACATAGCCTAGTAGACTCAAATAATTAAATCACTATTGACCTGAAAAGTCTTAAAGCCAAATTCTATAAGGTTCCTCTAAAGTTAGATGTTAAGGTCTTAACCAAGCTCTATTTTTCAATTTAATTCCAGACTAGTTTAGATGCCAACTATGATTCAAGAAAGAATGTACAAGTAAAAATGTACAAAACTCTTTTTGAAAATGTTTTTCAAACATATGAAAATTTTTATGAGATTTTTGAATGCAATAAGAAAGAGGTTTTGTAAATACATTTATAAATATTTACAAACAAATTTTTGCAAACATTCATTTTTCAAATATTTTCAAAAAATTTGTACTATATACATAATTTTGATACAAAAATATTTACAAATGTTTTTACAATCAAAACATTTTTACAAAAATTTGTACAAAAATAATTTTTACAAAGGGTTTTTACAAACAATTTGTACACGACTTTTTATAAGAGAATTTACAAACATTTCTGTACTAGATTTTTTTGTAATTTTTAGCCATGTTATTTATGTGGTTTTTAGCCATATTCTTTATATACAAAGTACTTAAAGTATGAGTTATGTCTAAAGTATATATACAATATATACGACACCCCCTATACCCAGCTCGAGCGATGTCCTCAGAGTGATCAAAGAGCGATGAAAGGAAGACATAACTTGTGCCCAATAATGGGAAGTGAAAGGGATACTATACTACAATGACAATTGAAAGAATGGAAAGAATATAAATTGGTGATCCTCCTATATTTAGGATCAAATAATCCTAAGTATAGATGACTGTACACAATGGGAAAACTGATAAATAGGATGTATAGGAGTTACCTCTCCCATACTTTGGGTAAAATATCCCTAAGTATATGCATCGAAACATAGGTAAAACAGAATCAAAATAAAAAATCAAGGTCAGATACCCCCCTATATTTAGGGTAAAGTGCACTCTAAGTATGACATAATCATAAGATGAAGACGGAGTGTTAGACAAAAAGAATGTATGATATGGGAATTTTGGATCAAGATAGTTGCGGGGTAGAAGTGATAATCAAGCACGAGATGCAAATGATGTGTGTCAAAGACCACACCTCATACAAAATGAATAGGGGCAACATCAACAATCATCAGATCCTAATCAAGATATGTCTTCAGGCACTGACCATTAATCCAAAAGGTGGAATCAGATGACAACTCAGATATATCAATTCTTCCGTTGTCGCGTACCTTTATGACCAAGTACGGTCCCATCCATATGCTCTGTAATATTCCCTGGAAATAATATCAACCTAGCATCAAACAACCGAGCTCTCTGATTCGGCCCAAACTGTTTATGGATGATATGAGAATCGTGCCATATCTTCACTCTATCATTGTTTTGTAGGTTGCTCCAAAAGGTTGTATCTCTCAACTCCTCCAAGGCTGCCAACTGTGCTTTCCTCTGATCTCTTACACTTTTGGGATCCAATATCAACTCTATAACTTACCACAGTAACTTATGCTTAATTTCCATAGGGAAGTGGCATGGTTTGCCATAAACACGACGAAAGGGAGATGTGCCCAAAGGTGTCTTCAAGGAGGTCCGATATGCCCACAAGATCGAGTACAAAAGCTTTGACCAATCCTTTCGATCTAGGAAGACAAAATTATGCGAAATAGTCTTGATCTCCCTACTCCATACTTCATCAAGACCATTGTTCAAAGGGTGATATGGAGTGGCAACTCGATGGTCAATGCTGAACTCGTTGCAAGGGCCCTTACCTTGTCGTTGATAAAGTGAGCCCCCCCATTTGAAATCAATACTCTAGGTACCACGAATCGTGAAATGATATTTTTCTTCAAAAATTTGATACAATTTTAGCATCTGTGGCTCGGGCAGGGATGACCTCAATCCAATGACTCAAGTAATCCACATCAAGCAAAATGTACTCAAACCCCTGACTCTTAGGGAATGAACCCATGAAATCGATGCCACATGCATAAAAACCTTACAAAAGTGAATGGGTTGCATCATCATCATATCACGCTGTCCACAAGTGCCCATCCTCTGACAGTCAGTGCATCTCTTCATTCATTCATCAAAACCATGAAAAGGGTAGGCCACCAAAGGATGGATTGGAAAACTTTCTGTGTTGTCCATCTCCTAGAGTGATGGCCTCCTACCTAAATCTTGTGACAGTAAGTAGGATGCTGTGGTGCTCCTCCTAAGGAATACACCGATGCCAGACACTATCCTAACCTACATGGTAAAGGATGAGATCCTCCCAATGGTATGACTTGACCTTCGCAAGGAAGCTCTTAATACATTGTCTGGGCCAACCTTGTGGAACTTTCTTGGCGACAAGATAGTTCACAATGTCAGCATACCATGGAAGCAAGGTGATAGCAAGAATCACCTGATCTGAGAATGTCTCTGTAATAGGTGTCATCTAATCAGAATCCTTAAGGTTCTCTAAATACGAGAGGTGATCCGCCACTACATTCTTGACCCCAGCTTTATCCTTAATCTCTATATAAAACTCCTGGAGTAGAAGGATCCATCTGATCAATTTGACTTTGGCATCCTTCTTTGCCATGATGTATCGAATGACAGTGCGTTATGTAAATATAGTCACTCTAGATCGAAGAATGTAAGATATGAACTTATCCAAAGCAAGTACTATGACATGCATCTCCTTCTCAATCACAATATAATACCAATGAACAACATCCA
The DNA here is from genome assembly GCA_037367405.1 of Ottelia alismoides. Lineage (NCBI taxonomy): Eukaryota > Viridiplantae > Streptophyta > Magnoliopsida > Alismatales > Hydrocharitaceae > Ottelia > Ottelia alismoides. The sequence continues at coordinate 377,919 of JAZKJV010008216.1, read as the reverse complement.
AAGTCCTACTAGCGTAGTGTATGACAAACAATAATCCATCCTCATCTATCATAGCACAACCGCCATGGAAAACTAGAAGCCTAAACAACTAGTCCCTTGAGAGTCTCAAATGATGCCATACACTTATCATATACAATGAACTCGATGTCTTTAGTCAGCAAATCCGTGTCTTTTGTCAACAAATCAATAAGAGATCATGCAATATGTCTGAAGTCCTGAATGAACTGTCGGTAGAAACCAACATGCCCCAAAAAATAACAATTGTCACAAATTGGACGGTGGATTGAGTTTCTTGATATATCCACCTTGGTCGGATCGACCTCCGTTCCCCTATTGGAGATGATGTGGCCAAGGATCATCCCCTGAGTCATCATGAAATGACTTTTCTCCCAAGATAATACATGGTTGACCTCTATGCAGCGCTGAAGTACTCGGTCTAGGAAGTCAAGACATGCATCAAACCCATCATCTTAGATCGAAAAGTCATCCATGAAAACCTCTAAACAGTCACCTAACATGTCTGAGAATATTAAAAGCATGCACATTTGGAATGTAGCTGGGGCATTACATAAATCAAAGGGCATACGTCTAAAAGCTTACATCCCAAATGGACAGGTGAATGACATTTTCTCCTAGTCTTCAGGTGCTATGACCACCTGATTGTACCGAGTACCCATTAAGAAAGTAGTAATAACTCTTCTCAGCTAACTTCTCGATGATAATTTGATCAATAAATGGCACCGGGAAATGAACCTTCTTGGTAGTCTGACTCAATCGTTTGTACTCCACACAGACCTCTAAGAAGTGGGTACCCAGGTAGCTATATCCTCTTTAGACTCGCTCACAATTGTAGTGATACCCGGCTTCTTGGGTACCACATGCAATGGACTAACCCGCTTGTAGTAGGAGATGGGGTTAGATAAAATCGATGCTCAACTACTTTGATATTTCTTTCATGACCACGTCTCAAAGATTTGGGTTCGGCCGTCACTGGAACTCACGCGATGGCTTGGAATCATCCTTGAGATAGATGTGGTGGGAGCACAGGGCCGGACATATCCCCTGGAGATCAAATACACTCCATTCGATTGCCTTTCGGTTTCTTTCAAGAACCTCCATCAAATGAGATTCTTGATCTTCAATCAAATTTGCTGAGATAATGGCTGGGTACATGTCTAGATCACCCGCAAGGAATCTTTACTTCATGCCCTACGGAAATGTCTTCAATTCTAGACAAGTGGGAGCTGGCAAATTTGGCTTCTGAAATGTTTGAGAGAAGCTACCAGATCTACGTGTGAGAACTCTCACCGCAGTGGTAAATTTGGTAAAGATGACTCTGCTGATATATCTATCAACTATCTTGGCTACCTCTCCACCCTAGCTCTCATCTCTGTAGGCACAAGATGCGGTAAATAATCATCAAACTCCTTCTAGTCAAAATCAGTGTTTGTATTTGAGGGATCTGAATATGAAGCATATGAAACAAAATCTGCTTCTCTATCTTGACCACGACAACAACCTCTACTATATCCTGTGCCATGAGTGTGCTCTCCGAACTCTCATCTGCTATGATATGTGAATATGCACTCTCTGAAGGTGTGACAAGAGCTCATGATGCAGGGTGTGCCCAAACTACTTCATCATCTGTAATCACACAGTCACAGTCTTGGTAGATGTCTAGCTCTACTTCTGTCATCATCTCTGAATCACTCGTCTATTCTGAGCAAACTGAATCTCTGGCTCTGGTCTCCTCGATCATCTTTATTTATACACTTTTACACTCGACACGAAAGTATACCTTCCCACTATCATGATCGGACACTACCTTGGCAATGTACAAGAAAGGTCATCCCAAAATGATGTTATCAATCACAGACTCAAGGATCTCCATGTCTAGTACAACAAAGTCCACAGGGAATTTTAGGCCCTGAATTATGATGACAACATCCTTCAGTAACCCCTTTAGCCTCTTGATAGATCTATCATCAAATTGAAGGACTGTCCTACTCTGTCTAATAGGGACAAACTCGAATCGATCGAGTAAGGAAACCAGAAGAAGGTTAATCAAAGAGGCGATTTTTAATAGGGTACGATCGAACCACTGCTCATGGATATGGCATCTGACATATGAAGCTCATGTAACTGTCTCTTGGCTGGAAAATAGCTCTAAATAGCAAAGCAAGTGGCACGAGTAAGCACCTATATCTCTACATTGTGGTTCCTCTTCTTCCTACGAATGGTGGTCTTCTCTCTCAAATTATTCTAGAAGAGAGGGATGTGCTCTAGTACCTCCTGTAGAATCAGCTGTATCTAGAATCTGCCTATTATTTGCTCACTGAACTCTATTTGGTGTCTCTTTGTGGGATTTTCTCTTTTAGTCCCCTTTCCTAAGCGGAGTGCTTGAGGAAAGGGGATGGAGGTGCCCTCTTCAGAGAGATTCCCCGGGTGTACTATTTATTGGTTTCGTTTCTCACTCTCATCTCTTAGCAGTTTGATATATCCAGTTTCATCCAAAAAGAGATTAATGATTCATTAGATATCTGACACCCTCTTTTAGCCTCCTCCACCACCGCGAACCCCGGTTAGATTCAGGCATGCATGCAAGAGGCTAGAATCCATACAATGATCATCAGGTAAAGTATATGGACTCACATGAGATACATAAACCTTTCCTTTATTCATATTTTTTATTTTTCTTTTTTCATTTTTTTGTATTTTTCTTAAATTATCCTCAGGTACAGAATGAGGCAACACAACCGAAGGTAAATTGGTGGCATTAGTACCGCCAACATCATCTAACTTTGCGGCATCAACACCGCATTCTGTCCAAGCATATGAAATTATTGTGGCATCATCACCATCTTATGCAACTAGAATCACAACGACCTCAGTACTGTTGGTTAGATCATTATCCTCGGTGACTTCTGCACCACCACCATCATCATCTTAATCAGCAACATCAACACCGTTTCCCTCCTCGTCTTGCAAACTAGAATTTGCGTAGGGACGTCGCTTAGACGAGTCATCACCGACTGGTACCCTACTTCTCCTAAGTGTCACAAAATCAACATCAAACATAGTGGAAAAAGTATCATGCAAACCATCAATATGAGTGGTAGTCTTTGTAAATTGTACCTGCTCAGATTTCCTCTTCAGATTGTTTGGATTGGGGTCAACCTGAGCCGGTATGACAACCTTGCCCTTGATAATCTCCCTCATTTCCTACTGGAACATGTCCATCTCTCACCAGAAGGGTGCCTGGTAGTCAGATAGTAAGAGAGCGAGGTCGTCAAGGCCTGGGTTGTCATAAATAGGTACATGAGAACTTGACGAGTTGCTAATGAAAAAAAATGACAATCTTTAAATGTTGTGGATTATTTTAACATGGCAAGTCTACCAAGGATGAGTAAAGGGAACATTGATTTTTAGTTGCGTGGTTTTAAATTAACTTAATTAATTAATTAATTAATTGTTCATTTAATTTCTATGTTAGAAAATAAAGAGAAAAATATGTTTACGATGCAATGTAAAGAAATGAAGCTTAGGATCAGAGATTTTACACTATTTTAAATCCTCAATGATATGATCAATAAATCCTATAAATATAATTACATATCAAAAGGAAATTCATGGGATGAATTTTTAATCAATTTCAAGCTGCAAGGAGGTTAATAAATGAATAGTCCTATACGAATTCCCAATAATTTTCTCCTAAAAATTGATCTTTTATCTGCCAGATTAATATGGAAATTTATCCTCAATTTAGCTCTTGTAAAGATTAAATCCTCAAATAATGATCCACAATAGTTTGAAGACGATTAAGTCAATTTAATCCTTTAATAGTATCCATGTCAAAAAAATCACTAATTTACTCAATGAAAATTCAGCACAAATATGTCATAATTAGCCTGTATAAATAAAATTCTTCTTCAATTAATAATCATCTAGAAACAACTTCAGATCTGTCCACAAACTATGAAAAATGATAGAGCATGAAAATATCTTAAGAATGACATATTATACGCTAATATATGTGTCCAAATGAGCAAGATATGATAATTTGAAAAGTCAAGGACTAAAATGTAATAAAAATAATTAACTTCTTCACAAAATTACCTCTAGTGGACTTATCTGTAAACATCAAAATGTTCATGGGGATTCTTGCAATTTTCCTGCCACGACACATGCACAGAACGTGACTCAAGGTGGAAGGACATGCTTGTAATTCTCTATAGTTTCAGGAGCCCTCCTACAATTTTTGCACAAGCACATGCCTAACACGTGATGCAAAGATTTGGTGGATGTTTGGTAGGCTTGCGGGTAACAAACCTACATGGCATTGCTTCGAAGTGCCTGATCCTCACAGCTTTGGTCGAGCCTTGGCTGCCTCGAGCCACAAGGCTGGGTTTAGGATTGGGTGGAAACCGATGTGGCAGGTGGAGGACCGTCGGATCAAAGCTCTTGCCTGATCCGACAGCTACGAAAATGAGAGGCGGTGGTGGCGCCTCCACACGACGGAGGTGGGGTGCAGAGGAATTCAATGGTACACAGGCGGCTGCGAGGCATCAAGTAGTCGGCCCACCTCCATCGATACACGACTGGAGGTGAAGCGATGAGTTTACAACCACAGGTCTCGCATAGGTGGCTCGCGTGGTGGCTGTCGACTGGCGAGGGGCGAGTAGTGGTCGTAGATGGCTTGGCAGGTGGTGGTGGTATGACCGTCGAAGTCGGCTGTGCGGCACGAGTGGAGACGCGAAGCCATCGCTACGAGGCAGCTGGAGCGGGGGTTTGCTGGGGAGTGGGCTCTAGGGAGCGGTAATGTGGGCTCGAGCGCAGAGGTGCATGTAAGCAGAAGATGAAGATGGATCAGGTATGATGGTGGGGAACGAGGAGGAAGGGGGAAGTGCCTGGGAAAGTAGGGCTCAGGCCTATGGGAGGCTGGAGTTAGATGTGTGTGATGCGGAGGTGAGAGAGAGAGAGAGAGAGAGAGAGAATAGGGGAGGAAACACCAAGGAGTATCATCGCTCGAAGGGCGACGAGGGTCCTGAGCTCTACGGTGGCTTGATAGAGCGGCTGCAACAAGGAGTAAGGGCTCCTCAGATCACACATGAAGATGGAGAATTGTTCGAGTTCCGTGGATCTGCTGTTGTCGCCTGAGGGTCGACGAAGCTTCTCTCCTTCCTTCGAATGGAGGATGGATTTAGAGGAGGCTGGAGGCGAGGCCTTTATAGGAGGCAGGTCAATGCACGCTATGAGAGGTGGAGTCGAACGACTGGAAGGCATGGAGGTGGGTGGTGACCGTTACTCGCATGAGGACGTAACGGGAGGAGGCGTAGAGGTGGGCGATGGAGAAACAACTAGTCGCAGGAGCTGGGAAGGGAGTTTCACTTGCATGGCTCATGCTAGGAAGGGGATGCCTGAGAGAGAAAGAGGGGTGCCATGTGGCACACCTAGGGGCTGCCACATGTCGCCCCCAAAAAAATTCAAAATAAAAAGAGGAAAAAAATAGAAAAAATAGAAGGAAACCTCAGATGAAATTTTTTTTACGAAAGTAGTTCGTCTCAATGAGACCTACAACTTTCATAAAGAACCCATGAGCAAAAGAGGTCATATGTGCTAAGTGGTATTTTTGGTAGTTTTCCATGTGTATAGAAAACCGACTTTTTGGAGTTTTATAATTTTTTTGTGGTTTTAAAAGAGGGAAAAAATATAGAAAAATATGATAAAATACTGGAAAATTAATTACATACTAATCTAAAATTTTTGGATTTTTAGTAAATAAGAAAATAGGGAAATAAAATAGAAGTATGAAATACGAGATTTTTTTACATACTCACAATAAACACTCGGACACAGTCAGTTTCTTTGATTTCACTATTGGTCTAGATTTGGATTTTTGTACCGCTTAATAAAATTTTCAACAAAGAACACCTTTTAATAAGAAATAAAACTAAAAGGGTTAAGTACGTACATAAAAACTCAAGTCAAAATTCATAGAAAAGGTAAATTGCGCAAAAGAGGCCCAAAACCCATCTTTCACATATGATCTCCGAATTTTATAAAATCGGTCTTGTTTTGAAGATATTTGAAAATTAAGTACTTTAAAAGTGAGTAGACCAAAATCGAACATTGCCTGAGGGAGATATGTGTGTTGTAGTCCGTCAGATGTGAAATTAAACTTTGGAATTATTTGACACCTATTTAAGTTAGTGATTTTTTTTATTTTTTATTTATTCTTGTTAGTAATATCTACACAATAGAAGTGGTATGGGGTCAATCGGAGTTAGGATGAATTAATTAAAAATATGGTAAGTTACCAACTTTTTAGACTAATTTACACATTATGGAAATATGCATGATAAAATGCGAATATTATTTACACATGGATGAATGCCAATGATGCTCTATTAATGATTAAATACATATGGATTTAAGGGAACATATCATAATTGACCAATATTACCATGATGAATACGAGATTCATAATACCTATATACTTAAATCATGCTTGTCCCTGAGCATCAATGAAGGGATGGCTTAGTTGGATAAATCCACAACTGTGCTTGTGAATTTTTAAGGCTTATGTCATAGAAGAACCTTAATTTTTGTTTTCCTAAAATTATGAGCTCAACCATGCTTTAATCAAAAGGAATCCAACTTCTCTATTTATTAGACTCTCTGTTTGTACATAAAATATAAAGATATGAAAATTAGTGTACTACAGTCATGAGAGTCCAATCGAGACATCGCCCGAAGTTCTAGTTCAGGAGACTCTTTTCTAGACCTAATCCTCAACACTAGGTAATAAGTCTATTCTTGCTTCATTCAACCGTCTCATTAGTTTGTCAGACTTTAAAATGTAGATGGACATCTAGATGATGGATGGTGAAGGATTGTGTCTATTTTTCTCTCCCTCACATTGAAACAAGGGGCCTATCGAGTGTCGTTTTACTTAACACTTGTATATTTTTATTTTGTTGATCAATGTGTCCATAAAAAGAATTTGGAGTCATCGGTACTTGTTTTTCTGGGAGTATACCAAGGTGTGCCTCTTTTGAGTATCTTAGATACATTTGACACCCATACTTGTATCACTATACGATGTAGAGATCTTTTATGGTGCTAGCCCGACTCCTTGGTCCTAATAGCATTTGGTATAAGTGAACACTTAGAAAATGTATGGGAGCGCTCGCCTTTGGTGGAAGCTCTTTTTGAAGTCGACTTTGTAATGATAGAGCTTTTTCTTGTCCAAGAGAACTTTTCTCTATTTTCATTTCATTTGTTTGGCTAGCTCCACTACTTTTACCAAAAGTTGGCGTACACTGATCAACAATTATTTAAGTTTCATCACATCCTGGCACATAGGTATTTATCAAGCGATATCATATGAACTTGTTCACATACTGGCTAGGGTTTGCTAACACTCAGGTTTCTTGAAGCCTTCATTAACTTTATCCCATCCTCGAGCATCATTAGATCGATCTAGACTCAAATCACCAGTCCTAGTTCCTCAAGTGATAACTCTACTCATCTCGTCAATCATGCAGGTGTGAAAGTGATGTGCTGATCATATCCTTTTGAAGTAAGAGATGAAGACTGCAATATAACGCTCAAATCTTTAAACTAGGGAAGTGTGGATTATTAAGTTCTAAAACCCTAATGACTAGGACTGGTTAACTCAGTCTCTCAAGATCTCAGAAATCAAGTGTCTTTAAATCCTCAAGCCTTGAGTGATAGTGAATGTGTCAGGAATATATCAACCAAGGAATGCATGAGATACTTAATGCAATGTAAGACCATGAGTGATTTTTTTATGCAAAAAATTTTTTTATTTTGTTTTTTTGAAAACTAGGTATTATTTATAGAAAGAATTTAATATAATATACATAATATATACTACATGTACCCATCCCCGATTTTAAATGAAAACAATTAAAGTACGAACTATGGATAAAGTATGTAGAAAATATACAAACACCCCCCTATATTTAGCTTGTGCTATGTCCTCATGGCACATAGTGCAATGTAGACATAGCTCGTAGTAAGTATAGATGAGCGGAAAAGAAAAAGAAGAGAAGTGATGTATAAACAACGGTACCGCCCCCCTATACTTAGGCTCAGGTCAGCCTAAGTATGATCGGATAATCGTAGGTGGGGGACTAAGTAGATGAGTTGGTTGATGGATATACAAAAGAGTGATGGAATTGAAGAGTTTGTTTATCCAAGCCATTTGAGTCTTTCGTCTAGTACAATGCCCTGAGTGAAGGAGATATGTTCTGCTTGCACTAACTGCTCGCTGGACTCGACACAGTGTTTAAGCAGCTGACTGTGGACTATAGAAATTTGCATGTTGTTTGTGGTCTTTAAGATCTCAACACTTCTATTATTGTGACCCTCTCTTACGATAAAGGGTCCCATCTATTTAGATTTCAATTTACCTTGGAAAATTTTCAATCTTACGTTAAATAACCACACTTTTTGCCCTAGGAGAAAGGTCTTTGTTCGGATGTTCTTGTCATGCGATTTCTTTACTCCATCCTTGTAAATGGTGCTGTTTTCGTAGGCATGATTTCAGATTTTGGGTGGTTCATTCGAATCCATATCCCTATTCTTCTTTCGTTGGTGACAATTCCAATTGATTTTTTTGATTGCCCATTCTGATTTATGCATGAGTTCTAGGGGCAAATGACATGGCTTTCCATTTACCATTTGAAACGAGGAGGTGCCCAATGGGGTCTTGTAAGCTATCCGATAAGCCCATAGAACTTGGTCCACGAGTTGAGACCGGTTCTTTTTGTTAGGCCGGACTAGCTTCTGTAAAATTCCTTTGATATCCATGTTTGACACCTCGACTCTGCCATTGGATTGTGAATGGTAAGGACTAGAGACACGGTGCTTGATGCCATATTTCTTAGTCAACTTTTTCACCTCCTGATTGACAAAGTGGCTACCCCATCAGATATTAATACCTTAGGGATTCCAAACCTCGAAATGATATGATCTTTCAAAAACTTGCATACGTTCTTGCTGTTTGCTGCTCGAGTAGGGATAGCCTCTACCCACCGAGATAATTAATCTACCCTGAAAAGAATACATTTAAATCCTTAGCTATTAGGGAATTAACCCATAAAATCAATGCCCCATGCATCAAATACATCACAAAGGATCACTGGTTGCATAGGCATGACATCTTTGGGACATGATCCCTCCCATTATCTAACAGAGCGAGCATGGCCGGACAAAATTGTAGGCATCTTTAAACAAGGGCAGTCAGTAAAATCCACATTGTAGTATTTTCTCAGCGGTTCTCTTACCATAATAATGTCCTGCTGCCTCCAAGGTATGGAAGAGATCGAGGATGATTTGGTTTTCCTGCTGAGGAATACATCTTGTCAACCTACAATACGGTCCTTCAAAGAAAAAGAACAGATACTTCCAATGGTAGTGTCTGGCTTCTGATTTAAGTCGGTCGATTCTTTTCTTGGGCCAACCCTGGGAAACTTCCTTGGAGACAAGATAGTTCACCAGGTCAGCATACCATAGGAGAGAGTCAATAGTGGAAATTGACTCGTATGGGAAGGTTTCATGGATGGATTTAGACTCAGGGATTTTGGTTTTGTTCAATCCATAAGAAATGACCATCCACAACATTCTTAACTCCAGGTTTATCTTTAATCTCCAAATTAAATTTGTGAAGCAAGAGTATCCATCTGAGGAGTCGTGTGTTTGCATCTTTTTTCTCCCTAAGTATCGAATGGCAGAATGATCTATGTAAACTGTCACCTTAGATTCTAAAAGTATAGATCGGAATTTTTCCAAGGCAAAGACTATTACAAGCATTTGCTTTTCGGTCATAGTGTATTTTTTCTAAGATGGAACTAAAACTTTGCTTGCATAGTGAATAGCACATGGGATTCCATCTTTTCTTTATCCTAACACAACCCCTACTACGAAGTCTGAAGCACTTATCATGATCTCGAAGGGAAGAGACCAGTCGTAGGCTTGTAGGATGGGAGTCTCAATTATCCTCTTTTTGAGGAGCTTAAATTCTTGAAGACACTTATGATCTACTGGGAATTCAATGTCTTTTCCTAAGTGGCCAGTTAGCAGCCGAGAAATTTTAAAAAATCCTTAATAAATCTCCTCTAAAATCCAAGATGGCCTAGAAAAGACCGTACTTGTTTACATTGGTAGGTGGCTCGAGTTTTTTGATCACATACACCTTGGCAGGGTCAACCTCCATTCCCTTCTTGGAGATGACATGCACCAACACAATGCCCTCTTTTACCATGAAATGACTTCTCTCCCAAGAAAGCACCAGAATCACTTCCCTATAATTTTGGAGGAGTCAATCCAGGTGCGCCTAGCAATCATTGAATGGATCGCCATGTACCGAGAGTCATCCATGAAGACTTCCAGGAAATCTCCAATCATTTCGGCAAAAATCACAATCATGCAATGTTGAAAAGTGTCGGGGGCATTACAAAGACCAAAAGGCATGCGCTTGAATGCAAAAGTTCTAAAAGAACATGTAAAAGTAGTCTTTTACTGGTTCTCAAGGGCGACAATACCTGATTTTAGCTTGAGTACCCGTCTAAGAAACAGACATATTCTCTCCCTGCCAATCTCTCCAGAATTTGATCAATAAACGGCAACGGAAAGTGGTCCTTCTTCGTAGGGGCATTCAGGAACCTATAATCCAGACAGATACACCACAATGTGGGTACCCGCGTCGTTATCTCCTCTCCCTCCTCATTGGTGATAATCTGAAGTCCTGACTTTTTCTGGATGACATGCAAAGGAGATAGCCACTTGGAGTCTGAGATGGGATATATGAAACCAACCTTACACCATTTTTTGATCTCGGTCTGGGATATATGTTGGCATTCACGGGAGGGTTTAGCATTATACTCAAGGTAAATATGGTGTGAACAGAGGGCTGGGTTAATCCCTATAAGATTAGACAATCTCCATCCTATAGCCTTGCAATTTTTTTCAAAAACTTTAAGCAAGAAGATCTCCTGCTCTTTGGTCAGAAGTGACATGATGATGACCTAAAATTGTCCCTTATTTCCTATAAGGAAGGCATACTTAAGAGTAGGGGATAATGGTTTGATATCAGGTAAGTTTGTATCATTTACAAAATCTCTCTCTGTCATTGCTAGCTCTGGTTTTGATGTGGATGTTTGACGTGTATCATTATCGGCCACCATCTTAATTGTTTTGGGGATCAGATCGCTAAAGATGGAATTTAGTGTGGTAAGCGCCACATTCTATCCGTGTCCTCACACTGGGATTGTCCATAAGGAGAAGGGAGTGACAGGTCAGAGGGACCTCTGAGTCTCCAGGAGTATAGGTAGATGCATGGATGAGCTGGAAGACTAAATCATCAACAATGTCATCTCCAGATGAGAGTGATTCTATCATTGCAATTGGGTTCTGTCTCCAAGGCCCAACTGTTGCTTCCGTATTTTACACCTCAGGTTTTGAGTTTTCAGACTCGGTGATAGACTCAATGTTAGCTTGCTAGTTTGCTTCATTTTAAGTTCAACTTTTCCAAACTAGATTCTCCCCGACGTGTAATCAAATACAGCTCCTACAGTCCCAAGGAAGGGCCATCCTAATATCATTTGGAAGTCTTTCCAATTTCTAGGGACATTCATGTCTATTATTATGAAATCTACTGGGTAATTTTGTCCATCTATGTTGACGACAACATTTCTAATATCTCCCTTACGTCTCTTAGTTGATGTATCTGTGAATTGAAGAATGGTTGTAGATTTTTTTAGAGGACCTAGATTTAGATGCTCAAATAGAGTTGTGGGCATGAGATTGATGGAGGAGCCATCGTCTAACAGTGTTTAGGCAAACTTGATTTAATTTATCTGGCTAGTGACAAAGTGAGAACCCATGTCTCTTTTCTTCTTTGGTAGTTCATTTTTTATCTGGTGAGATGTAACAATAGAGAGTTTGTGCTTCATTAATCGTCTAGGGTTCTTTTTGTTGGCCCTTGTATATGTACATCTCACCTGATGGTATTTTCTAAAATCCAAGTCTCTTTCTATCATCTCATCTAGGGACAATGTGACCTTGATGTTTTCTCTACAGATGCGGGCCATCTCTTCATCATTTTTTTGGTTTTCTATGTTTTTCTTCTTTCTTGCTGTAAGAGAACGGGGGAAAGGAATCGACTCATTATGATAAAAACACCACTTTTATTAAATGATTAATTAAACAGGTAAATTAGTGGTCAACTGTTGCGGATGTCTTAGTGATGCTTCTTCATCATACTTAGATTCTAACTCTCCATGGTCCTTAATGGTGTAGTGTTTGATGGGTGGAATGGGTGGGACTTCTTCTTTATCCTCCTAATGTCTCTCCTCCTTAATTCCCCAAGGATTGTGTGAATTTGTAGACACTAGGGGTATGTCACCATGTTCTTTTGCTCGATCAGGCATGGCTACGATCTTTCTGCTCCTAAGAGAAATATGATAATTGTTATCATGTGGAAAGATCTTGTATTCAGTAAGGAATATTCAGAGATTATTACCTGATTCTATCCAAGGCTATTTAGATTAGCCTGGACTTGAGCTGGAATCATGGTTTGGGATGCAATCACCTCATCTCTCCATCGAGAGAGTTGATTTATGTCGACTCTCATATCATGAAGTTCGTCCAGCACTCGCTGGAGTTCAGGAGAGATTGAAGAAGAGGAGGACCCCTAGTCTTGCTTGGACTGAGGCTGCTAATATTGTTTGAATTGGCCCTGCTGACCCTGGCATTGATATTGTTGATGCTGCGGTTGTGGGTTCTGATAACCTGTACGTTACTATTGACGTTGCTGCTGTTGAGACTGGTAGATCGGTCGAGCTTTTGGAGGATGAGGGTTCGAAGTAGATTTTGGATCTAACTGGTTGACATGTTCTAGGTTATTCTAGACTCTATATAACTCCATGACTTATAGAGGTTCCTCGTAAATAATTCGAGCGAAGTTTTCTTCGGTTTTATGGGAAGAGACTTGGTCTCCACCCCAATGGCTCTGTTGCCCTACCCCTTGTCCTTGAATGTAGCGAATTTGGTGTATAGGGGCAGGGGGTGAAGTTAGGGCATGTATCTGCATCTTAGATACCCTATCAGCCAGTTCCTCCATTTGCTTAGGAAATTTATCCAATTTCTCCATATCAGATGATTTATGGAGTTTGTCCACCTTCTTATAAATCTGTTCGACCATAGTTAGCTTACAGCTATTATTCCCATGTCAATGCTCTAATCGTTCATCAGATTATTCACCATCGTCTTAGATTGGCTATGTAAGACCAGGTGGTGGTCTGTACATGACTGGATTCAGCAAGTCTCTCAAACACCTTGCAGACGGTGCCCTCGTGGCATCCCAGGTAGCTTCCTCCCCAGGATGCACTCACTAACCCATGGATCTCAATGTTCAATCCACTGGCAAGACTTTGTACAAGCATCATTTTGATTATCTTGTTCACTGGGCATTTCTGGATTAAGTATGTGAACCTTTCCCAATTTTCATGGAATTGCTTGCTCGGGTGTTGGGTGAAGCTTGTGAGCTTGATCCCCATCTGATTAATTCTACTCACTAGGTAGAATTTCTTTAAGAACAATGTCTTGAAGGATTCCCATGTCGTGACCACTTCCCCTAAGTTCTTTATCCAGTAAGCCGCCTTATCAATCAAGGCGAAGGAGACAACTCTCAGCCTTATATAGTCCTGACTAACCCTAGGATGGCATAAGTTAGTGCAGACTAGCTCGAAGTCACGGAGGAAGATGTACGGTTCTTCATGATCATTACCTTTGAACATACGCAATAATGAGAGGAAATGTGGTTTGTGTTCGAATCCATCCTCGGGAGGTACTAGCCTCAACCGATTATAATCTTCATCTAATTCAGGGAGGTATGCATCTTCCATAGAAGCCTCACTGCTTTTCATTTCTCGTATCTACACTCTAAGGAGTTCATTGTGTCATTCGACAACAATTATTCTATCCAAAAGTACAAGAATAGGGTCATTGTAGTTATCATCCTTCTTTGGAGGCATCTTGTCTTCTTCTTCACCTTCAGGTGTGCACAAATTTGAGTTAGTTTCATGCTTCGAAGGTTTAGGCTTCTTCCCAAGATAAAAGTTTCTTTGGTAGGAAGGGAGTAGGAGAGATGGTTAGTCATGGTTAGACTAATCTATATAGGTGTGGGGTGAACCATTGTTTGGAGAAAAGGGTCGTCTCCATACCATGGGGTTTCAAGAAGAGGGCCATCTCAGAACTGAGGAGTTGAGTTACTTGAGGAGCTTAGGGATTTGTTTACAAAGTCCGAATGAAAAACTCCAGAAGAATCCATCTTGGATGAATCGAGTAGTTTGGAGCATAACGAAATATCCACGGAGAGTACAAATGTACAGAAGACTCATACAAAGAAAACACAATTCAGACTCGTCAATTCACCCACTCAAACTGGTGATGGTACGTTAGGGCTCGACTGCTTATATTTTTAAATTTTAATTTAATGATAAACAAGCTTGAAAATTTAAGTGGAGATGTTGAAATATTTCACAAAGATTGTCCCGATTTCATACAACTAGTTATACATACTTTCAGCCAATATGGAGTAAGTATGGACCGTTAGACGGCTACCCATGTTACTTAAGGATGGAGCCTTTTGTGGTGTCCTCTAAACCACCCACTCTAGTAGCGGAAGCCTGACTATAAAACGACTACCCAAAATCCTCACTGAGAAGTACATAATTGCTTTTAAAAATAGTAGCCTTAATGAAAATTTCGGTTTTTGGCTCAACCATAAGTATACGATCTGATCCTTATAAACAATAAGTAGGCTTCTCTCTACCGGACACAAGGGTTAACTTTATGTTAATCTTATTTGAGTCACCTTGATTAGCAGTCCTGATTTTAAATTTAGGTTATCACAGAAGTTGGGATGAGCACAAAAATCCACACCTATGAGCAACCCTAATTCTTGTAGTTCCTAAGTTGTAAAATTGAGGAGGGAGAATCGAAATGGCCAATGCAAGCGTTAATCAATGATGCATGCTTAAGAAGAAGACTTAAAGTGATTCCTCACGTTCTTCATGCGAGAAGCAATACAAGGAATTTTAAAATTTACACCATATGATATGCATAGATGAAATCACCCTAAGCAGATAGTTCTATTAGCGAGAAACAATTGATTAAAAATTTGGCTAGGTTGAACATTCTACCAATGCGTATAGTTAGTAAAAGTGTGGCCTAAGAATTACGAGCATAAGCAAAGATAATTAAGCAAGTGTATATGTGCCTTATTCCTACGCCACTCATATCGGGTCCCAACCACTTAGAAGAGGTTGAAATAAACCTGACACACCACAAAGAAGTCTAGTCCTGAATATTACAAATTAACAAGGTTCAAAGAGAGAGGGACCTTGTGAATAATGCAGAAAATTAAAATTAAACTAACTCTCTCTCATAAAATTAAAAAAATCTTCTTTGCAGATCCTTGAATAATATCCAAAAATCGCTCCGAGCTATCTGCAAAGAGAGATGACGCAGTTAGTATCTATAGCGAGAGAAAATATAGAAAATAAAATGTAGAAAATGAGACGGAAATTATTTCCACAAAAAATAATTACAAAAATAATTGAAAACCCTAAAAATTTATCATTCCATGGAAACGACGCCATTTGATGAATGTCAAAGTCGTCCCAATAATTATAATGAATTGTAGTATAGGAGACGATCTTCAGTTAATCAAAAACGACAATATTTGAATGTTGTGGATTATTTTAACTTGGCATGTCTTCCAAGGTCGAACACAGGGAACGATAACTTTTAGTTGTGTAGTTTTAAATTTACTTAAATAATTAATTAATTGTTTGATTAATTTCTATATCAGAAAATAAAGAGAAAATATGTCGATGATGCAATGTGAAGAAATGAATCTCAAGATCTAACATTTTACACGATTTTAAATCCTCAACGATATAATCAATAAATCCTTTAAATATAATCATAGATCAAAAGGATATTCAAAAGATGAATTTTTAATCAATTTCAAGCTGCAAGGAGGTTAATCAATGAATAGTCCTATCAGAATTCCCACTAATCTTGTCTTAAAAATTGACCTTTGATCCAATAGACAAATAGGGATATTTTGAATTTTTCCACAGTTTAGCTCCTATGAAGATTAAATCCTCAAATAATTATCCACAATAGTTAGAAGAAGATTAATTCAATTTACGCCCTCAATAGAAATCCTATAAAACAAATCACTAATTCACACATTGAGAAATTGGCACAAATATGCCATATTTAGCATGCATAAATCAAAATTCATCTTCAACTAATAATCATCCAGAAACAACCTCAGATCTGTCTACAAACTATGCCGAACGATAGATCATGAAAGTAGCTTCAAAATGACATATTATACACTAAAATAGGAGTCTGAATGAGCAAGATATGATAATTTGAAAAGTCAGGGACGAAAATGTAATAAAAAATTAATTTCTTCACAAAATAGCCTATGGTGGAGTTATCTGCAAATATCAAAATGTGCAGGGAGCTCTTATAATTTGCCCTCCTCGACATGTGCGTGGAATATGACTCTGGGTGGAAGGACTAGCTTGTAAATATCTATAGTTTAAAGGGCTTGATGCGGCTAAAATCGGTTTACGGCTTTTTAGGAGAAAAAGTTGTCGGTGTAGAAAAGCCGCAAAAGGATCCTAGTTGATCAAACAAAGATCGGTTTTAAAGAAAAAAACCTTACACTAATTATTTAACCAGGGAAGTGTGCCTGGGTCGAACACAAGGAGGCAGAATAGGGTATTTTGAAATTTTTAGGAGAAAAAAAATTTGTGATTATTTTATCTCTTCTTAAAGTGATCAAGGAAAAAGATACAATTTTTATAATATTTTTTATTTTTTTTATTTTTATTTTATTTTATTCTTTTTCAATTTTTATTTATTTTTCTAATTGATATTTTTCAATATAGGTGAAATATAGGTGAAGTATAGATGATATGATATAGTAGGTAAACGGTCGAGTAATGGTCTCGAACAACACATGAAAACAAACCAAAAAAGAGTCGATTCGCTACGAATGAAAACATGATAAAAACACGTCGAAAATACACTAAAACTACTGAAAACCATCGCGGAGGTAGTTGTGTAACTACCCCAAGAAAATATACAAAAAATTATGTCAAAACCAGGTCCAAAACTCCCCTACAGGCCAGGGGTATAAGTGTAAGAAAAAGTAGAAAAGAGTATGCAAAATAGTCCTTAACAGGGTCTGAAATGTGAAAGAAATAAAATGTTTTACATTTAGGACCCCGCATAGGGACCTAAATGCAAATACTGGACAGTTCTGGAGCGGGCTGAAATGCTGGAAGTCTTCAGGTCTGATTATGCAAAATTGCTATCGATTTGGTTTGAACAGTTGTTATTAGATCATGAAAGGTGATCCTGGCCGTCCGCTCCCTCCACGTGTCAACAGCCTGTACTGCGCCTGTTCTTCAAGTGTTCTTGGGCGATTGGATGGCTGGTGAAAGTGACTTCTTCTCTGAATTATCTCAGGAGAACGGTGACGCACTTGGAGCTCCAGCGGGGCTAGAGGGTTAGCTCCTCTAACCCTCGAGCTCGCCCGCGGTGGTCGTCGGGCGGAGATGGTTCCGAGCGGAGGTGGAAGCTAGATTAAGCTGGGGAATCTCGATGATCTGGAGTTGAAGGAGTTTGTTGCAGCTTCTTTTGAGTTGCGATTTTCTTGATGACGAAGACTCCAATGAACTTGAGTTCGCTCTTAATTAAAGATGAACCTGCAAATGCGAGATGTATGTGCTCGATTCACGAAGAATCGACCAAAGGGTTATAGATTTGCAAGCTTCAAAAATGGAGTTTCCAGATTTATAAATGGATGCGAGAAAAATATATGAAAAAGAAGACGCAATTCGAGATTGATTTGAAACGATTTGGGTTGGAATTCGATGTGGCGTTTAAGATGAATGATTAGGCGATCTAATTACGGGATTAGCCACGCTAATCGCGGCACGACGTTCAAGACAAAATATGATGAAGGTGGAGGAATAGATATGGGAAAAAGAGATGTATTTACCTCTGGTAGTTGCTGCGATGGCCGATCTATGCCAGAGCTGAACGCACGTGATGGCTGCGATGCAAGGCAACCAAGCCTTGGAACGTCTCCTCCGATGATCCCTCTCCTACGTGAGCTTGCGTTCAGGTGCTGTCACCACCGGAGCGAGGTGAAGAAGTTGGGAGTCGACCACTAGTTGTTGGAAAGTCAGGTGGTTGCAGGAGAGTTAGTTGGAAATGTCCAACTTTAGGGGAATACATAGGGAGTTTTCATGATCCCCAAGTTAGATCTGAGGGTTGGCGTGGATCTTGGTTGTTAGGAGGATTGAATCAATGGATTAGATCGTCGGAGGAGGTTGAGATGCACGCTATATAATTCGGTGAAGTTGGCCGGCCAGAACAGAAAGGCTAACATCCTTCTTGGAGAAGATGAACCAGGTGCTTACACGTATCAACACCTGGTTGGCCAGATGGATTAATTCCTTGTAAATTCGATATTAAATAATAAATAGTGTTATTTTAAGTAGGTATAAAAACAAGGAATGTAAATAATTTAATTATCTAATTTATGGAATAAATACTTTTTATAATAATAAATATTATTTGAATTATAAAAATTATATCAATAAATATGTATAGATAAATAAGTTTTGAATTTTTAATTTATTAAATAAATATTAAATATTAATTTTATATTTTCTTATTTATTTGAATAATAAATAAGGGTTGTGTGAATTTTTAGGGATTTCAATAAATTAATTTACATATATTAATAAATATTGATATAGGTTATCCAGTTCATTTTTACCTATAATTTAGGGTTTTTTATTTTATTAAAATAATAAATAAGTTCCAAAAATTTTGAAATAAATTAGAGTTAAATTACAAGATCTTGAAAATAATTAGAATATATAAATTTATTAAAACTATAAATATTGTGTTCTATATACAATACATAGCCCAGAAACCCTGTTGTCATTTGGTCCCAAAATCGACTTTTTGCAAACGAACTCCGAATTTGATGAAACCACCTTTATTAATTAGAGAATTTTATTTTATGAACTTTTAAGGTGAGTAGAGTGAAATTAGAGTTCGTATGAAGAAGTTATGATGTTCGGAAGTTGAGATTTTGACAATTTATTAGTAGGATTTCTTGGTATATATACATGGTAATATTTTTAACTTATTTTATATTTTTATATACATTTTTAGAAATAATTAGAAAAAGAGTTTGGTGAAAAATATGTTCATATTAATTAAATTAAAAATCATTGATGTTTTGCATTTATTTGATAAATAGTGAGACACGTGTGAATTGTGTTTTTAATTTATTTTTATAGTTTTCTTTCCTTATCTCCACCTACTTATTGGTTTGTCGACCAATTCATGCTGACTTGGTCTCAGGGTTTAAGTTATATAAATATACCTTGCAGTTATATTTATAGTTATAAGTCATATTGTACATATTTACATATTCACATCTGCCTTCTTTTCTTTTCTTTATTTTTATTCTTTAATTTATTAACATGTTTTATGCTTAAAAGTGAATATTTATTCATAAATGAAATTGGAATAAAAGATGGGAATTAATGAATATTTACATGTATTTATTAAGGGTTTTAAGGAAAAATGCGACCGAAAAGTTAATGAATCATGGATTCATAACCCCCTATACTTAAACGTTGCTAGTCCCTTAGCAAATACTTATTTGAAAAAAAAGAAAAATAAGAAAGTTAGAATGAATTTGTTTTCCTAAACCAATTTCATGAGAACAGACAAAGGACATAGCTCGATTGGGCTTGAAACAAGCATTTTTTCGGAGCCTTAACTAGGATTAGGATTTTATCCTCAACAATCCTCAAGTTCCAAAAATCCTTATTTAAGATCACTTCATCAGCTAGTTCAGACTCATTTATTCATATCGCAAACTCTATCCTCCTTGAAGTTAACTTGTACAGTCTGTGAATTGATTTAGCTCTTCCTGCTTAGAGAACCGAAGAAAACCATCCATCCCTGTTATACACTTCTATTATTTCCTCATCCAGCTACTATTTCCTCGGGGAGGGAGGTATTCCCTTCTGAGGTCAGTTCGTGCTATGTCCACAATCGAATATAGAGAGAAGATAGAAGAATGAGAAAAGAAGGGGAGTGCGACCAGTGTAGGCGCATCTCCTTGTGAAGCTCAACCTGTGTAGTTCAGTGTTCACTAAGATGTGCATTCATTTTTGGTGGAATCTTGGACCATTGTGGTCATATTTGTATTTGGTGGCTTCTTCTTTGATTTGACTTTGTAATTTGTTTGCACTGCATTCATCTTTTTGTGCCTCGACGGATATAGCATCTTTTGTTCCGTCCCTTTTTTGAGGTCTTAGAAAAATTGTGTCAGCAGATCCTTCCCTCATCCGAAGCAACTATCGCAACCCCAATCTCTCCCGACTTTAGACTTCAATGCTGCAAAGACAAGGATAGAAACACACTACCAAGATGTACTACCCTTCGCAACTCCATGCAAGTCGAGCTAAGTGCAGAGTGCATGTGTTCAAGATTGGTTCACTGGTGTAGAATTATACGGATGACACCAAATGGTCTACTTAAGCACATATGACTTGATTTCCCGAATATGGTCTTATGGAACCCAAAGATTTTAAGTCACAGACCTGAAGAGTCTAAATTCCAGATCCTAACTAGGCTCCTTACAATGGAAGTTAAAAGCCGTGATCAACCTCCATCCTTTAGACTAGACTCAATCCTTAGCTCCAGAAATCAAACTTATTCCGAAAAATGCGAAGCAAATGCAGCCATGTTTTTGTGAAGTATATTTTCTGAATTTTACTCGTTTTTATGGATTTTATGGCTTTTGTAATTTTTATGACTTTCATGACTTTGTATATTTTTATAGATTTTCTGGTTTTTACTAAACAAGTTCTTTTTATACACGGGTTTTACAAGATATATTTTATTTGGGTTAAATATCTAATGTATTTTACAGATTTAATTAACAAAGGATTTTACAAGGATTAAATATTTTTTACACATGTTTTAATAAATAGGATTTTAATTAAGTATTATACAAATTTTAAATACATATTTTAATTATAGATTTTAAATACAGGTTTTAAACATATTTTACTTATTTACAATGATTTTATAAGTAATAAATATATAGATGGTTTTTAAATTAACCTTCACCCACTTTTTATGGATTTTATAAATATAGAAAATACATAAAAGTATGAGTTATGGACAAACGTATATATACAAATACGCACCCCCCTATACTTAGCTTGAGCTATGTCCTCATAGAGTCAAAAGAGAAAAAGGAGGACATAACTCGTGCTAAGTAAAAGTGGGTGAAAAAGGATATACGAAAACAAGTCAGTCAACCCTCCCCCTATATTTATGATCAAGTAATAGTAAGTATAACGGGAGAGCAAAAGCGATATGATTGAGTGAAAAGAATATATAACGAAAGCTCAAAAGGATAAAGAATATGAGATCATCGAAATCACTCGGTCCCCCTATACTTAGGATAAGGCATCCTAAGTATAGAAAAGAGTGTAGCCAAAAATCGGAGACCAGTGATTCGTGA
The DNA here is from genome assembly GCA_037367405.1 of Ottelia alismoides. Lineage (NCBI taxonomy): Eukaryota > Viridiplantae > Streptophyta > Magnoliopsida > Alismatales > Hydrocharitaceae > Ottelia > Ottelia alismoides. The sequence goes on along the minus strand of JAZKJV010008216.1, from coordinate 356,231 downwards.
AGAAGAAAGGATATACAAAAGATTCAGAACAAAATATAAAACGTGAATCAGCGAACAATCGATCTCCTCTATACTTAGGATCTGGTATCCTAAGCATAGAAGACGAGCAAAAATGGGGATGATTGTGGTCTACGAAGAATATACAAGTGTTGCAGCTATCCAGAAATCGAGTGGCTCAAAAGCATTTGTACATGATGAGATGAAGTGAAAGAATGATCGTGATTTCTGTACGAAATAGATAACTTCAGTACGGGCCAGATGATCATTAATCTCGACGAAGTATTTCAGCATCTGCCCGTTAACCACGAACGGTCCTGCGCACCATTCTGACTATGTATGGTCCTTCCCACTTGCTTTTTAATTTGCCAGGAAAAATTCTCAATCTCGCATTGAACAACCAAACTTCCGCCCAGGGACAAAGCTCTTGTGCCGAATATGTCTGTCATGCCATTTCTTCACTTTATCCTTATAAATGAGAGTGTTCTCATATGCTTGATTTCGAATCTCTGCTAGCTGATTCAGATCTATCTATCTCTTGGCTCCTTCTTACTGTGTATCTAGTAAAATTTCTCGAATGGCCCATTCAGATTTGTGCATGATCTCTACGGACAAATGGCACGGCTTTCCATAAACCAATCTGAATGGTGAAGTACCTAAGGGAGTTTTTTATGCAGTAGATATGCCCAAAGAACCTGATCTAGAAGCTGTGACCAGTTCTTCCTATCCGGTCGTACTAATTTCTGGAGAATTGATTTCACCTCCCTATTTGAAACTTCAGCCATGCCGTTCATTTGTGGGTGGTAAGGAGAAGCTACTCTGTGATTAATACCGTATTGATTCACTAGCCTTTTGACCTCCTTATTGATGAAATGGCTACCCCCATATGAAATAAGAATATGTGGGATCTCGAACCGCAAAATAATGTGTTCCCTTAGGAACTTGCAAACGGGCTTACTGTCTGTGGTTTGTGCGGGTATAGCCTCCACCCATCTATTAACATAGCCTACAGCGAGAAGAATATACTCAAAGCCGTTGCTGGAAGGGAACGGTCCCATGAAGTCTATGCCCCATGCGTCAAAGATCTCACAAATAATAACGGATCGCATCGGCATTGCATCTCTATCACTGACTGTCCCTACTACTTTCTGACAATCTGGGAAACTCTTCACAAATGTGCAGGCATCTCTAGTAAGAGTTGGACACCATAATCCGCTCTGAAGTACCTTATGCGCTGTCCTCTTCCCTGAGTGATATCCTCCTGCTTCTAAAGAATGACACAAAGTGATGACACTATTATATTCCTCCTGAGGAATACAACGCCTAACACATCCGTGCCTAACACATGACACAAAGGTGTAGGATAAGGTTAGATCCTCAAGCACATCACGGAAGCGTGATCTTCGTATCGGATACGACGAAGAACGACTAGTTGTACTAGTGGTTCTATGCAGCGGAGATTAAAATTTTTCATGTGACGAAACCACATGATCCAAGAAAAATTCTCGGATCGTTTCGTCTAAACCACAAACAAGTACTAGGGTTACCTCTTGAAGCATGGTTGCGATTAAGTCTCTAAACGAAGAGACCTTCTGTCTTAAGTCCGATCCGAAGAGGAGACGCTTGCGAGCGCGGGGATGAACCACGTACTTCTCGCAATCCATGTAGATGATCCAAGCGGCGGATCTCCTGATCTCAACACACGAGATCCGACATCTTCTTCACGAGCGAGGTGCACCGAAGGAGACAGAGATCCACGAGCAAACCATCGGGCATTATGACGACGCCGCCGCGGCGATGGAGAACCTCTCTAGGGCATCCATGATGGACGACCACATGAGAGGGAGAGAGAGAGTAGGCGTGTGAAGAGATAGAGAGAGAGAGAGACTTGTTGTCTCCTGTTGTGTAAAGAAGAGCAAAGGGGTGCCTCTCCTTTTATAGCATTTTGGGATCCATGGATCTCAATCCAAGTGACAACACAAATCTAATGGTCCTCATTGATTGTGTTTCTTTCAATGGCTAAGATTTTGTTGGTAAAAATCTAACAACAATTAATTTAATAAAAATCAAATATATAATAAATATAATTTGATTTATATCAAATCAGTCTTTATTGGAGAAATAGGAAGGAGGCAAGCCTCCTTCCACAAAGGGGGGTGGACGACCATGAGTCCTACAAGGACTTGGTGGCCGTCCCCTCTCTTTATTAGGAAGGGAGCCTCCTTTCCCTATTACATGAGATTGCATTATCTCATGATTCTCTCCAATATTTGCAACAACTTTTGTTGCAAATTATTTCACAAAAAATAAATCCAATTTATTTTGTGATCATTGCAATCATGCCATTGGAAACTTGTGAATCACATTCACAACCCAAAATAAAATGTAAATTACATTTTCAATTTAATGTCTAATGTGAATCCAATTCACATTGACATTTAATTAACAAATGTAAATTACAAATAGCTCTCTCTTATATATTATAAATCATATTTATAATATATATGACTAATATGGATATTGGTATCATATTATTCATATACATGATAATTAAATCATATTTAATCACCATGTATCTCATTTCTCTTGTTCTCAAATAATATGAATCACATTCATATTACTTACATCTTTGATAGTCAAATCATATTTAATTATCTAAGATAGATCTCTTTATAATATGAATCGAATTCATATTAATCATGATAATTAAATCACATTTAATTATCCATTTTCTCAATGCTCAGATACAATTATCAATAATAGAATTATCCATGAACTCTTTCAAGGATAATGCGCTTTCTCCGCGAATACTTGGAGATAAGGACAGGGCGATTGTATTGTTCCACGTATATTGACTTGGATATTGAGATCATATCTCAAATCCAGATCGCGGGCCTCCCATAGATGCTTGATTAAATCAAGACCGCAAATCTAATCTTCTTATTGCATCTAGATCACATTCAGATCAAAGTCCAACATTTGGACCAAGATTAGATCACTTCTCTACTGAGAGGAGTCACTAAAATCCAGACCCGTTTCATTACTCCCTAGGAATGGAAGCGTCATGGTTATACAATCATTTATGATCACATCACCCTCTGGTATTCCCAATACCTGTACATCCTGCATACTGGAAGACTCAGAATAAACCCGAAGTATTGGATGAAATTTATACTGTCTACTTCGTGGTTTTATCAGTAAGTTTCTCATTCGATCATTGGAAGTTGGCATCGATCATATACTTTCCAAAAGAATATCTCATACCTAGGTCTTGATCATATACTTTCCAAAAGTATATATCAAACCTACAAATTCAGTCAAGCTTCCAAAGCGAGACGACCGTGCACGGAATTTGATTTTTCCCAATATCTCATGAGTGAGCTCATGTCTTCCGGTTCAGTGACTGAACCTGTATGATCCCTTTGAGAGATCATATTACTCATATGGCCTTATATGCACACCAGCGCGCTGATGTATAGACCTTGGTTAGGTCATCAACCTATTGGTCTGCCAAATATACATACTCAGACATATAGTAACACATCTGTCTTTGGTCAGAGGATGCGTGCCTATATCATGACAACATACGATATAGGACTTTGGTTATCTCGATCTCGTTAAGTCAACTCTTTGACCTAACTAATCTGACACCTCCGAATCTCTATTCCTATGCAGAGGACCTGCATCAAGAGGTTGGTCAGATATCAACCTTTAGAGATAAGGATTGTTATCTCTTACTCAGACTAGAGATCATCTCTTAACAATCTTTTAATGGTGCTTGATGAGTCCTCAATCTAACCCTTTAGATAGTCATCCAAGCACCAGCCTCTATGATTCAATTAGTTGAATCAACAGCTGTATGATCATCAAGATGACCATGCTACATAACCCTAATTGTACTAGGGGAACTATTATGCAAATTATTCATTATTCATTTCAGATCAGGGAATGATATTTGCAATAACATTTATTGCATAATGGCTCGCCGTGAGCTCGCATGTCCAACAATCTCCCACTAGCCCAAAGAGCCATTAATGGGCTAATCATTTAAACCTACACTCATGTGACAATCATAGGCTATTTAGAAAATAGCTAGGTAAGCTGATTAGTCACTCTGTTCTCGCGAGACTACGCCAAGTCCTTTTACGACACTTGCATATCCCCAGTAACAGTGCTCACATCTAATGCGAATGTTGCATCTCATGCAACCAATACTCAATCTTGTTAAAGCTATTATAGTATCCTTGACACTATAGCTTAATAATTGTTATAACCAGTATTTCCATAATCCTTATCAGAATACCCTTATTCCTAGAGATCTCAATCTCCAAAGGTATCCAAGGTTAAGACCTTTTAGATCACTATCTATATAGTCTTAATTTATTGAAGATAAGACTTTGAGATCACTATCTCAAAAATCTTGTCTTCTTTGAAGATAATGCTATTTCTGCAATCAAGTGTTTTATCTCTATAGTAGAATTAGTAACACTTTACTACTCCAACTGTATGGCATATATCTGGCTTCTGTACACATCTAGCATACACTCAGCTTCTCGTAACTAATGCACAAGTGCAAGTAGTTCTAGCATTCACTTCCTCAACTCTTTGAGGTGCCATCCCTTTAGACAGGTCAGAACCATATCTTAAGGGATGGAAGCCTTTCTTGAAATTTTCCAAAAAATGGAATATGTTCAAGGTGTACTACTATTGTGACAGTCCCAATACCCTCTTCTCTTTGCTTCTGAACACCTTCAGAACTAAGATCCAAGAGGTATCCTTGAGATCATATCTCAAGTTATGGAACAACCAGATTAGAAAACACTTCTTATTATCCTTATATCAATTTAAATGATTAGGATATCATCTACATTCAGCATGATGAACACAAAGGCACTCCCACTAAGCTTCACATGGTTCATTAAGATTCTATCTGAAATCATAACAATTATAATTTCATCAAATCTTATGTTCCAACTTCAAGAAGCTTATTTGAGTCCATAGATGGATTCCTTAGCTTGCACACCTTGCTTTCCATAACCATGAAGCCCTGGGGCTACTTCATGTGAATATCCTCAATGAGGTATTCATAGAGGAATGTAATATTGACTTACATCTTGAAGATGCAATAGTCAAGTTGTGTAGCTAAGGTTAGCAATATTCTGATGGTTTTAAGCATGGTCACTGAAGAGCAAGTCTCATCGCAAGCAATGTCTTCTCTTCTGGTGTGTAGCTCATGGCTACGAACCGTGCTTTGAAGGTCTCTACCTTCTTATCAGGTTCCCTTTCTCTTGAAGTAACATTTACAACTTTATTGGTCTTACCCATATAGGTGGATCCTCGAGGGTCCATATACAACACTTATATATGAAGTCTACATTAGACTTTTATTGCTAACATCCATCTATCCATGCTATGATCTTCAGAAGCTTCATCACATGAAGTTCGATCATTGTCAGATTTCTCCGACACATGGAATCCTTCCTCAAACTCATTTGAAGAGGTTTTAGTGTTTCATCTTTAATTGTCCTTTTAGTTTCCAATTTCAGGAGCCTCATTATCTTTTCAAGATTAAATGAGTTCCTACACTTCATTTTCATCTTGATTCTCAAGAGTCTCTACCTCTAAGAATCACATTCTTAGAGATGAGATATTTTAAGAATCTCAAGGTCATAAGGTAGGTATCCAATACCATCCTTTATTTTCCTAATGAAGTAGCACTCTCAAGTGCTAGATTCCAGCATGCATGGAACCTTATTAAGGATATACATTGTAGTCTCTACTACACATATATACCTGGAAATTAAGGGATAATTATGCTAAAATTCATCATTGATAAGATCATGTCACACATGATCCAATTGTATCTCCCTATAACTCTATTGAGTTAAGGTGTGCTAGGAGGATTGAGATAGATGATATTCATATCTCCATAAGGTATCCTTTGAATTCATCTAATAGGTACAGGCTACCTAGATTAGATCAAATTCATTTTATCTTCCTTCAAACTTTGGTTGTAGACCAAAATTATGTGAAATCTTTCAACATTTCAAAGGTTTATAAGTGAAGAGAAGAAATCTCATATCATACATAATCATCAGTATACATCATATATCCATAATGTTTACTATGATATAGATGATCCGCATACATCAATATGTATAAGATCCTGAATACCTTGACATCTTACACCATTCCCAAAGAAGGGTGTATTGGACATTTTACTTTGAATACAATATTCATAAGTATGTATGTTTTGAAATTTTAGACATTCTAAAGTTTCATCTCTTACTATTCTATTGATCAAATCAATAGACAAATGTCCAAGGTTTGATGCTAGATCATTGTCAAATGATCTTCATCCTCCTATTTATCTTAAGGTTTAATTTCAGTATTTAGAACTGTTAATGAACCATTCATCAGTTTTCTAATTTAGTGGAGTCCACTAGATTTTAGATTACTATCTGAAATATCTCCATCATAACTCTTTATGATAGATTTATTACAGAATTTATGTTTATTTCCAACATTTAGAAATAAACAATGAGTGTATTCTAATATCTAGGTCATAGAGACATTCTCTTAAGACTAAGGGCTCTCCTACTGAAATTATGAAGCTTTTCAGTCCAATTGAGATTGTTGCAACAATTGCATCGATATCCATGTGGATGATTATAAGCCTTAAGATCAAATTTTCTATTCTTCCAAGACATATGCAACCCATTGCAAGTGTTGTAGAAGATTGAGATACAATTACAAGACTTTAAGCAAGTCAATTTCAATGATTTATATGTAGATTATTCTGATGCTCTATCCGAGTCCTTCTTTAGGGATTCTAGACAGACTTGATAGTCATACTATCAACACATCAACTTATTGCAGTATTGGCATTCATCCAACTCTTCGGATGACATATGGAAGTCATAGATGTACAATCAACTCTTTGACCATACTTCTTACTCGGGTCCAACCCATGCTTCCACTGCGCTCCCTTTATCCATAAACAACCATTGCTTAAAACTAAGGATCTCTTATGTCAAATTCAAAAGATTTCTATGAAAGAGCATTTCAACATTTATACATGTTTCATTAAATTCATACAATATGAATATTATGCAGCTTCATGAATGACTAGAGTATAGATAGTAGAATGATGACATTCATCATGTCTACATCCATCTAGACCCTTAAAATATTGGTTCAGGTAGGTATCCAAACATTTTGAATACATCATCTCTTATGGAGCCACCATTCTGCATGATGCAGAGAACCATGTCATTTATGATTAAATGTGGAGAGCACATATGTATGCCAGAATATCTTCATTGATTTTATAAGGATTAATTAACAATTGCGATCATCATCGACATGTCACTTCCAAAGTACATTCGATGAGATATCAAAACTATAGTGACATACAGACCCTAGGGTTGTAGTTCTATTATCTATTTAATTGTCATTTCTCAATATTATGAGGAAACTTGCACATTGCAACCACATACATTATGTGTCCAATTTAAGTACAATATCTGGATCATGAGTGCAATCCATGATATTTTACTGGTTATTATTGAGTATAACATTGAGTGGGTTTAATGAAGGATTATCTGAAATAAGAAATTTACATAAATATATAAATATATATATTTTACTTTGATTTAGGAATTTTTATATCGAAGTTGTCTTGCCTGGTCAAAACTGAAAGTTCATTCCCTTAATTACTTTCAATGTAAGAGATATACTTACCATTATATCTCAACAAGATCTGGGATCTCCTTCCTTATCTTTGTTACATCCCAATAATATGAGAATATGTAACTCTGATAAAAAGAAGCGGGAACACATTCCGCCTTGCAAGTCCAACTTGCATTTCCTAATTCGGTCTTTAATACCCGGGCTCACCACCCCAAAGGCAATGTTGACCCGTCATTAATTGAACCAACCGTCAACAGGAATACAACTTGCTATGCGCAATCCAATATCGCCCCAATAATATGAGGATACGATATTGGTGTCACTACGCATACGTCCTTACTCTTTTGAGAAGCGAAGAGCCCGATTTAAATGGATCGTATGCAGGAGCTGTCACTTCAGACAGACATCTCCTACATACAATATCTGGCGACGAAACCCTTCGCCTTGACGGGAGATCATGGATGTCACTTATGTGATCCTCCATGTCATATTCAAATTCTAATTAATCATTATGAATCATATTCATTATGATTAATTCTTCCAAGGGAAATAACATCTCTATTCATAATAGAGTGTTTTAATTTTAATTGGATTCCAGTTAATCTAATAATATTAAATTAATAATCCAATTAATATCCAACAAACATTTTCATTGTTACTTGAATTATGGTATTATCTCAAATACGTATTATTTCGAATTTTAATAATTAGAAATATATCATGATTTCTTAAGCATTATACTAACCATACCCGCTGTCATGGCCAGTACCAACGAGAGTGGGACGGACCACATACATTGCAACCCGCAACCCCAATGCTCTTCGACTAGACACCATATCCACCTCGAGAAAGGATAATGCAAAATAGATCACTTTGTACTTGAGATGATCATCGGTTATTCAACCAAAATTATATCATATAATAATAATCAAAACAATTTTGATTAACATTATAATGAGATTTGCTAAACAAATCCCAAGTCCTATTCAAGCAACATGTTTGTTGGAATGTAGATCATGTAACCAATTAGTGATCTAGATCACATCTAATCAAATATTGGTTAAGGCAATGTCATTTAAGTAAATAATTATAATCAAATATTTATCAAATATTTATGCACAATTATTCCAGGAAATCAAACAATTTAATTTCATTAATTTATTAAATGACAATCACTAGGATCTTTATTAGGAAAGTATTTCCAGCAGTGGCCCTCACTTACTAAAAATACCATATCTCAATCAATTTAAATCCAAATTGAGCAAAGTAAGTTCCTAAAGTTTTCCAATTTGATTTGCAACATAACCTAAGTGATTTGCACGTATTTCAAGGCGTTTCACATCCTCAATTAACATTTTAATTACGTCATGATCCGCAGTCCCCGAAATAGTGGATACATGTTCACTAAAATGAACATAACTTGAGCATATAGAATCCACATCACGCAAACTCAGATCCTACGGTTTCCTTATTTAATTGGGAACAAAATCCATTTATTATTTTCGTGTTTAAACAATTTAAACAGTGTCTAAAATAATATCAAAATAGAGATTCGAAAATGAAATGCAATAAAACTTTCGCAAGCCTTAACGAACCCAAGTCGTCCTCGGTTTATGGATCGTATCCAAAAATACCGCCTAAGGCTCTAAAACCAATTATAGGATAAGGTTAGATCCTCAAGCGCATCACGGAAGCGTGATCGTCGTATCGGATACGAAGAAGAACGACTAGTCATACTAGTTGTTCTATGCAGCGGAAATTAAAATCTTTCATGTGACGAAACCACATGATCCAAGAACACTTCTCGGATCATTTCGTCTAAACCACAAACAAGTATTAGGTTTACCTCTTGAGGCGTGGTTGCGATCAAGTCTCTAAACGAAGAGACCTCCTGTCTCAAGTCCGATCCGACGGAGGAGACTCTTACGAGCGCGGGGATGAGCCGCGTGCTTCTCGCAATCCATGTTGATGATCCAAGAGGCGGATCTCCTGATCTTGACACACGAGATCCGACATATTCTTCACGAGCGAGGTGCACCGAAGGAGACGGAGATCCACGAGCAAACCATCGGGCAGCATGACGACGACGCCGCAGCGATGGAGAACCTCTCTAGGGCATCCATGGTGGACGGCCACATGAGAGGGAGAGAGAGAGGAGGCGTGTGAAGAGAAAGAGAGAGAGAGAGAGACTTGTTGTCTCTTGTTGTGTAAAGAAGAGTAAAGGGGTGCCTCTCCTTTTATAGCATTTTGGGATCCATGGATCTCAATCCATGAGACAACACAAATCCAATGGTCCTCATTGATTGTGTTTTTTTCAATGGCTAAGATTTTGTTGGTAAAAATCCAACAACAATTAATTTAATAAAAATCAAATATATAATAAATATAATTTGATTTATATCAAATCTATCTTTATTGGAGAAATAGGAAGGAGGCAAGCCGCCTTCCATAAAGGGGGGTGGACGACCATGAGACCTACAAGGACTTGGTGGCCGTCCCCTCTCTTTATTAGGAAGGAAGCCTCCTTTCCCTATTACATGAGATTGCATTATCTCATGATTCTCTCCAATATTTACAACAACTTTTGTTGCAAATTATTTCACAAAAAATAAATCCAATTTATTTTGTGATCATTGCAATCATGCCATTGAAAACTTGTGAATCACATTCATAACCCAAAATAAAATGTAAATTACATTTTCAATTTAATGTCTAATGTGAATCCAATTCACATTGACATTTAATTAACAAATGTAAATTATAAATAGCTCTCTCTTATATACTATAAATTATATTTATAATATATATGACTAATATGGATATTGCTATCATATTATTCATATCCATGATAATTAAATCATATTTAATCACCTTGGATCTTATTTCCCTTGTTCTTAAATAATATGAATCACATTCCTATTACTTACATCTTTAATAATCAAATCATATTTAATTATCTAAGATAGCTCTCTTTATAATATGAATCGAATTCATATTAATCATGATAATTAAATCACATTTAATTATCCATTTTCTCAATGCTCGGATACAATTATCAAAAATAGAATTATCCATGAACTCTTTCAAGGATAATGCGCTTTCTCCGCGAATACTTGGAGATAAGGACAGGGCGATTGTATTGTTCTACGTATAGTGACTTGGATATTGAGATCATATCTCAAATCCAGATCGCGGACCTCCCATATTTGCTTGATTAAATCAAGACCGCAAATCTAATCTTCTTATTGCATCTGAATCACATTCAGATCAAAGTACAACATTTGGACCAAGATTAGATCAGTTCTCTACTAAGAGGAGTCACTAAAATCTAGACCCGTTTCATCACTCCCTAGGAATGGAAGCGTCATGGTTATACAATCATTTATGATTACATCACCCTCAGGTATTCCCAATACCTGTACATCCTGCATACTGGAAGACTCAGAATAAACCCGAAGTATTGGATCAACTTTATATTGTCTACTTCATGGTTTTATCAGTAAGTTTCTCATTCGATCATTGGAAGTTGGTATCGATCATATACTTTCCAAAAGCATATATCATACCTAGGTCTTGATCATATACTTTCCAAAAGTATATATCAAACCTACAAAATCAGTCAAGCTTCCAAAGCGAGATGACCGTGCACGGAATTTGATTCTTCCCAATATCTCATAAGTGAGCTCATGTCTTCCGGTTCAGTGACTGAACTTGTATGATCCCTTTGAGAGATCGTATTACTCATATGCCCTTATATGCACACCAGCGCGTCGGTGTATAGACCTTGGTTAGGTCATCAACCTATTGGTCTGCCAAATGTACATACTCAGACATATAGTAACACATCTGTCTCCGGTTAGAGGATGCGTGCCTATACCACGACAGTATACGATATAGGACTTTGGTTATATCGATCTCGTTAAGTCAACTCTTTGACCTAACTAATCTGACACCTCCGAATCTCTATTCCTATGCAGAGGACCTACATCAAGAGGTTGGTCATATATCATCCTTTAGAGATAAGGATTGCCATCTCCTACTCAGGCTGGAGATCATCTCTTGACAATCATTTGATGATGCTTGATGAGTCCTCAATCTAACCCTTTAGATATTCATCCAAGCACCAACCTCTATGATTCAATTTGTTGAATCAACAGTTGTATGATCATCAAGATGGCCATGGTACATAACCCTAATTGTTCTAAGGGACCTATTATGAAAATTATTCATTATTCATTTTAGATTAGGGAATGATATTTGCAATAACATTTATTGCATAACGGCTCGCCGTGGGCTCGCATGTTCAACAAAAGGTTCGGTGGACACTTGGCAGGCTTAGGGGTAACGAGCCTACGTGGAACTGGTTCAGAGTGTCCGACCCTCATGATTGGTGCTGAGTCTTGGCATGTGACACGTGGCATGTGAAGAGAGACTCGGAAGCCCCGAGCCGCAAGGCTAGGTCTAGTCTCAGGTTGAACTAATGAGGTAGGTGCAGGACCATCGGATAAAAGATCTTTCTCAATACAATGGTTAGGAAGGTGAGAGGCAGTAGCGGTGCCTACGTGCGGCGGAGGTGGGGTGTGGAGGAAGTTAGTGATGTACAGGTAGCTGCGAGGTGTCAAGCGGTCGACCCACCTTTATCGACACACGATTGGAGGTGGAGCAACGAGCTTCGAGCCGCGGGTCTCGCAAAGGTGGCTCACGTGGTGTCGGTCGACTAGAGAGGGGTAGTGGCAGAAGGCTTGGTAGGCGGTGGTGATGCAACTACCGAGGTTTGCTGTATGGCACGGGCGGAGGCGCGAAGACACTACTGCGAGGCGGTTGGAGCGGGGTCTGGCCAAGGCGTGCGCTCCAAGGATAGATGATGCAGGCTCGAGTGTAGAGGTGCATGGGAGCGAGAGATGAAATGAAGCGGGTACTATGGTGGGGAATGAGGAGGAAGGGGTAAGTGCTTCAGCAAGGAGCGGGGCTCTGGCCTATGCGTGGTCGAAGGTAGAGGCGTACGAGGCGGTGGTGAGAGTGAGAGATAGAAGGGGAGAAAATACCAGGGGGTATTATCACTCAAAGGCCAGCGAGGGGTTTGAGTTATGAAGCGGCTTGATGGAGAGGCTGCGACGAGAAGTATGGGCTCCTCGGATCACGCCTAAAGATGGAGAATTGCTCTAACTCCACGGACCATCTGCTGTCACCTGAGGGTCAGCGAAACTTCTCTCCTTCCTTGGAATGGTGGATGGGTTTAGAGGAGTCTGAAGGAGAGGCCTTTATAGGGGGCTGGTCGATGCATGCTACGAGAGTAGGAGTCGAACGACTGAAAGGCGTGGAGACAGGAATCAATCGTTACTCACGTGAGGATGTAACGGGAGGAGGCGTGGAGATGGGAGGTGGAGAAAAGGATTTTCGCAGGAGCTAGGAAGGTGGGGGAGTTGCATGTGCATGGCTCTTGCCAAGAAGGGGCAGTTGGAGGGAGAAAGAGGGGTGCCACGTAGCATGCCTGGGGGCTGCCATATGTCACCCCAAAAAATTTCAAAACAAAAAGAGGAAGAAAAATAGAAAAGAAATAGGAGACCTCGAATCGAAAAAATTTCTTCACAAAATTTGTTCATCTCGATGGGAGTACATGAAGGATCTAAGAGCGATAGGGGTCATCTATGTGAAGCAATATTTTTGGTGGTTTTCCATGTGTATGGAAAACCGACTTTCTAGAGTATAAAAATATAGAAAAATACGATAAAATATAAGAAAATTAATTACACACTAATATTTTTTTGTATTTTTAATAAATAAGAACATAGGAAAATAAAATAGAATTACGGAATACGAGATTTTTGTACAGACTTACAATGAACACTCAGATACAGTCAGTTTCTTTGATTTCAGTCTTAATCTAGATTTCGATTTTTATACCACTGAATAAAACTTTTATCAAAGAAAATAATTGAAGAAGAAATAAAATTGAAAGGGCCAAGTATATACATAAAAGATAATGTCAAAAATCACAAAAAATAAAATGCGCAAAAGAGGCCCAAAACCCATCTTTCACATATGAGCTCTGGATTTTATGAATTTGGTATTGTTTTGAAGTTATTTGAAAATGGAGTAGTTTAAAAGTGAGTAGACCAAAATTTGATGTTGTTGAGGGAGATATGATTATTTTAGTCTGTCAGATGTGAAATTAAAATTTAAGATTATTTGACACTTATTTAAGTTAGTGATTTTTTAATTTTTTATTTATTCTTGTTAGTAATATGTACACAATAGAGGGTTTGGGGTCAATCAGAGTTACGATGAATTAACTAAAAACATGAGAAGTTAGCAGCTTATAGACTAATTTACACATTATGCAAATATGTATGATAAAATGCGAATATTATTTACACATGCATGAATGCTAATGATGCTCTATGAATGTTAAATTCATATGGATTTAAGAGAACAGAGCCTAATTGACCAATTTTAGCATGATTAATATGAGATTCATCAGTTGCCTCGCTGGAAATGAGGCTAAAACTACTACACCTATTGGTAACGAAGAGGAGGTTGGGAGTAATATTGAGACTGTTGTGGCTGCTTCCACTGCTGTCCCTAATAGTTGGGATGCAAACCATGATGCTGGTACTGCTGGGAGTGATGGGGCCATTGAGACTAGTTGTTCTGTCCTTCCTGAGCTGGAGGCTGTTGTTAGGAGAAAGTGCCTCCCATTGACCATCGAAAGTCAGAATGGTCACGATGAATCCTGAGCTGAGGTTGGTACTGGGAGTACCAGATCCCTTTGACTTCCATCAACAGCTCCTGTTGCTCAAAGTGTGGTGGGGAAAGGGCTGCCAGGGGCTGATTCGACTTCTAGACCACCATCTGAGTCTCTGGAGATGGTGGTGGTTGATGGTAGTGCTGGAGATTCTAGACCGGCTCTTCCTGGATATGGAGGACCTGGCGGTACTTGGAAGAAGGCTATGTGGAGATACTCCTTAGATCGGCCCGTGACTTGAGACAAGGCTAAAATGCTATCTATCCCTCCTAGAGATGCATGATCTGGGTCTTCAGATCACTCAAGGTTTGAGCTTGTCCATCCCATGGCTCTGCTTCTTCTCTATGATATCGATACAATCCAACTTTTGACTGATGATACCCATGTTAGCAGCTGAAGACCCAATAAATGCTGCTGACGATGAAGTGGAAGGACTGGCATCGACACGTACAATCCTCTAATAGGAAACTGCTTGTGGGAGGGGCTTCCCCTGAGTGTAGACGCGGGCCGGAGACATCACAATATAGATGGCCCAAGCCTAGTCTTCGTCCTTGGCAAAATAGGACACTCCACACGAGGTGTTTATTAACCCATGCAGCTCCGGTGTCAACACACAGAAAAAGCTCTGAACAAGGTTGGGCTTGGATATCTGGTGATGTAGACACCAGTCAATGAGCTCTCTAAATCAATCCCATGTCTCGTGGAACTGCTCATTTGGGATCATTGTGAAATTGCTGATCATAGCTTGTGCGGAATTGGTCAGGCCGAGTGGATAGTACTTGTTCAAGTACTTGGCTAGAGGTGCTCCCAGGTAGTGACTACCCTCCCCAAGTGCTTCAGCAGTAGGCTGCTCGATCAACCAAAGAGAATGGGAAGGCAATCAACTTGATCGTGTCTCGTCCACAAATCTATCATGGACCATTCTACAAATCATCTCAAACTCCTGCAGATGGAGGTGCGACTGCTCGGTGGCTAGCCCATGGAACTTGGGAAGAAGCTGAATGGTTTGATGGTGGAGCTCAAAGTTGCCCAGGATCTCTAGAAGTTGGATCCACCTCTGGGTGAGGGTTGCACCAGGGTTGTGCAAGTGCCTCATCAACCGTGGCTGTCTTGTTGGCTCCTGTGGCTCATCTGGGTGTCGGAGTCCTCCTTCAGCTCTGGGAATCTCTCCACTGGCTGGCCTCTATGGCTCGTCTCTATTGTCTTGCATCTACATGAGCTCCCTCCTGACTTCAGCCATAAAAACTCCCTGGTCCCAAAACTAACGTTGCATGGTCTCGAAGGAAGCGAGCAATGTGTTATTGATGGCAGCATGATCTAACACATAGGAAGAAGTCTGCAGTTACTCATCGGTGCGGTTCTCGCTGCTGGTTATCTCTTGGGTCTCTACAAATTCAAAAGAACCCAACTCAGGTGCTGTCAAATGTACAACTAACTATGCTAGTCTCTGCTCTAGCACCTCAAGTGTAGTGGAAGGGTGGGCAAGGGGGAACATGGTAGTGGTGAATTAGGGTTTAGAGAGCGGGTCTGTTCTCTCTGAAGTCTCCCTAGATGAATGCAGAGGAGTTCTAGAAATGTTACTTCTAGAGGAAGCCTAAGAGACCTCCTTCCCATCATCGTTATATGGGGATTTAGGAAGATTGGATATGGAATGCAACAAGTTGAGAAATCAATCCCCTTTTTCACATACTCAACACGAGCTAATGACCGTAAAAGTTCAGCCGTTAATCTTGTCCAATTTTATTTTAGGTGATAAATCAATCTATATGAGTGATTAAGCGAGCTGTTAGAAGCCCAATACTCCCAAGAGACTGTCCCAAATCCTGCAACTAGTTTTTCCCAACCAATATGGGTGCAGACCGTTTACGGGATACCTGATCTGCCCAATATGTTAAGAAAGTCTCGAACTAATTACCGACAACCTGATGAAATCCTCACTAAAGAACAACTAATATCAAGACCATTAGTATGAAGAGAGATGAGATGTGGCTCTATCCTAGTGTATGGGTCGCTCTCTCATTGTAGATAAATAAAACAAGGAGGGGGTGACTCTCCCCAAAATAAATATTTTCAGGTGAAGTGTATTTTAGGGTCAAGTTTGCATTAGTTGTCCCAATTTTATTTGTTTTCCAATTTTTTATGTATTTTTCTGAAATAATATAACGCATACAAATTTTCCTATTTCCTTGGTTATTTTGAGTACAATTAAATAGGGGTAGAAAGTTAGAAAAGACGATGCGTGATCGAACATAGTGATGCAAGCAGTAATAGAAATGCGTACCTGACTCCAACACTCTACATGCAGGGTGATTTGTACATAAAAGTGAATACAAAAAGTAAACTATCTATATGATGCAAAAGAAAAACATCCTTAGATGAGCAGCTTCTATTACGTGAAGAACAATAGCTAGCTAATCAGATAAAAGACCGGAGTTTGATCTTGGGAGTCGCTCAGTGCCTGTCACAGCGGGTTCTGCAACCGAAGTATGCGACTCCTTACGACACGTGGTCCTATTCTAACTGAGCTAACTTTTTTATATTTATTTTAGCTAAGTCTAATTACGATCTATAGGGACCCATAAGCAATTAAGAGTTGGGACCTTAGCTAATTATGGGCACAAACAGATAGAAGTCCTAAATCTAAGGGCCAAATTCTCAAGAATCAAATAAAAATAAAATCAATAAAATGATGAAAAACTATGGTGAGATCCCCTGAGTACATCGATACTCGGTGAAATAGACCCTCAAAAGTCTAAATGTCCAACAGTCTTAAAGTCTAAAGATATTACAATACATGTTTTCGCATAAATAAAACTAATCTACCAGCTATAGCTGCTCTCTCTGCTATAACTACTCTCTCTCCCTCTGCTCCTTGGATACGAGCTCCTCCAAAAGATAACCGAAGCGTCCCTCGGGTCCTCGCACAAAAGCGAAACATAAAGGTATCAGGAGATAGTTATAACAAATAGATATAAAAATGAGCATAAATGAAATATGACTACTAAGCCGTGCTCCTAGGAAACATTGCCATTGTGATGAGCATCCGACTAACTAGGATTAATTACAAAATAAATAAGGGTTGTTGCGACCCCAATCAGTCGGTTAACTTTACGAGAAGAATAAACCCCTTAAGAAATCAAGAAAGGAATGTAAGTGGTCTTGCTACTTTATTTACATGGTATGGCAACCATGGTCAAACAGAAAGAGCACAACTAAAAAACTAAGTAGTCAAGTTTCAAAAATAAAGTATTTTTTAGTGGTTTTTAATTGTTCGAAAATTTTAGTTTTGAATAAAAGGTTAGCTAACACAAAATATAAAGCATATACACATAACACTCTATTTGGATTTTTTAAAATAGTAAAAAATACTCAGAAAAATAAATTCAAATATTTTTGAGCTTTAAGGATTTGAAAGTGTTTTTTGTAATGTTTATTGGTTTTTCAGATGTTTTGTGAATTTTTAAAATTCAAACAATGCCAGAAATGGCAAATAGTGCACATCCAAGACCAAATCGCAAATTAAAAATACTTAAAATGCCCCAAGGCCCTGGATGATAGTTTTATGATAAAATAAAATAAAAAAGTTACAAACAGGAATTGAGAATTTTTTCATTTTTCTTTTATTTTATATGTTTTTTTATTTTTTTGGTTGTTTTGTAATTTTTAGGGTTTTCACAAGGATTTTTCAAACAAAATTTTTAATCAAGATAAAGCACAACAAAAAACAACTCTTGAAATTTTTGTGGTATTTTTAAGACATTTTTCAACTTTTATGATCTTTGCAACGTAGACAGGACACTTTTTAGGTGTTTTTCAATTTTTAATAATAAAAATGCATTCTAATTAATCCATAGAAACTATAATAAAAACTACACACTAGGAAGAACTAATTGTATTTTTTAGGCAATTTTAAGAATTAATTCAATATTTACTAAGTCCAATAAAAGACAAAGTGTTAAACATAGTTCACAAGCACCTAAAAGCAAATAGTTTAAATTTGTGGTCCAAAGAGATAACAAACTATAAAAGCATATGGTTAAACTTGCAATTAATCCAATAAACACATGTGTCACACATGATCCATGCTAACAGGGGCATAAATGCATTTTTTAGAACATAACATTCATTCATTAACAACATAAAAGCTCAAGATAAAAAGTGCAAATATCCCACAGAGCACGTGGAGACACACGTGCCTCAAACTTCGAGGGAATAAGATGCAAATATAACAAGTACGAGGTCCAAACTGTAAATGTCTTTAACTACAAATTTTATTTACTGGACTAAACATGCATGGATGAAAGTAAAATATACCCAATGGGAGGGCACGTTGCACACACGGGGGCAGGTTTTGACGTACGACCCTAATGACTGCGACAAAGGAATCTGATGGTCTAGGATTTGTCATGGATGTGTGATGAATCTCATATTCATCACTCTAAATCTCATTTATTAAGCTCAAATCCCTTAAAATCAACAGCATTTTGGCATCTATTCTGCATAATTAGCATTCATGCATGATTTCATAAGAATTGCATTTTATCATAAATTTCCGCACAAAATAAGAAGTCAAAAATCCAAGCCAAATTGACATATAAATAGCCTAACTTCCCAGAGTTTTAACTCATTCATTCTAACTCCGAATAACACAAAACCACCTCCATTGTGTACATATCACTAACAAGAATAAAGGAAAAAAACTAAACCAAATAAGTGGACCAAAAACTCAAACCCTAATTTCAGGATTTTCGGACTAAAACCCTCATATCCTCCTCATCCAGTATCGTTTTAATCCTACTCACTTTTGAACTAATGTACATTCAATTAACTTTAAAACGAGACCAAGCTCAAGTGATTCGGAGCTCATATGCGAAAGTTGGGTTTTGGGCCTCTTTTGTATATTGTATATTTTAGTTATTTTTGACCTAATATTTTATGTACATATTTTATCAATTAATAAAAATACAAAAAAATAGATTAAGGTGTCTTAATTTACTCTTGATTTTACCATATTTTTGCGAATTTTTTTCTTGTTTAAAAATGACAAAAAAATACAAAACCCCAAAATCAAGGTATTCTATGTACATGTGATACCCCAAAAATTCACTTTGTGCAAATGATCGATTTTGGTTTTGATGTCTTCATGAAATTGTAGATCTCACTGAGGTGAGCAATTTTCGTGAAGAAACTTTTTCGATCCGAGGCCATTTGCTATTTATTTTTGATTTTACAAAAGATTTATATTCTGAATTTTCTGGTGCTGACACGTGGCAGCACATGGTGCCACCACGTGTCAACCATTTTTGGGCTTTATTTTAATTCATTTTATTAAAAGAATTAAAAAAAATAATAGAAAATAAATAAAATAGGAGCACATGCGTCGCACGTGCCTCCCAGGCATGTGCTACGCACGTGCCACGTCCTTGAGCCCCTATCACGCCGCCACGTGTTGCAATCGTGGCCGTCCGATCTTGGTCGATCGGACGACCACTGCTCGTCTTCCACCTCACGCCCCCCTTTCCCAAATCCTGCGCCGCCTGCCGCGAATCTCTCCGCCGCCGTGATTTTCTCCGCCTCCCGCTAATGTCGCCGACCATCCCTTTCGTCAAATCCTCTTCCGATCAATCGCCCTCCACCTTCACTCAAACCTCGTCCCGTGCATCTCGCCAAATCCAATCTCCCGTCGACCCTCGATTTCACCGACCTTCCTTCTCCGACGACCAACCCTGCCCTATTTAAAAGACCTCCGCCGCACTCGAGCACCTCATCCGCCGATTACACTTCAACCGCAGGCACGCGGCGGTGACAGCGCCATCATGCCCACTTCATCGACGAGATCCGAGGACCCAAGGTCCTCGTTGCGGCGGTGACCACCTCACCAGTGCTGCCCCAGCTCCGGTCAACTCCGTCGAGCCAAGTGCTTCTTCATCGACCTTCGAGCGCCTCCGACCAACCTTTGTTCTACACCTCCGCGACTCCGCCGACAACTACCTCCAGCAGCTTCAACCAACGTCATTGACAACTACCTCCGATCTTCCACGAGCCAACGATCGCCGACCCTCCTCCGCAGTCGGCTGCGCCCAGCCAGTCCTCCGCCGTAAAGACTACACTGCTCCGCCTTCGCCAACGGCCGACCTCCATCCCGCTTTGGCCGGCCCTGCTTCGTCTCCTCTGCCGCTGAAGCCACCGGGCGGCGAGCCCGAGGACCTCCCGCGTGCACCGCACGTGACATGAGGGAACAACTTCTCCAGGAAGAATCAGCCCAGGGCTCACGTGCGGAGCACGCGCCCCTTGGGTAAATTACACTACAGCCCCTGGAAGACCCGCAAACTACACAGCAGCCTAGCCATTCCAAGGGCACGTGCGCAGCACGTGCCCCTTGGACATTTTGCACAAGCACCCCCATTTCTCGGTATTTACATTTCCGTCCTCTATAGTCTTATTTTATTTATATTTATTGCATCTACACCCATGTGTTCCCCCATATTTGTGGACCTTCTCTTTACATTATTTTATTAGTCCAAAAATAGCATGATGTTTGTTAATTGATTCTCTATACTTTGACATATTGTGGGTAATTTTGTGATTGATGGTTAATTAATAAATAATTGTTTTGTCGAAATTTTCATATTTTACCCATTTCATGCTCTTAAATTCATAGTTGATTAACCATTGCTATAAAAATCCTCGATAAATCACACATTGTAGAGTTAATTATGCTTAACATTGTGCCCAAAAAGATTTGCATTTGCATGTATATTTTGCTCTGTAAAAATCATTTTGCATATTTTAGTATTTGATTTTTAATAGGTAATAAACCCACATTTTCAAGGTTTAAGATTTTTCTGAGATCCATTATCTAGTGAAAGATCTTAGATAATTTTATTTCTTGAAAATAAGTTGGTTTAATATTTATTATAATTAAATATTGAAAATCATTCTGTTTGCATTTAAAAATCCATAAAAAATTCATATTGCATCCAAAAATTCAAAAACATTACAGTGCATACATTTCATCGTATTTCATATTGTGGCCAAGTTTCATATTTTTCGGACATCGTTTGATTGAAATTTACATTTTAGTCCCTAAAATAGGCCGAATTCGCATATCGCACCTTTTATTACATTGAAAATATCTAAAAAAAACTGCTTCGAAAACCGAACACGAACTTTGATAGACTTAATTCTAGGTTGTTCCTTTGCCTCCTTGTGATCGACCTTGGGACTTGCCCAAGTAAAATAAACATAAAACCACGGTATTAAAAATTGAATAAATTAATTGTGGTATTTTCTTGACTGTTTCCGATTGCCGCCTACAACGCACGACTAATCATTCTTTAAGCCGAACGATAAAAACAACTTTTTAAACCCGGCATTTTCGGATTCGTCACATTGGCACCGTTGCCGGGGAGGCAAACGGCTTAGATTTTTGTCTAAAAATTTTTTGTTCGGTTTTCCGCATTCGGGTAGTCTGACCCCCGAATTTCGCATTGTAAATTCCATTTTTTCCTGCAATTTATTTTTAGCACTTATTTTTCATATATTTTTGAGTCACTCTCTTACATTTTTTCTCTTATTTTTCTTGCGAGGTACTTTATACGTGGAGCGGGTTTTCAAGAAACTGAAGCATCTTCACCGAACTCCTAAAAAACCGTAATTAATTTAAGATCGAGTCGAGTCGTGAGAGAGCGTAGAGTTTAGGTTTTTAATTCCTGCAATTTCTAAATTTTTGTAATTAATTGCTTATTTATAGCGATGTCCGTTTGGACTCTCGCGTGTGTAGAAAGACCTCTGACTTTATTCTATGGTGTGTCGTGGCCTGTTTCACTCTCCGGTGAGGGTGGGGCCCGACTTGAGTGGCAATTAGGATAGACCTTCACATACGGCTCTCAGAGCATTTATATTTTTGCTTTTGCTCGTAGGATCTAAGGCCACACTGCACTTTCATTGAGATGCACATGGATTGTTCAACTTAGCCAAATTTAACTCAATTCTTCCCGCTAATAGAACTTTCTGCTTAGGTGCGGTTTTCATCGGCTTGCATTCATTTAGAATAATTTTAATTCTGTATTGCATCCCACATGGAGATTGCGAGGAGGCACTGTAAGTCTTCTATCTCAGCATACATCATTGTTTTCACATGCATCGGCTTTTCCCGAATTCCTCTTTCTTGTTTTATAACATAACTTTAAAGGAAATTGGGACTGGACGGTAGACGTGTATTTGTGCTCATCTAATTTTTCAGTGATCACCTCATTAAAATCGGGACTGCTAAATATAGCCGATCTTAAAGAACCCATAAAATCAAGAATTTTTGCGGGAGAGCAACCCTGGCCTTGGATGTTCTATTTTTCTAAGTAAGCGAGAGACGACACTTAAGGCTAGAACCCAAATCCGAAATTTCAGCTCGCTAAATTTTTGCCAAGATTGATTTATCACCAACTAAAATTGAAAAGATAATAGCCGAACTCTTACAGCTTCATTGTGTGAGTTGGTGAACCTGGGGTTTGACTTGTGTTTGCATTGGTGTGCGTGAACCGATTTCGAAGATCAAAAGCCGCATACTTGATAACAATTCTTTTGACTATCCCGTACAAAAATCTCTCTCACCTCTTGATTTAATTCCAATCATGGAACTTTTGACCAAAAACTATTGCAGATCCAACCCATCATTTCTTACAAAAATGACCGAATATCACCATGAAAATAAATCTATGTCGGTTTGGCCCAAATCCACTACTTCCTCTTCTTTTAATCCTCCAACATTTGCGGGAAGCTTTCAACCGCAGATGACTTCAACCTCATTAAATCCTTTCTCAAGTCATCCGACCAAACATGACCACCTACCATCTTGGACTGAACCGTCTTATTCTCAGTTTCTCGCCAATAAAACATTTCAAGATCAAAATCTCTTTAAATCCCATGACTGGTAGAGAACCCAAACCCAGATGGAAAGACACACACTTAATGATCATCAGCGTTGGATTGACCACGACAGACCCCTCGTCAGACATGATACTCATACAGAGGACTGGACTGACCTCCTAGACACATATAAACCCTGTATGCTGACTCCACAATATCAAGGTCTGACTAATCATGATCAAAGGATTGAACTCTACTCAGATCAAATACACATGCCTGGATCATATGAGTAGCCTCCTTCCATAATTATTGAGGAGATATTTTCTAAAAATAATGATCATATGTTGGATATTCTAAGAAACTCTCCTCTCCGCACGTACAGAAAAATGGAAGACAAAATCATTGAACAAAACCGAGTGCTCCCATGATTGATCATGAACAGAATTGTGAGGATGATGTTTCAAGGATAAAAACAAGATTTGAAATGATGGAGGATACATTTCAAAAATTTGCCGACCGAGTAATATCATTCTATGGTGGCTCAGATATAAAAATGAATGAGGAAAGGATTGGATCACATGATGAAATTTTTGAGGATATTCAAAGACTTAGGGATGATTCAAACATCAATACCTAAAAATGATTATGCCCCTAACCTTTACTCTGAACATCAAAGCCCCTGCTCATCTGAGGAACACACCACATCACCACACCACACAGAAAATACCAAAAAAGTGGGAATATTCAAAAACACCAAAAAATTGAAAATCCAGAAAATCTCATAAAAATTGAATCTGAAGAAGACCTGAGGAATTTGGATCCTGCTTTAATGGAAGCACTGGAAAACATTTGATTTTTGAACTTCCCATTATAAAGGCCATTGAACACTTCCCCGACCTTAAGAAATTTTTAATGGAAAGATCAATCGTCGAAAAGACGGGAAGGATTAGAACAAAAACTGAAAGACATATCTTGTCAACGGCCTCCTCCTAGGTGTTGAGGAGAAAAACCAAGAGCCGCATAGTAAAGCAGTTGCCCAGATTTGACTGTAGAATCAAAGACACAATTTTCACCCAAGCCCGAATTGATGATGATTCACCAATCAATATCCTCTCGACCTCTGTATTCCACGAACTCAAACTCGGACCGATCAGGAAAATACGAGAGATTGTTCAATTGGCGGACCGATCAATAAAGCGACCGAGAGGAATCATTTCTGTCATCATGATATTCCAAGGTGCTCCGCTCAAAATGAAATTCACGATCATTGATATTGAGCATCAAGGAGAGTTCACCCAGTCTCCAATTATTCTTGGAAAACCATTCTTAGCATTGTCTAAGGCAATTATTAATTGTGAGACTCGGCAAATAAATTTTACGGCATTGGAAGCACTTCGAGTTGACACAGTCTTTGAGGAAACACGATTTTCTGAGGCAACTCATAAAGTCCCCAACAACGGCAAACCTAAAGAGGAAGAAGAGCCCTGCCCCGCTATGACACCTGAGATAGCGGTTGCTGTTGAGACCATTGGTTTAGAGAATCTATTCCCTGCTCCATTCCCAGCCGCACTCTCCATAGAAAATCAAGCATATGAATCTTATGATCCGGAGACTTATGCATGGTCACACCCTGGGTCAACCTATGCTGACTACATAGATTACATCAACTTGACACAGGAATGCTCCAATAACAAATCAATTGAGAATGAACATGCAGAGACTCTCCCCAGTATTTCAATTCCCCCGGATCTCAAAATAGACAAATCCTTCTACTACGATCCTGAGACATATGCATGGTCGCACCCTGGAGCAACATACTCTGATTATCTTGACCAAATCCTCCCAAATCGAGAGTGCACCAACATCCAGGAGACTAAAAGCAAATCTGCAGCCCAAACACCGACCAAGGAGAAGAACAGTAATGGCTACTCATCTGGCTACTCAAGTGATCCGACAGCTTCACGAAACAAGAAAAAGAGAGTTAGATTTGACCTTTCGGAAGAGGAATCAGTTGATGATTCCTCATCAGGTCCGGAAAAAGTAGTCTACATGAGTGAAGTCTGTTTGGCAGCTCTAAAGCCATATCTTCGCAAGGATCCAAAATTCGATTCTCGTTGGACAACTCCCGTTCCTAATTATTACTCATCCAAAGCTGATGCTCCTACCTTCCACAAGTACACTGGAATTATATCTTATGAGCTGACTGAGACCGGAGCATCTGAAGATTCCTTTGAGGACAAACTGATTGATATTAAAAAGGAATGAATTTTGAGGAAACAATTGAAGGAACAAAAAGACATGAATATCTGGAGTATGTCCACTTTCAAATACTATTCCTCTGAGGATAACTCTGATGATGGCTACCTTTCATCTGACTCAAATATTTCATCTACTATCCATCATGATTTTTCTGAGGATGACACTGATAATGGTGGGGAATCATATGCTACATCTTCGTCTCATCATTACGATCTCCCACCACAGGCTCACAAAAAGATCAGCCGTAAACCGCCTTAATCATCGGCTACCCACCCTCCCTCCCGACCACATCGGTCTTCTTGTACAACTTCTTCCTCTACTTAGGTTAAGGCCTAAGTATAGGGGGGACCGATGCCATCTATATATACTATTTTTCCGCATCACACTCTTTCTCTTGGTCGCTCCATATCCATCCTTCTTCTATACTTAGGCTGACCAGAGCCTAAGTATAGGGGGACCCGACACCCACCAGTATATACTCTCCTCATTTACATATCCCGACCGCCTCTTTTTGCGCTCTTCTTCTATACTTAGACTATTCACAGTCTAAGTATAGGGGGGCGAACCATTGTATAATTTACTCTCTTACGCTTAGCCCAGGCTATGTCTTCATTACGCTTCTTGTGCTCTGAGGACATAGCACTCGCTAAGTATAAGGGGGTCTGTATATATACTATGTATATATTTTAGCCATACCTCGTACTTGCGCATAAGTCTATATGTATTTACGGGGTGGGTATTAATTCAAAAAAAAAGAGAAAAAATGGCTTCTTATTCATTTTTGCATTTATAAAAAAAAGAAAAAAAAAGAAAAAATGTGTCTGCATTCCACACACCTGCATCCAGCATCGCATTCATTTGCATCTGTGAAAAATCATTGGGTTCTGAACCGAGTTATGAGACGAAACCGAGAGTGGTATGGACTTAACCTTAATCAACCTAATTTTCAGAGGAACTTCATCGAGAAATAGGATTTTAGAGTCTTCAGGTCTGTGACTTAATTCTTTGAGTTCTACATGACAATGCACAGAGTTTGACTCTTAGTGACTAACATGGTCTCTTCATTCTGGGTACAACTCTGGAATAAAGAATTAATTTGTACTCTCGCACTATGCACTTAGCTCAATTCAAACAGGATGTTGGAAGACCGTGTAAGTTTCTTTTCTGGTAGCGTGGAAATCTAAAGACCGGAGTACGGGTTGAAATAGCGCTTCGGAAAAGGGATGGACGGCTGGGCACAATTTTTTCTAAGACCCCAAAAATGTACGGAAATAAAAGATTCCATATCCGTAGGGGCAAAACAAGATCCAAGCAGAACCACTAAAAATTCCAAATACAAAGCAGCAACTACGAAATAAAATCTGACCAAAAAGGTCCAAGCTTCAAGAAACCTGCAGATCTTGATGGAGACTTGGCTACACTGGCCAGCTTCACAAGGAGAGGTGACTACACTGGTCACCCTCCAGTTCTTTTCTCATTCTTCTAACTTCTCCCCCCAATTCGATTGTAAACACAGCGCGACAGACCTTAGAAGGAAATACCTGACTCCCCGAGGACGAGTTATTGAGGAGGTTTGCGTAGTAGTCCGGCATTCTGGGTGGGAAGAGCTAAAACATTTCACACACAAGAGTCGGTTATTCAATGTTCATAAGGTATGCTTTGGGAAGAGGATTGATCTAAGATGACTTCTGAGCCGAAACTGTAAGCAATGATGTGTAGAACTTAAGGGCTGTTGATTTTAAAATTCTAAGTCTCACAGAAGTTCCGACACACTATTAATCCAAAGGTTGAGTTTAGGATCACTTTCACCTTCAGCTCATGGTCTTGGTATGGAACCCAATCTCATTTCATTTCATGGCATTTCTTTTTGATGCTCAGGGATGAGCATGCTTTAAGTATAGGGGGATGATGAATCTCATATTCATCACTCTAAATCTCATTTATTAAGTTCAAATCCCTTAAAATCAACAGCATTTTGGCACCTATTCTGCATAATTAGCATTCATGCAAGATTTCATAAGAATTGCATTTTATCATAAATTTCCGCACAAAATAAGAAGTCAAAAATCCAAGCCAAATTGACATATAAATAGCCTAACTTCCCATAGTTTTAACTCATTCATACTAACTCCGAATAACACAAAACCACCTTCATTGTGTACATATTACTAACAAGAATAAAGGAAAAAAAATAACTAAACCAAATAAGTGGACCAAAAACTCAAACCCTAATTTCAGGATTTTCGGACTAAAACCCTCATATCTCCCTCATCCAGTATTCGTTTTAATCCTACTCACTTTTGAACTAATCTACATTCAATTACCTTCAAGACGAGACCAAGTTCAAGTGAATCGGAGCTCATATGTGAAAGTTGGGTTTTGGGCCTCTTTTGTATATTGTATATTTTAGTTATTTTTGACCTAATATTTTATGTACATATTTTATCATATAATAAAAATCCAAAAAAATTAGATTAATGTATCTTTATTTACTCTTGATTTTACCATACTTTTGCGGATTTTTATCTTGTATAAAAATGACAAAAAAATACAAAACCCCAAAATCAAGGTATTCTATGTACATGGGATACCCCAAAAATCACTTTGTGCAAATGATCGATTTTGGTTTTGATGTCTTCATGAAAATTGTATATCTCATCGTGACGAGCAATTTTTGTGAAGAAACTTTTTCGATCCGAGGCCATTTGCTATTTATTTTTGATTTTACAAAAGATTTATATTCTGAATTTTCTGGTGCTGACACGTGCCGCCACGTATCAACCATTTTTGGGCTTTATTTTAATTCGTTTTATTAAAAAAAATTATAAAAATAAAAAAATAAAATAGGCGCACGTGCGTTGCACGTGCCTTGTTGGACATGTGAGCCCACGGCGAGCCATTATGCAATAATTGTTATTGCGAATATCATTCCCTGATCTGAAATGAAGAATAAATAATTTGCATAATAGGTCCCTCTGTACAATTAGGGTTATGTACCATGGCTGTCTTAATGATCATACAACTGTTGATTCAATTATTGAATCATAGAGGCTGGTGCTTGGATGAATATCTAAGGAGTTAGATTGAGGACTCATCAAGTACCGTCAAATGATTGTTAAGATGTGATCTCCAGCCTGAGTAGGAGATGGCAATCCTTTCTCACATAGGCTGATATCTGACCGACCTCTTGATGCAGGTCCTCTGCATAGGAATAGAGATTCGAAGGTGTCAGATTAGTTAGGTCAAAGAGTTGACTTAACGAGATCGAGATAACCTAAGTCCTATGTTGAATGCTGTCACAGCATAGGCACGCATCCTCTGACCGGAGACAGATGTATTGCTATATGTCTGAGTATGTACATTTGACAGACCAATAGGTTGATGACCTAACCAAGGTCTATACACCGGCGCGTTGGTGTGCATATAAGGGCATATGAGTAATACGATCTCTCAAAGGGATCATACAGGTTCACTACTGAACCGGAAGACATGAGCTCACTCATGAGATATTGGGAAGAATCAAATTCCGTGCACGGTCGTCTTGCTTTGGAAGCTTGACTGAATTTCTAGGTTTGATATATACTTTTGGAAAGTATATGATCAAGACCTAGGTATGATATATGCTTTTGGAAAGTATATGATCGATACCAAAAATCCCAATGATCAAATGAGAAACTTAGTGATCAAACCCTGAAGAAGACAGTATAAAATTGATCTTGATCTTCGGGTTGACCATGGGTCTTCCAGTATGCAGGATGTACAGGTATTGGGAATACTTGAAGGGCGATGTGATCATAAACGATTGTATATCCATGACGCTTCCATTCCGAGGGAGTGATGAAACAGGTCTGGATTTTAGTGACTCCTCTTAGTAGAGAAGCAATCCGATCTTAGTCCAAGTGCTGGACATTGATCTGAATGAGATTCAGATTCAATGAGAAGATTGGATTTGCGGTCTTGATTTAATCAAGCATCTGTGGGAGGTTTGTAAGATTTGGATTTGAGATAATATCTCAATATCCAAGTCACTATACGTGGAATAATACAATCGCCCTGTCCTTATCTCCAACTATCTGCGGAGAAAGCACATTATTCATGAAAGGGTTCAAGAATAATTCTTTTGATGAAATATCCAAGCAAGGACTTGATGATTAAATGAGATTTAATTATCAAGCTTAATATGAATATAATTCATATTGTGAAAATGATTGTCTAAGATAATTAAATCGGATTTAATTATCAAAGATTAAGAGAATGTGGATAACACTATCCATGATATATGTGTATTATAAATATGATTTATAATATACATATATAAGAGAGAGAATTTATGTGAATAGCATTTGTTGATTAATAATGTGGATTAGATTCACATTTATTAATTAATTGGAAATGCAATTTACTAACTAGTTTGGTTGTGAATATGATTCACATAATATTCAATGGCATGATTGAAATATTCACAAATTAATTGGGAATTAATTTGGTGAATATTTTTGTGAATACAAAATTAATTAAGGAATAATAAGATAAATAAAAAGGAGCCAAAATTGACCACCACAATTTTAGGGAGGTTGGTTGACTCCATTTTATTTATCACATTATCTCTTAATTAGTTAATGTTAAATTAAATTATGTTGATAATGTTGCAATATTTTTTAATTTAAATTATTGTTGTTGGTTTTAACCAACAACAATCATAGCCATTGATTTAGCATGGACCAAGCATAGCCCTTGGATCCATGTGTCCCATGGATTGAGATCCATTGGATCCTAAACTAGTATAAAAGGAAGGCTAGGGTAGCCTTTCCAAGAGACAACATTCTTGAGTTGAAGAACTCTACTCTCTCTCTCTCTCTCTCATTCTCGTGGGGTCTCCCTAATATTCAAGTGGCCGTCCACTTTGTGTATTAGGAAGGAGATCATTTTGCTACGTCTCGACGCTTGGATCTTCGTCAAAGGATTGCGGGAAGGACGCGACTCATCATCGTGCCCGCAAGCGCATTCTCCGTGGGTCGGACTTAAGATAGGAGGATCTCTACTTTGGGATCTCGCGATCACAACCACGCTTCAAGAGGTATTCCTTGTACTTTGTAGTTTGATGAAACGATCCGAGAAGTGTTCTCGTGATCATGTGGTTTCATCTTTAGATTTAAAAATTTTTAATTTCCGCTGCATCTAACATCTAGTACGACTAGTTGCTCCGATTGCATACGATGCGATCGACACGCTTCCGTCATGCTCTTAAGAATTCTCAATATCCTTCAAGTGGTATCAGAGCCATAGGTTGAATAAGGTTTTGGATATGATCCATAGACCTTAGACGATTTGGTTCTTGAAAGGGTTGCGAAATTTTTACTGCATTTCAATTTTCGCACCTCTGTCTAATTGAATTTTTCTGTACTGTTTAAAAAGTTTAAACACGAAATTTTCAATTGGATTTTGTTCCCCATTAAAGAAGGAAACCATAGGACTTGAGTTTACTAAATTTGGACTTTATTTGCTCTAGTTATGGCTTTTTGAATATGACTATATTCACTGTTGCGGGAACTGCGGATTTGAACGTGATTAATGAGATAATTACGGTTTTAATCCGCCTCGAAATACGTGAATTATCACTTGGGTTCTTTAATAAATCAAATAGGCAATCTTTGGAAACTGAGTTTGCAATTTTTGGATTTAAATTGATCAAGATATGTTAATTTTAGTGATTGGGGTCACTGCTGGAAATTGACATTTTTGATCTTGAACCTTGTGATATGTCAATCAATTATCATGATGAAAATTAATTGTTAATTTTCTGGAATAATTAGTGATAAATATTTGTGAAATATTTAAAGAGATAATTATTTCATTGAATGACACTTGCCTAAACCACAATGATGAGATATTAGATCTTGATCATTGGTTCATCAACAAACATTGCCTTCATGAAAACTATAGTTTATCCTACAATAGTTGTAGGACAACTTTTACATGAAAAATCCTTTTGCTTGAATAGGATTGGGGATTTGTCTAGCAAATATCCTTATAATATAATCAAAAATGTTTTGATGTATATTATATGGTATAATTTCGGTTGAAAAATCGATGAGCATCTCAAAGTACATGATGATCTATCTGGTATTATCCTTTCCCGAGGCGGATGTGGTGCCTAGTCGGAGAGCATTGGGGTAACGGGTTGCAACGTATGTGGTCCGTCCCACTCTCGTCGGTACTGGCCATGACAGCGGGTAGGGACTGTATAATACCGGAGATAGACAATGTGTATTTTTCTAATTATTAAAATTCGAATAATACGTACTTTGAGTATATACCTACTATTCAAGTAAAAGACATGTTTGTTGATTAACGATTGGATTAATGATTAATTTAATATGATTAAATTAATTACATCCAATAAACACTCTATTATGAATAGATGTGTATTTCCCTTGGAAGAATTAATTATGTGAATATGATTTACGATAATTAATTACAATTTGAATATGAGGTGGAGGATCACATAAGTGACATCCATGGTCTCCCGTCAAGGCAAAGGATTTCGTCGCCAGTTGTTGTGTATAGGAGACACCTGTCCGAAGTGACAGATCCTGTACATGATTTAATTGGATCGGGTTCTTTGCTTCTCGAAAGAGTAAGACCGTATACGTAGTGACCCCAATATTGGGTCCTCATATTATTGGGGTGATATTGGATTGCGTATAACGAGTATTAAGCTTGTTGACGGTTGGTTCAATTAATGACGATTCAACATTGCCTTAGGGGTGGTGGGCCCGGGTGTTAAAGACCGAATTGGGAGATGCAAGTTGGACTTGCAAGGCGGAATGTGTTCCCGCTTCTTTTTATCCGAGTTGTAGGTTCTCATATTATTGGGATGCAACGAAGATAGGAAAGGAGATCCCAGATCTTGCTAGAGATATAATGGTAAGAATATCTCTTACATTGAAAGTGATTAAGGGAATGAACTTTCAATATTGACAAGGCAAGACAACTTTGATATAAAATTCCTAAATCAAAGTAAAATATGTATATATATAATATATATACCCTTATGCAAATTTCTTATTTCAGATAATCCTTCATTAAACCCACTCAATGTTATACTCAATGATAACCAGTAAAAATATCTTGGATTGGACTCATGATCCAGATATTGTACTTGCAATTGGACACATAATGTATGTGGTTGCAGTGTGCAAGTCCCCTCAACATAATGAGGAAGGGCAATTAAATAAGACAATAAGACATCACCTTAGGGTTTGTATGTCTCTATAGTCTTGATCTTTCATCGAGTGTACTTTGGAAGTGACATGTCGATGGTGATCGTAATTGTCGAATAATCCTTATAAAATAAAAGAAGATATTTTGGCATATATGCTCTAGACATTTAATCATGAATGACATGGTTCTCTGCATTATGTAGAATGGTGGCTCGAAAGAGATGATGTATTCAAAATGTTTGAATACCTACCTGAACCTAAGTCTCTAAGAGTTAAGATGTATGTAGATATGATGAGTGTCATCATTCTATTATCTATACTCTAGTCATTCATGAAGCTTCATAATATTCATATTGTATGAATTTAATGAAGCATGTATAAATGTTGAAATGCTCTTACATTGAATTTCTTTTTGAATTTAACATAAGAGATTCTTTATCTTGAACAATGGTTGTTTATAGATGAAGAGAGCGCAATGGAAGCATGGGTTGGACCCGAGTAAGAAGGAAAGTCAAAAAGTTGACCTACTTCTGTGACTTCCATGTGACATCCAAAGAGTTGGATGAATGCCAATACTGCAATAAGTTGATGTGTTGATAGTATGACTATCAAGTCTATCTAAAATCCTTAGTGAAGGACTCAGATAGAGCATCAGAATAATCTATATATAATCATTGACTCTGACTTTATTATAAGATAAAGTCTGACAATTGTATCTCAATCTTCTAATGACATTTGCAATTGGTTGCATATATATATATATATATATATTAGAAGATTAGAAATTTAATCTTAAGGTTTAGTAATCATCTACATGGATATTGCTGTAATTGTTGCAGCAATCTCTGTTGGATAGATAGACTTCATATTCTCAGTGGGAGAGCCCTTAGTCTTGGAGAATGTCTCTATGACCTAGATAGTAGAATACACTCATTGTTTGTTTCTAAATTTTGGAAATAAACATGAATTCTGAGATAGAACTATCATAAAGAGTTATGATGGAAATATTTCAGATAGTAATATAACATCTAGTGGACTCCACAAAATTAGAAAATTAATGAATGGTTCACTAAGATTTCTAATACTGAAAATAAAACCTTATAAGATCAATAGGAGGATGAAGATCATTTGACAATGATCTGGCATCAAGTCTTAGACATATGTCTGCTGATGTGATCAATAGACTAGTAAGATATGAAACTTTAGAATGTCTAAAATTTCAAATCTTACACACTTGTGAATATTGTAAAATGTCCAATACACCCCTTCTCTGGGAATGGTGTTAGATGTCGAGGTATTCAAGATCTCATACATATTGATGTATGTAGATCATCTATATCATAATAAACATTATGGATATGTGATATCTATTAATGATTATGTATGATATGAGATTTCTTCTCTTCACCTGAGAAACCTTTGAAATGTTCAAAGATTTCACAATTTTAGTTTAGAACCAAAGTTTGAAGAAAGATGAAATGAATTTGATCTAACCTAGGTAGCTTGTACCTATTAGATAAAATTCAAAGAATACCTTATGGAGATATGAATATCATTTCTATCTCACTCCTCCTGATAAACCTGAACTCAATAGAGTTGTAGGGAGATACAATTGGATCATGTGTGACATGATTTGATCAATGATGAATTTTAGCATAATTATCCTCTTAGTTTCCTGGTATATATGTGTAGTAGAGACTACAATATATATCCTTAATAAGGTTCAATGGATGTAAGCTGGAATCTAGCACTTGAGAGTGCTACTTCATTAGGAAAATAAAGTATGGTATTGGATACCTACTTTATGACCTTCATATTCTTAAAAGATCTCATCTCTGAGAATGTGATTCTTGGAGGATTGAGATTCTTGAGAATCAAGATGAAAATGAAGTGAAGGAACTCATTTAATATTGAAATGACAATGAGGCTCCTGAAATCGGAAACTAAAAGGGACAATTAAAGATGAAGCACTAATACCTCTTCAAATAAGTTTGAGGATGTATTCCATGTGTCAGCCAAGTCTGACAATGATCGGACTTCATGTGATGAAGCTCCTAAGGATCATGACATGGAATGATGGATATTAGCAATAAAGTCTAAAGTAGACTTCATATACAAGTGTTGTATATGGACCCTCGAGGATCCACCTATAAGGGTTAGACCCATTAAGGTGTAAATGGATCTTCAAGAGAAAGGGAACCTGATGAAAAGGTAGAGACCTTCAAAGCTCGGTTCGTAGCCATGAGCTACACACTGTAAGAAAAGACATTGCTTGCAATGTGACTTTCTCTTCGGTAATCGTGCTTAAAATCATCAGAATATTGCTAACCTTAGCTACACAACTTGACTATTGCATCTTCAGGATGTAATTCAAGATTGCATTCCTCTAAGAATACCTCTCTGAGGATATTCACATGAAGTAGCCACATGGCTTCATGGTCGAGGAAAGTAAGGTGTGAAAGCTAAAGAAATCCATCTGTGGACTCAAATAAGCTTCTTGAAGTTGGAACATAAGATTTGATGAAATTATAAATGTTATGATTTCAAATAGAATCTTGATGTACCATGTGAAGCTTAGTGGGAGTGCCATTGTGTTCATCGTGCTAAATGTAGATAATATCCTAATCATTTGGAATGATATAAGGATGAGAATAAGTGTTTTATAGACTGGCTATTCCATACCTTGAGATATGATCTCAAGAATACCTCTTAGATCTTAGTTCTGAAGTTGTTCAGAAGCAAAGAAGAGAGGGTATTGGGACTATCACATTTGTAGTACACCTTGGACATATTCTATCTTGGAAATTCCAAGAAAGGCTTCCTTCCCTTGAGATTTGGTACTGACCTATCTAAAGGGATAGCACCTCAAAGAGTTGAGGAAGTGAATGCTAGAACTGCTTGCACTTGTGTATCAGTTACGAGAAGCTAAGTATGCTAGATGTGTACAAAAGCCATATGTCTGCCATGCAGTGGGAGTAGTAAACTGTTACTAATCCTACTATGGAGAAAGAACACTTGATTGCAGTAATAACAATATCTTCAAAGATGACAAGTCTTTAGAGATAGTGATCTCTAAGTCTTATCTTCAAGAGCTTAAGACTTTATAGATAGAGATCTAAAAGGTCTTAACTGTGGATACCTTGAGAGATAGTGATCTCCCGGAATAAGGGTATTCTGATAACGATTATGGAAATACTGGTTATAATAGTTATTGAGCAATAGTGTCAAGGACACTATATCTGCTTTGACTAGATTGAGTATAGGTTGCATTAGATGCAACATTCGCATAGGATGCGAGCACTGTTACCTAGGGATATGCAAGTGTCGTAAAAGGACTTGGCATAGTCTTTTGGGAACAGAGTGACTGATCAGCTTACCTAGCTATTTTAAAATAGCCTATGATTGTCACATGCATGTGGGTTTAAATGATTAGCCCATTAATGGCTCTTTGGGCTAGTGGGAGATTGTTGGACATGTGAGCCCACGGCGAGCCATTATGCAATAATTGTTATTGCGAATATCATTCCCTGATCTGAAATGAAGAATAAATAATTTGCATAATAGGTCCCTCTGTACAATTAGGGTTATGTACCATGGCTGTCTTAATGATTATACAACTGTTGATTCAATTATTGAATCATAGAGGCTGGTGCTTGGATGAATATCTAAGGAGTTAGATTGAGGACTCATCAAGTACCGTCAAATGATTGTTAAGATGTGATCTCCAGCCTGAGTAGGAGATGGCAATCCTTTCTCACATAGGCTGATATCTGACCGACCTCTTGATGCAGGTCCTCTGCATAGGAATAGAGATTCGGAGGTGTCAGATTAGTTAGGTCAAAGAGTTGACTTAACGAGATCGAGATAACCTAAGTCCTATGTTGAATGCTGTCACAGCATAGGCACGCATCCTCTGACCGGAGACAGATGTATTGCTATATGTCTGAGTATGTACATTTGACAGACCAATAGGTTGATGACCTAACCAAGGTCTATACACCGGGGCGTTGGTGTGCATATAAGGGCATATGAGTAATACGATCTCTCAAAGGGATCATACAGGTTCACTACTGAACCGGAAGACATGAGCTCACTCATGAGATATTGGGAAGAATCAAATTCCGTGCACGGTCGTCTCGCTTTGGAAGCTTGACTGAATTTGTAGGTTTGATATATACTTTTGGAAAGTATATGATCAAGACCTAGGTATGATATATGCTTTTGGAAAGTATATGATCGATACCAAATCCCAATGATCAAATGAGAAACTTAGTGATCAAACCCTGAATAAGACAGCATAAAATTGATCTTGATCTTCGGGTTGACCATGGGTCTTCCAGTATGCAGGATGTACATGTATTGGAAATACCTGAAGGGCGATGTGATCATAAACGGATTGTATATCCATGACGCTTCCATTCCGAGGGAGTGATGAAACAGGTCTGGATTTTAGTGACTCCTCTCAGTAGAGAAGCAATCCGATCTTAGTCCAAGTGCTGGACATTGATCTGAATGAGATTCAGATTCAATGAGAAGATTTGGATTTGCGGTCTTGATTTAATCAAGCATCTGTGGGAGGTTCGTAAGATCTGGATTTGAGATAAGATCTCAATATCCAAGTCACTATACGTGGAATAATACAATCGCCCTGTCCTTATCTCCAAGTATCTGCGGAGAAAGCACATTATTCATGAAAGGGTTCAAGAATAATTCTTTTGATGAAATATCCAAGCAAGGACTTGATGTTAAATGAGATTTAATTATCAAGCTTAATATGAATATAATTCATATTGTGAAAATGATTGTCTAAGATAATTAAATGGGATTTAATTATCAAAGATTAAGAGAATGTGGATAACACTATCCATGATATATGTGTATTATAAATATGATTTATAATATATATATATAAGAGAGAGAATTTATGTGAATAGCATTTGTTGATTAATAATGTGGATTAGATTCACATTTATTAATTAATTGGAAATGCAATTTACTAACTAGTTTGGGTTGTGAATATGATTCACATAATATTCAATGGCATGATTGAAATATTCACAAATTAATTGGGAATTAATTTGGTGAATATTTTTGTGAATACAAAATTAATTAAGGAATAATAAGATAAATAAAAAGGAGCCAAAATTGACCACCACAATTTTAGGGAGGTTGGTTGACTCCATTTTATTTATCACATTATCTCTTAATTAGTTAATGTTAAATTAAATTATGTTGATAATGTTGCAATATTTTTTAATTTAAATTATTGTTGTTGGTTTTAACCAACAACAATCATAGCCATTGATTTAGCATGGACCAAGCATAGCCCTTGGATCCATGTGTCCCATGGATTGAGATCCATTGGATCCTAAACTAGTATAAAAGGAGGGCTAGGGTAGCCTTTCCAAGAGACAACATTCTTGAGTTGAAGAACTCTACTCTCTCTCTCTCTCATTCTCGTGGGGTCTCCCTAATATTCAAGTGGCCGTCCACTTTGTGTATTAGGAAGGAGATCATTTTGCTACGCCTCGACGCTTGGATCTTCGTCAAAGGATTGCGGGAAGGATGCGACTCATGATCGTGCCCGCAAGCGCATTCTCCGTGGGTCGGACTTAAGATAGGAGGATCTCTACTTTGGGATCTCGCGATCACAACCACGCTTCAAGAGGTATTCCTTGTACTTTGTGGTTTGATGAAACGATCCGAGAAGTGTTCTCGTGATCATGTGGTTTCATCTTTAGATTTAAAAATTTTTAATTTCCGCTGCATCTAGCATCTAGTACGACTAGTTGCTCCGATTGCATACGATGCGATCGACACGCTTCCGTGATGCGCTTAAGGATTCTCAATATCCTTCATGCCTCCCAGGCACGTGCTCCGCACGTGCCCCGTCCTTTAGCCCCTATCACGCCGCCACGTGTTGTAATCGTGGCCGTCCGATCTCGACCGATCGGACGGCCACTACTCGTCTTCCACCTCGCGCCCCCCTTTCCCCAAATCCTGCGCCGCCCGCCGCAAATCTCGCCGCCACCGCGATTTTCTCCGCCTCCCGCTAATGTCGCCGACCATCCCCTTCGTCAAATCCTCTTCCGATCAATTGCCCTCTACCTTCAATCAAACCTCGTCCCGCGCATCTCGCCAAATCCAATCACCCGTCGACCCTTGATTTTGTCGACCTTCCTTCTCCGGCGACCAACCCCTGCCCTATTTAAAAGACCTCCGCCGCACTCGAGCACCTCATCTGCCGATTACACTTCAACCGCAGGCACGCGACGGTGAAAGCGCCATCGTGCCCTCTTCATCGACGAGATCCGAGGACCTAAGGTCCTCGTCATGGCGGCGACCACCTCTCCTGTGCTGCCCCTGCTCCGGTCAACTCCGTCGAGCCAAGTGCTTCTTCATCGACCTTCAAGCGCCTCCGACCAACCTTCATTCTACGCCTCCGCGACTCCGCCGACAACTACCTCCAGTAGCTTCAACCAACGTCATCGACAACTACCTCTGATCTTCCACGAGCCAATGATCGTCGGCCCTCCTTTGCAGTCGGCTGCGCCCAGCCAGTCCTCCGCCGTAAAGGCTCCACCGCTCCGCCTTCGCCAACGGCCGACCTCCATCCCTCTTTGGCCGGCCCTGCTTCGCCTCCTCCGTCGCTGAAGCCACCGGGCGGCGAGCCCGAGGCCCTCCCGCGTGCACCGCACGTGACGGAAGGGAACAACTTCTCCAGGAAGAATCAGCCCAGGGGTCACGTGCGGAGCACGTGCCCCTTGGGTAAATTACACTACAGCCCCTGGAAGACCCGCAAACTACGCAGCAGTCCAGCCATTCCAAGGGCATGTGCGCAGCACGTGCCCCTTGGACATTTTGCACAAGCACCACCCATTTCTCGGTATTTACATTTCCGTCCTCTGCAGTCTTATTTTATTTACATTTATTGCATCTATACCCCTGTGTTCCCCCGTATTTGTGGACCTTCTCTTTACATTATTTTATTAGTCAAAAAATAGTGTGATGTTTGTTAATTGATTCTCTACACTTTGACATATTGTGGGTAATTTTGTGATTGATGGTTAATTAATAAATAATTTTTTTGTCAGAATTTGCATATTTTACCCATTTTTGCTCTGAAATTCATAGTTGATTAACCATTGCACTAAAAATCCCTGATAAATCGTACATTGTAGAGTTAATTGTGCTTAACATTGTGCCCAAAAAGATTTGCATTTGCATGCATACTTTGCTCTGTAAAAATCATTTTGCATATTTTAGTATTTGATTTTTAATTGGTAATAAACCCCACATTTTCAAGGTTTAAGATTTTTCTGAGATCCATTACCTAGTGATAGATCTTAGATAATTTTCTTTCTTGAAAATAAGTAGTTTTAATATTTATTATAATTAAATATTGAAAATCATTCTGTTTGCATTTAAAAATCCATAAAAAATTCATATTGCATCCAAAATTCCAAAAACATTACAGTGCATACATTTCATCGTATTTCATATTGTCGCCAAGTTTCATATTTTTCGGACATCGTTTGATCGAAATTTACATTTTAGTCCCTAAAATAGGCCGAATCTGCATATCGCACCTTTTATTACATTGAAAATATCTAAAAAAAACCGCTTCAAAAACCGAACACGAACTTTGATAGACTTAATTCTAGGTTGTTCCTTTGCCTCCTTGTGATCGACCTTGGGACTTGCCCAAGTAAAATAAACATAAAACCACGATATTAAAAATTAATTGTGGTATTTTCTTGACCGTTTCCGATTGCCGCCTATAACGCACGACTAATCATTCTTTAAGCCGAATGATAAAAACAACTTTTTAAACCCGACATTTTCGGATTCGTCAATGTGCAATCAAATCTTACATTATCTATCGGTCTGGCTCCCTTTTTGTCAGGTGGCTCAGATTAGGGGGGAAATCTGATCAGATCGTTGGCGAATAGCATGAGTGGACGACCTCATTCTGAACTGGGAGCAAAGGAAGATCGGATGATAGAAGTGGTGGATGGAAGAACTCACCTAGGGTGAAACTTCAATTGAGCGAAGGAGGAGATTCGTCACTCAGAAGAAGGCCCTACGGGATCCTGTAGTGTCGTGGAAGTGCTCCTCGTCCGATGGAAGGCTTCAATGAGATAATAGACGTGAATATGAGACGTATGGTGGTGCTCCGCCTGAAGCTACTTCTCTTGAGTA
This sequence comes from Ottelia alismoides, assembly GCA_037367405.1. NCBI lineage: Eukaryota > Viridiplantae > Streptophyta > Magnoliopsida > Alismatales > Hydrocharitaceae > Ottelia > Ottelia alismoides. The sequence goes on along the minus strand of JAZKJV010008216.1, from coordinate 315,248 downwards.
ATTTGGGCTTCTAATGATACTCGAAGCGCACCCTGATACTGCAAAAGGTAGCCGGACTCGGGGGAAAGCCTCCCATCAGGTTATGTCTTAGGAAATAAAGGGAAGCATCAGGAGGCAGATCTTTGGGTCTCAGTGAAGGCAGGAGATGGAGCAAGATTTAGAGTGGAAGGCTGCGTAGGAAGGTGTGGGGCCAAGCAATGAGGCTATCTGTGCGTATAGATGATCTAGATGGGGTTATGATCAGCTGGCATGAGTACGGGGGCTACGACGGAAATGAAATGGAGATGTGGATTGGATGCAGAAATAGGTGAGATAAAGGCGATATCTGAAGGTTAAGATGAACTAAGAGGCTCTAGGTGAAAGTGGATGGATGGGTCTTGGCCTCAACTGAGTTGCAGCTGGCTGCAAGGCTACTCGCGGAGGAATTCCAGCGACGAAACGAGCTATGAGCCTCCATATGTCTCCAACAGATCCTAATCTTCTCTGCATACTACCGTCACTTTCAGGAAAATAGCTAGGGTCTTGGTGGCACGAGGTATGAGCTAAAGAGCACATGAGGTGGAAGGAAATTCTTTATAGGGTGCTTTAGGGTTGAGAAAGATCAGCGCACAATACAGAACCCTAGGTAGATATGGTTACGCTTAGGGATCTGCAAGGATCATGAATATTAGAGCTTCAATCAAGCGTACGAATCAAGACAAAAGGTGGTCGAGTCTGGGGGCTAGAAAATGGAGGAGCTCCGGCGTGGTGGTGACGACCTAATCTAGTTAGAGGGTGACGTTGACTGGGGTCAACAAACCCAGGTGGACCAATCAGAAATTAGGATGTACAAAAATTCAAGAAAACTCAATAAAAAAGTAAATGGTTTTAAATTAATAAATGTATAAAATAAAAACGTTTAATACTTTATGAGATTTTTTTTATTTTTAATTATATTAATGAAATGAATAAAATTAGGTTTACACAATATAATGTATTATATATATGTATAAATACCTATGTACTATGTACAAATATTGTTATTTTATTTTATTTACCAAAATTAATTTTATTTTATATTTTATTTACACACAAAATAGTTTAAAGAATATCTAATTATTTTTATTTTATTTATTAATTAAATTATAGAATAAATACGGATTGTATTATATACATATGTATTTTATACAAAGAGTTGATGATTTTTAATTTTAATTTTATTTTCTTTTTATGATTTTTGTTTTATTATTATATTATTTCTAGAGCTATATTCAAGGGTGTAAATAAAATATGTTTATTTTGGAATAAATAAATAAATAAATATTATGTACAATTCTAAGTGATATGTACAATACATAGTGTACCCTTATCTCTCCCTACTTATTTTGTTCGCAATCAGGTAAAAAATTGAGCTTCTCTGGGGATTTGAGTCACTCCTTATTTATTATAAATACGACATTCTTTTTCTTTTCTCTATATTCTTTTATTTTTGCAAAATAAATTCTAATTATGAGATATTAATAATGGCATGCAGAATACTAAGTAATTGTATTAACAAGTATTTATAGGTGATTTTGCTACAAGAAAGAGCTAAAATAAAAGAATAAAGAATGAGAACTGTAGACTCATCAATGGGTAAATATCCCTTAATTCAATCAAATTAAATTGATTATAAATCTAATGTAATTAACACACAATTAGGATTTTGTTGATATTACCATATAATACAAGCTCCCATAAGTACGTATTATTTTGTATTTTAATAATTAGAGTATAACTTGACTTTACTCATATTGTTCTTTCCTCAAAAATGGATCTGACCAGTACACTCGAGTTATGCTAGGAGAGAGCATTTCCTTGACATGCAAGGTGCTAATTAAGAAACCCAGCCAAAATACCCAGACTAGACACTTTCACCATTCCGATTGAGTACAATACAAAATAATATCAATGTGATCATGGCTTTATCGATCAACTTTAATGACCGGTATATTCCTATATAATATTATCTCAAAGATTTAGGCATCTTAAAGTAATTTTAATCATCGTAAATTACTAATCATATCAAGCAAACATGTTCTTACTTTTGCACGTAAACGTTGTCCTACAATTATTGTAGGATAAACAAGGGTTTTGTCATGAAATACTCATTCAGTGGTGATTTATGTTTCATCAATTATTGTCATAAATATTAATAATCAACTAATCATGGGAAATTCCAAATTTTCTTTATTTGACATTGAATGATAAAAACATTAAGTAAGAAGACTTGATGATCTGATCATCATTCGACCTATCGCCACTAAATATGGGATATCTAGAGCAAAAAGAGTCGAAATCGCGTGAAATAAATTTGTTCTATTTACTGGTTTGATTCTCTCTTAATCAAAGTGTTTATTTCAAGTTTTAAGACTGATAATAAAGTAAGAAAAAATTAATTTCTTACTAACCCGCGAATACATGCAAAAATAATTGTATTGCAGGAACAATTCGAATCTTTATTCATGCACTTTTGGTGCCAATACTTGGATACTATTTTGGGGACATATTTAGAAATTATAAATACATTTTATGATCTAAAAAATTTGTCTAAATAGTTCACTAATAATGTCTTTTCATCTTAGCAAAAAATAATTCGAAACACGCATATACACAAATAACGAGTCCCCGCACATCCGGTATACTAAAACTTGTTCCCCTTAGGTTTTGGATCACATACAACACCATTAATATAGCTCTGATACCACTTGGAGGCTATAATTTAGGCTGAAGTGAATCAGTAAAGCGTGCAGATCACAACGAATACGATCTAGGGCAGCTAGTCATACTAGTTGTGTCGTGCAGTGGAATTTGATGCGTAGACAGAGAGTGAGAGAATCTTGTTGCTATTCTTAATGTTGTTATCTTGTGTATGAAAGAAAAATCTAGGTCTACCCTTTCTTTTATACTAAATCAAATGGTTGAGATGCACTCCTAAATCAAGTTAGTGGTTGATATTTTTTTTGCAAAAAAATACAACAACAATTGATTTAATTTAAAAGAAATTAAATACGTTGTAAATAATCTTAACATGTTTAGTTTCAATTAAATCAAAAATATTCTTAATAAAATAGGACTAGAGGCCTCCTTCCATGTAAGGGGAAATAGGCTAGCCTCCTTCTCCTTAAACATGGCGGACGACCACCTTGATTGGAGAGAGAAAATCTCTCTTCATCTATAAAGTAATTTTATTACATTAAGTCTTATTTCACAGAATATTTTGTCAAAAAAATATCACCAAATAATTATTGCAAATTATTTGTGATAATTATGAATAAAATCATTGAAAATTATGAATCAAATTCAACCACCCAAGAAATTGCAAATTACATTTACAATTAATTGTACAATGTGAATCCCATTCACATAAGCATTTATTTTGTAAATCTGATTTACAATTAACTCTCTCTAATATATTATAAATCATATTTATAATATTTATGATTACTATGGATAGTAATATCCACATTAGTCACATCTTTGATAATTAAATCATATTTACTTATCTTAGATAACTCTTCTCATATGTCCAAATAATAAGAATCATTTTCATATTATTAAATCTAACATAATTATCAAATTTCCTCAATGCTCTGATAATTATCAACAATGACACTATTCTTGAACTCTTTCAAGAAAAATGCACCTTCTCCGTGGGTACATGGAGATAGGAATATGGTGATTGTACGTTCCATGTAGAGTGACTTGGATATTGAGATCATATCTCAAATCTAGATCAAAGGTACATCTCAAAGATGTTTGATTGAATCAAAGTTGTAAATATAATCTTCATGTTGCATCCAAATCGCATTCAGATCAATGTCTAACATTTGGACTAAGATTAGATTAGTTCTCTATTGAGAGGAGTCGCTAAAATCCAAACCTGTTTCATCACTCCCTTGGAATGGAAGTGTCATGATTATACAAGTATTTACGATCACATCCCCCTCGAGTATTCATAATACTCATACATCTTGCATACTAGAAGACCTAGAATAAAATCCAAAATTTTAGATCTTATTTGAACTTTCTCCTTCATGGTTTTATTATTAAGTTTCTCACTTGAACATTAGGAGTTCGTATCGATCATATACTTTCCAAAAGCATATATCATACATAGGTATCAATCATATACTTTTCAAAAGTATATATCATACCTTCAAATTCTGTCAAGCTTTAAAAATGAGATGACCATGCACGGAATTTGATCCTAATATCTCATCAGTGAGATCATGTCTTCTCGTTTAGTAACGCACCTGTATAAACCCTTTGAGAGATTGTATTACTCATATGCCCTTATATGCACACTAGATCGCCGATGCATGGACCTTGATTGGATAATCAACCTATTGGTTTGTCAAATGTACATACTCAAATATATAGTAACACAACTATCTTCGGTCAGAGGATGCGTGCCTATATCGTTACATTATACAACATAGGTCTTGGTTATCTCAATTTCGTTAAGTCAGCTCTTTGACCTAACTTATCTAACACCTCTGAATCTCTATTACAATGCATATGACATGCATAAAGAGCTCAGTTAGATATCAACCTTTAGATAAAGGATATCCATCTCCTTTTCAGTATGGAGACCCTCTCTTAGTAATCACTTGACGATGCCAAATGAATTCCCAATCTAATTCCTTAGATATCATCCAAGCACCAACCTCTATGATTCAACATTGGAATCAACAACTTTATGATTATTAAGATGGTCATGCTACATAACCCAAATTCTATTAGTTATTCTTCATTTTAAATCTAGGAATGATTTGCAATAACATTTATTGCATAATGGCTCACCATGGGCTCACATGTCCAACCATTGTAGGTTTATATTTAGCTTCTCTCAAGTTTGTGTATTCTCCTTTTGGGGGCTTCAGGGTATGCCACTCGCTAGGTGTCTGGTTGCGTAGCCATGATCTTATGAGTGTCTGGTTGTGTACCAACTTTGGGTCAATGATATATATATATATATATATATATATTCCATTACCAACTATTATTAAGATTTTCATCTGGTTTATTATTATTAGTTGCTAGGGCAATGATCGACTACTATCGATCACCATTTACCTTTTGTGCAATGATGACTTCCATGTTTCATAAATTTTATTCTTAAACTTTGTCTTAATACCCTTAAAAAATAATTTCACATTATTATTAATGCAGTCTTTATTAATAAGAATTAATTCTTATATATTGGAAAAATACAAAAAAAATAATTTGTATAAAATAAAGATAATAAGATAGACTAAGATTATATACATATGTGTAGTCTGACTTCAATAGGTTGAGTAAATATAATGGCAAGACGAATTTATAACCAATTTCCAACGACCATATCAACACCAATTGTTGACTAACAATGAATTATAGGGATATAAAGTGGAAAAACAAAACATAATTCACGCTTAAATGTTTTACTAGAACATTTTATTGTTGTCAACATAGTAAGTAACTTAGTTTACAAATCTTAAGTAAAAAATAACCGTCACAAAACTAGGGAAAAAAATACAAACCCTAATTTCACAAATTAATTCGAACTTTATAAACCAATAAGTATTTTGTAGAAAATTCTGAACTAACAAAATTCATCTTTAAAATTCAATATACTCTTAAAACTATTTTATAAAAGTACTAAAAAATAATGGGGTATTGATTCTATCTTGGGACGAGCGAGTGTAAGTGGTTGTTCTTTGGAACTTCTAGGGATATTGCATTATTTCAAACATTTTAACATTTATAGGTAAATACCAATAAAATCCAAGTTACAAATACTAGAGGTAGTTTTAGAAGAAATCTACCAAAATTTTTGATTTTATAGCAATAATACTAATAAACTAAAAATAGAGCAATAAGAATGGTTGATTTTTATTTTTTTATTTTCTTAAGAACACAAACAAAGCTATAAAAATCTATCAAAATTTGGAAGCGTAAAAGGGACCACATAAGCACTTTTAAAATTTGTAAATGGGTGTAATATTTTCGTGAAATAAATCAAATACTATAAATATCCCAAAATTCCACAAATCAAAGCAAGTAGTTTTTCGAATGTTCAGCCTGCCTTAAAACACAATACATCCAAGAATCCAGTTGAAAGAGCATCATATGAATTAAGTAGCAATTTAAACAATTAAATACATTAAGTTTTTACTGATTCTCTCATCTACATTTAAAATAACTCCAAAATTAGCTAAACTTTGATACACGTTGGAACACAAAATAGGGAACAAAATTGCCTTAAAATTCTTGAAAAGTATAAGGAGTTAAGAGATACGAAAGTTCAAAGACATGGATTAAGATGCAAGTTTTACAATAGTAAAATCATTCAAAATAAACCATGGAGGGTTTCTTAGCTAATAACCCGACCTTAGAGACGTTTCCTACAAAATTCCCATGGGCACACTGACATCAACTTATGTCATCAAGGTCAGGAGCTTAATGGTTATTTCTTGATGTTGAGAGAACTGGTCCTCTACATTTTTATGCACTTGATAAATGTCACATGCTTCAATTGAGGAGTTGAAGGGTTCGTATGACCCCCGTTTTATTTGATAGTGTTGTAGCTCCCCATTCTTTTACATAGATGAGTTTCATATGATATCCCACGTGGCTTGGTTTGGTGCATTGATAAACTTTGATCATGTGGCTTAGACTTGTGCTCAGTTACAAAATTAATGAATGGGGTTCGCCCATTAGGTTGCTTTTAGGCTTTCATGAGAGACTATGATCGAACCAATGAAGGATCCAAGGGTAATCACTCGTTCTTTATCCTTTCCTCCTCTTATTTTTCAGATCAGTGTAGGAGGAGGGGTTCAATGGCAGTGCTCCGATGAAGGCTCTTGTCATAGTGTCTACCAATAATGTCTTAAACAAAACTTATAGAGATTCTTGAGGCTCGAGGTTCACGTATCAACTATAGGATTTAGGGTGGGTGGAGTTTGCTCAAATAGAAATTGAGGAGGGGGTGCATATCTGCTTTTGGCATTGATGGAGCAAGGAGGTGTGCTCTAGCCATCATGTGTGTCTTAGTTGGATGGGTACGAGGGATAACAAAACAATGAAGAGCGTTGGATATGTGTGACCATGATGAGCCATTATGCAATAAATTTTATTGAAAATCATTCCCTATATAAAATAAAGAATAAATAGTTTGCATTATGGGCCCCTTATTATAATTAGGGTTATATATCATACTCATCTTAATGATTATACAACTGTTGATTCAAATATTGAATCATAGAGGCTGATGGTTCGATGATATCTAAAGAGTTAAATTGAGGACTAATCAAACACCGTCAAGTGATTATTATGAGAGGAACTCCAGCCTAATAAGGAGATGCCAATACTTTCTCTGAAGGCTGACATCTAACTGACCTCTTGATACAAGTCCTCTACATCGGAATAAAGATTCATAGGTGGTAGATAAGTTTTGTCAAAAGAGTTGACTTAATGTGATCGAGATAACCAAGACCTATGTCGTACATTGTCACTATATAGGCAACCATCCTCTGACTAATGACAAATGTGTTACTATATGTCTGAGTATGTACATTTGACAAACTGATAAGTTGATGACCTATTTTGTACACCAACTAGCTGGTGTGCATACAATGGCATATGTGTAATACTATCTCTCAAAGGGATCTTAAAGTTTCATTACTGGATAGGAAAAAAAGAGCTCACTGATGAGATATTGGAATCAAACTCCGTACATGATCATCTCGCTTTGAAATCTTGACTGAATTTGTAGGTTTGATATGTGCTTTTAGAAAGTATATAATCAATACCTAGGTGTGATATTTGCTTTTAGAAAGTATATGATATATACAAACTCCCAATGATCAAATGAAAAACTTAATGATAAAATCATGAAGAAGACAATCTCAATAAGACATAAAACTTCGAGTTTATTCTATGTCTTCCAGTATGCAGGATGTACGAGTATTAAGAATACCCGAGGGTGATGTAATCGTAAATGATTGTATAACCATAACACTTCCGTTCTGAGGGATGAAACAAGTTTGGATTTTAGTGACTCCTCTCATGGAGAAGTAATCTGATCTTAGTCTAAATGTTGTACATTGATCTGAATACAATTCAAATGCAATAGGAAGATTAGATTTACAGCTTTGATTTAATCAAACATCTTCAAGACGTCCCCATGATATGTATTTGAGATGTGCTCAATATCCAAGTCACTATACTTAGAACATACAATTAGCTTGTTTTTATCTCCAAATATCATCAGAGAAGGCACATTATTCTTGAAAGAGTTCAAGAATAATTTCATTGTTGATAATGTATCTGAGCATTGCGAAAAGTTGATAGCTAAATGCGATTTAACTAGCATGAATAATGTGAATGTGATTAATACTATTTGGGCAAATGAGAATAGTCCTATAATATGATTTAATTATCAAGGATATGAATAATGAGTATATCACTGTACATATTAGTCATAAATATTATAAATGTGATTTATAATATACTAGAGAGAGTTAATTGTAAATAAGATTTACGAATTAAATGTTGTTGTGAATTGGATTCACATTGTACAATTAATTGTAAATGTAATTTACATTTTATTGGGTGGTTGAATTTGATTCATAATTGTCAATGGTTTTATTTCTAATTAACACAAATAATTTGCAATAGTTATTTGGTGATATGTTGTTAACAAAAGATTCCACGAAATAAGACTTAATGTAATAAGATTAGATTAAGATTGGAGAGAGATTTTCTATCTCCAATCAAGGTGGTCGTCCACCATGTATAAGAAGAAAGAGGCTATCTCCTTTCCCCTTACATAGAAGAAATCTCTCTAGTCTTATTTCATTTGGGAGATTTTTGATTTAGTTGAAACTAAATATGTTAAGATATTTACAACATATTGAATTTCTTTTAAATTAAATTAATTGTTGTTATATTTTTTACAATAAAATTACAACCATTTATTTGAATTAGAAGTGCATCTCCACCATCAAATTTAATATTAAAAAAGGATAGACCTAGACTTTTCTTTTATACACTAGACAATAGATGGTCATACATAAGTTGACTTAGAGATGCTTGCAATCATAGCGATGCCATTGTGTTATTGGATCGACTGCTCGTGGATGTCCTCCATCTTCAGTGCTTATTGCTCTAAAAGAAGGCATCGGATTTTGTGATACAAAATCAAGAGACTCCTCGCTCGGATCATCTACTTGGATTGCAAGGAACATGCATCTCATCCATGCCCCCGCAAGTGCGAACTTCATTGGATCGGACTTGAGACATGATAATATCTTACTTTAGAGATTAGTAATTGCAACCACGCTTCAAGAGGTATTCTTTGAACTCATTTGTGATACTGATAAAATGATATGAGAAGTTTTCTCAAATCATGTGTTTTCATATCTTTAAAATTTTGTTAATTTCAGTTGCCCAGAGCAACTAGTATGACTAGTCACTTTTGATCACAAGTGATGCGAACTTTCTCACCTTTTTAATGCACTCAAGCCTAAACCCTAGCCTTCAGTGAGGTCTTGAGTGGTAATGGTGCAATTGTATTCAACATAAGAATAACAAGATGTAATCAAAGGAAGAACAAGAAGTTGAATAAGTATAACACGTGAGAGACAAAAAGAATAAATATAAGGAAATGATGAATGGAGAAACACAATACTTGGAGTTGGAGGGATGGACATGCACTTATAAGCTTCAATATCAAAGGGTCTTGGTTCTTGGACTTAACCATTGGTGTGCTGGAAAAGTAAAGTAGTTGAAAATGCTATTGTAATGGGTTCCAACAACCTAAGTTATCTCACCTAGGAAAACACAAAGGCTTGTTGCAGCCTCAACACAACCCTTCCACTATTACTGGAGCAGGTTGATGAAACTATAGCTGAAGATCACTCTTATGGTCGATGGTTGTGATATCGAGGCCCTGGAGATGTATAAATTGTGATATTAGATGCTCGATACAAGGATAAAGGGGGGGGATCTAGCATAAAGGACAGAGATATCAATGAATAATGAAGAGATTGGTGCACTAGTGTTTGGGATGAGTCAGTCTCATACCAAATCATGAGATTACATTATCTCATGTAATTTCCAAGATTATCTCACAAGAATAATTCAAAATTATCTTGGGATGATGGCAATCATGTCATTGGAATTATGTGAACCACATTCACAACCCAAAATAAAATGTAATCATATTTTAAATTAATCATCGAATGTGAATCCGATGAATATCAATAATTAATAACCAAATAAAAATCACTATTAGTCTCTCTTCTATATATCATAAATCACATTTATAATATATGTGAATAATTGGACAATACAATCCACATTCTTCATATCCATAATAATTAAATCACATTTAATTATATTGGATAATCATTCTCATGCATTCAAATAATCAGAATCAAATTCGCATTCATTATTCATGATAATTAAATCATATTTCATTATCCATTTCTCAATGCTTGGATATAAATTCAACAATGGAATTATTCTTGAACTCTTTCAAGAACAATGCGCTTTCTCCGCAGATACTTAGAGATAAGGACATGGAGATTCTATGTTCCATGTATAGTGACTTGGATATTGATATCACATCTCAAATGAAGATATCATGGACCTCTCATAGATGCTTTATTAAATCAAGGTCGCAAATCTAATATTCTTATTGCATATGCATCTCATTCAGATCAATGTCCAACACTTGGACCAAGATCATATTGCTTCTTTACTGAGAGGAGTCGCTAAAATCCAAGCCTATTTCATCACTCCCTCGGAATGGAAGCATCATGGTTATACAATCGTTTATGATCACATCACCCTCATGTATTCCTAATACGTATACATCCTTCATACTAGAAGACTTGTGATAAACCCGAAGATATAGGACAAATTTACACTGTCATCTTTAGGATTTCATCATCAAGTTTCTCAATTTTGGTCATTGGTTGGATGGTATCGATCATATGCTTTCCAAAAGCATATATCATACCTACAAATTCTTGTCATGCTTCCAAAGCACGACGACCATGCATGGAATTTGAATGGTCCAAATACCTTATGAGTAAGCTCATGTCTTCCTGTTTGCAAGTGAATCTTTATGATTCCTTTGAGAGATCGCCTTACTCATATGCCCTCATATGCACACCAGCTCGCTAGTGTATAGACCTTAGTTAGGTCATCAACCTATTGTCTACCAAATGTACAAACTCAGACTTATATTAACACATCTGTCTCCAGTCAGAGGATGCATGCCTATTTCGTGAATGTATACGACATAGGACTTTGATTATCTCTAAGTCAACCCTTTAACCTAATTAAACTAACACCTCTGAATCTCTATTCCCATGCATTGGACTTGCATCAAGAGGTCGATCAGATATCATTCTACTAAAAAGAATTGTCATCTCTTATTCAGGTTGGAGATCATTTCTTAATAATCATTTGATGGTGAATGATGAGTTCTTAATCTAACTCCTTAAATATTCATCCAAGCACCAACCTTTATGATTAAATTTTTGAATCAACATTTGTATGATTACTAAGATGACCTTGGTACATAACCCTAATTGTATAGAGGAACCTTATAGTGCATTCATTCATTTATTTTCAGATAGGGAGTGTATAAATAAATAACATTTATTGATCAGTCAAATATTATAATAACATTTCTTGTAGGAATGGTTCGCCTCAGTCTCACATATTTAACAATCTCCCACTATCTCTCAGAACCATTCAAGTACAATCCTTAAACCTATAGTCATTATATGCTGGTTGAAAACCTTATGTGTCAAAGGTTTGGCAAGAGGATTAGCAATGTTTTCCGCAGAGGCCACATTGGTGTTGATGATGTCACCATGCTTTTGAATCTCCTGAATGATGTGGTATTTTTTTCCACATGCTTGCTCTTTTGATGCCATCTGGGCTCCTTCGTCTGGGAAAAGGCTCTTGCGTTATCGCAGAGTAACAGAATGGGAGTATCATAGGAAATTAGCCATGTTCTAATATGAACCTGTGCAACCACACCGACTCCTTTGCAGCATCCAATGCAGAAATGTATTTGGCTTCTGTTGTTGAATCTGCGGTAGTGTCTTGCTTCTTGCTTCTACAGCTCACAACACCACTATTCAACAAGAACACAAACCCTGATATCGACTTTCGTCATCTATGTCCGAATAGAAGTTTAAATTAGTATATCCCAAGAACTGGAGATCGCCGTCTCCATAGACCAAGATGTAATCTTGTGTCCATCTTAGATACTTGAAAATATTCTTCACTGCATTGTAGTGTCGTTCTCCACAGCAGGACTGGTAATGACTTACCACGCCTACTGCATGGCCGATATCTGGCCTCGTACACATCATGATGTATATTAAGCTTCCTAGAACTGATGTATAGTGGCATCCAGCCACAAACTTCTTTTCCTCAACAATTTGAGGAGCCATCTCTTTAGATAGGTGGATACCATGTCTTAAGGGGAGGAAACGTTTCTTGGAACTATCCATACAAAAACATTCAAGAATTTTCTTTATGTATCCATGTTGTGATAATCCCAATATTCTCTTTTCTTAGTTTCTGAAGAGTTTCAGACCCAAGATGTAAGAGGCTTCTCCAAGATCTTTCATCTCGAAGGTATGGGATAGCCAAATCTTAACATGGATCATCAGCACTGTATCATTCTCAACGATAAGGATGTCATCTACGTAAAGCATGATGAACACAACGATGCACCCACTAAGCTTCTTGTATACACAAGGTTTATTTGGATTCTGCACAAAATCATGACTCTTTATGGTTTCATCAAATCTAATGTTCCAGCTACAAGAAGCATGTTTGAGCCTATATATGAATTTCGTCAGCTTGCATAATTTACCTTCCTTGGTTATGAAGACCTTGGGCTGCTCCATATAGATATCGTCCTCGAGGTATCCATTGAGGAAAGTTGTCTTGACGTCCATCTGCCAGATGTCGTAGTCAGGAGATGCAACTATAGCTAGTAGTGTCCTGATGGAATTATGCATGGCCACAAGAGAGAAAGTCTCATTGTAGTCGATGCCTTATCTTTGTGTGTAGCCTTTGGCCACAACTCGTGCCTTGAAAGTCTATACTTTCCCAGGAAGTCCCCTCTTTCTCTTGAAGATCCATTTACACCCAATAGGTGGATCCTTTAGGGTCCACACACCATTCTTATGCATGGAGTCAGTCTCTGACTTCATTGGTAGCATCCATCTATTCGTGTCACGATCCATGAGTGCTTCATCAAATGAAGTAGGATCATTGTCAGTTTTACCTGACACATGGAATCCATACTTTTCAGGTGGTGCAACCACCCTTGAACTCCTTCGAAGAGGTATGGGTGTTTCGTCATTATTTATCTCTCCAGTTTCTAATTTAGGAAGCTCAGAATTCTCATGGGACTCATTGAGCTCTACTTCATTTTTGTCTTGACCTTTAAGGAAGTCATGCTCCAGAAATTTCACAACTTTATTGATGAAAACCTTCCAGGTCACAAGTTCATAAATCTGGTATCCAATACTATCCTTAACATACACAATGAAGTAACACTCACGAGAGAGAGATTCCATCTTACTTGCATCCACGTTCTTCGCATTGACCAAGCAACCCCAAACCCTCAAGTGATTAACACTAGGTTTGGTTCCATACCTGAGCTCATGAAGAGTCTTTGGTACATACTTGCTAGGAATCGTTTTTAAGATATATAATACAGTCTCTACGATGAACTTTGCTCATCATTGAACTGACCATATCGATGATGGTCTAGTTGCATCTTTAAATAACACCGTTAAGTTCGGGGGTTCCATGAGGAGTGGGATTGTAAATAATTCCATTCTCTTTAAGGTATGCCTTGAATTCATCTGAGAGGTATTCTCCACCTCAGTCAGATCGAATCGGTTTGATCTTCCAATCTGTTTGGTTCTCAACCAAATCCTTGAACTCTTTGAACTTTTCAAAGGTTTCACATTTATAACGTAGCAGGAAGATAAATATGTATCACGAATGGTCATCAAAAAATGTCAAATAATATCGATATCCATTTTAAGTCACAATATTGAAGGAACCACATACATCAGTATGTATTAGGTCAAGAATGCCTTCGCATTGTGTAACCTTGTCATTTTACCTCGAATACAATGTTCGCAGGTAGGCAAAGATTGAACCTATAGAAAATCTAAGGGTCCATCATTTATCAATCTATTGATCCTATAAATAGATAAATGACCAAGCCTTTCATGCCAAATCATACTAGAATGATTTCCATACTCCCTGGATCTTTTGGGTTTTTATTAGTGGTAGTAACATTCATGACATGTTCATTAATGCACAATTCATAGAGTCCACCAGATCACCCTCTGTAATATGCTTATCATAATGACTTGTGACTAGTTTGTTACAAAAAAGGAAAGAATATCCACTTCTGACAAGCTTAGATACAGATATTAAATTCCTCCCAACATCGGGTACATAAAGAAACTCTTTAATTATTAGGACTCTTCCACTAGACAACGATAGTTGACAGGTCCCGATGATGGCTGCTGCAACACTTGCATCATATCTCATCTGGATGATTATCTCCCTATCGCGACCACAATTCCGAGCTATCAGATCCTCCTATATCTGGATCTGGTTACTTAGAAATAATTTATTCATCAATCACAACTAACATTCATAAACATATTGCAAATAAAAATACTCAGAAGAAAGTATTTCAACACTTTTCCATTCACAAAATAAAGTTAACATGATACATTGTCCGACTATAATCATTTACATGTACATCAACTTGAAAGGAAGATATACAAAAGATTATTAACTACCTTACAGAGAAAAGCAACTGTGGCTGGTTGAATGACTATGTTAACTGGTTGGATTATTAAAGTCCTTGCGATGGCTCCCAATACCGGTTGAATTTTCCATAAATCATAGAATAACAATTAGCGAGTGCTAAGTAACGAAGAAGAGAAAAGTAAACAATTGTGTAATTTTTCAAAAAGTTGGCAGAATAAAAAGTTACATTTATTCTCATTAGTTTAAGTCATAATCCTTTTATTCCACATCAAAAATTACTCCAGGAGAACCCCGCCATTCTCGAACTCTGAAGTTGTGGATACTTCAGGATTGAAGATTACGTTGATCTGGTGAGCTTATGCTGCCGCAAAATGTCTCAACCAATCCACCAATACTACCCTGCCAATTATACTTTTATTTTATTAATCAGGGTCTTAAACCCTCAACCTAGAAAACAAAGGAGCACACCGTCCTCAAGGACCCAGTTTCTTAAAACCTCAGGCTAACCATTAATCGCATAACCTAGAGGCTTTAAATACATGTTATCGTGACCCAGACGGTACTGAACCACCCTGCCTCCACATGGCACGACAACATCTTTCGTCATTCAACCCAAATATATGGGCTCCCGATACCATGCATTGAAAGTCATTCATTTTATGCGCACTTATCATAACAGGGCAACCTTGTGCCACCTAGGTAGGGCAAAACCAATACGAGTTCTTTCAGACAAACTTACAGGTTGCATGCCCGACCTATAGTTATACTCCCAGTCATTCTTATCGTAAGACCCAATCCTTATTCAGGATCCCACTCAAAACACATCAATTCCCATAATGTAATTCCTCTGTTAAGTCTTAGATTTGCATAAACATAATACTGAGTATAGACTTGCACTTAAATTAATTTATATATGTTGGACATGTGAGCCCACGGCGAGCCATTATGCAATAATTGTTATTGCAAATATCATTCCCTGATCTGAAATGAAGAATAAATAATTTGCATAATAGGTCCCTCTGTACAATTAGGGTTATGTACCATGGCTGTCTTAATGATCATACAGCTGTTGATTCAATTATTGAATCATAGAGGCTGATGCTTGGATGAATATCTAAAGAGTTAGATTGAGGACTCATCAAGCACCGTCAAATGATTGTTAAGATGTGATCTCCAGCAGTAGGAGATGGCAATCCTTTTCTCACATAGGCTGATATCTGACCGACCTCTTGATGCAGGTCCTCTGCATAGGAATATAGATTCGGAGGTGTCAGATTAGTTAGGTCAAAGAGTTGACTTAACGAGATCGAGATAACCTAAGTCCTATGTTGAATGATGTCACAGCATAAGCACGCATCCTCTGACCGGAGATAGATGTATTGCTATATGTCTGAGTATGTACATTTGACATACCAATAGGTTGATGACCATATCAAGGTCTATACACCGGCGCATTGGTGTGCATATAAGGGCATATGAGTAATACGATCTCTCAAAGGGATCATACAGGTTCACTACTGAACCGGAAGACATGAGCTCACTCATGAGATATTGGGAAGAATCAAATTCCATGCACGGTCGTCTCGCTTTGGAAGCTTGACTGAATTTGTAGGTTTGATATATACTTTTGGAAAGTATATGATCAAGACCTAGGTATGATATATGCTTTTGGAAAGTATATGATCGATACCAATTCCCAGTGATCAAATGAGAAACTTAGTGATTAAACCCTGAAGAAGACAGTGTAAAATTGATCTTGATCTTCGGGTTGACCATGGGTCTTCCAGTGTGCAGGATGTACAGGTATTGGGAATACCTGAGGGTGATGTGATCATAAACGATTGTATATCCATGACGCTTCCATTCCGAGGAGTGATGAAACATGTCTGGATTTTAGTGACTCATTCCAGTATAGAAGCAATCTGATCTTAGTCCAAGTGTTGGACATTGGTCTGAATGAGATTCAGATTCAATGAGAAGATTAGATTTGCGGTCTTGATTTAATCAAGCATCTGTGGAAGGTCCGTAAGATTTGGATTTGAGATGAGATCTCAACATCCAAGTCACTATACATGGAATAATACAATCGCCATGTCCTTATCTTCAAGTATCTGCGGAGAAAGCACATTATTCTTGAAAGGGTTCAAGAATAATTCATTTGATGAAATGTATATCCAAGCAAGGACTTTATGATTAAATGAGATTTATTTATCAAGCATAATATGAATATGATTCATATTATTATCCAAGATAATTAAATGAGATTTAATTATCAAGGATTAGAGAATGTGGATAATACTATCCATGATATATGTGTATTATAAATATGATTTATAATATATATATATATAAGAGAGAATTTATGTAAATAGCATTTGTTAATTATTAGTGTGAATTGGATTCACATTTGTTAATTAATTGGAAATGCAATTTACAAATTAGTTTGGGATGTGAATATGATTCACATAATTTTCAATGGCATGATTGAAATATTCACAAATTAATTTATAATTAATTTGGTGGATATTTTTTGTGATAATTGTTATTGCAAAATTAATCAAGAAATAATAAGATAAAATAAAAAAGGAGACAAAATCAACCACCTAAATAGATGTTGCGCCACCTATGACTTGTTCATAGGTGACGCCCCCTATGATTTAGGGTGGTTAGTTGCCTCCTCTTTTTATTATCAAATTATCTCTTGACAAATTAATTTATGTTGAATTAAATTGTGTTGATAATGTTACAACATATATTTAATTTAATTATAAATTAATGTTGTTGGTTTTAACCAACAACAATCATAGCCATTGATCTTACATAGACCAAGCCTAGTCGTTGGATCTATGAGTCCATGGATTGAGATCCAATGGATCCTAAACTAATATAAAAGGAGGGCTAGGGTAGCATTCCAAGATATATGATGAAGAGTTGTACAAGGTGACAACTCTCTCTCTCTCTTTCTCATTCTTGCCCTCTCTCTTTCTCTTCTCCATTAAGTGGCCGTCCACTTTGTGTTGAGAAAGGAGAAACTCTCGGCTTCTTCTTCAACGACTCGAGGTTCTCCTTCTTCTTTGGAGTTTCTTACTCTAAAAAAAGATGACGGATTTCGTTTGACGAAATCAGGGGAGCCATCGCTTGGATCTTCATCGAGGATTGCGGGAAGGAACGTGACTCATCATCGCGCCCGCAAGTGCGTTCTTCGTGGATCAGACTTAAGACAGGAGGATCTCTATTTTGGAATCTCGCGATCACAACCACGCTTCAAGAGGTATTCCTTATACTTGGTGGTTTGATGAAACGATCCGAGAAGTGTTCTCGTGATCATGTGGTTTCATCTTTAGTTTTAAAAAATTTTAATTTCCGCTGCATCTAGCATCTAGTGCGGCTAGTTGCTCCGATTGCATATGATGCGATCGACACGCTTCCGTGATGCGCTTAAGGATTCTAAATATCCTTCAAGTGGTATCAGAGCCAGGTTGAATAAGGTTTGGATATGATCCATGAACCTTAGACGATTTAATTCTTGAAAGGGTTGCGAAATTTTTACTGCATTTCAATTTTCGCACCTCTATCTAATTGAATTTTTCGGTACTGTTTAAAATATTTAAACACGAAACTTTCAATTGGATATTGTTCCCCATTAAACAAGGAAACCATAGGACTTAATTTTACTAAATTTGGACTTCATTTGCTCAAGATATGGTCTTTTGAATATGGCTATATTCACTGTTGCGGGAACTGCGGATTTGAACGTGATTAATGAGATAATTACGGTTTTAATCCCCTTGAAATGCATGAATTATCACTTGGGATCTTTAATAAATCAAATAGAGAATCTTTAGAAACTGAGTTTGCATTTTTTGGATTTAAATTGACCAAGATAAGTTAATTTTAGTGATTAGGGGTCACTGCTGGAAATTAACAATTTTGATCTTGAACCTAGTGACATGTCATTCAATTATCATGATGAAAATTAATTGTTAATTTTCTGGAATAATTAGTTATAAATATTTGTAAAATATTTAAAGAAATAATTATTTCATTGAATGACATTTGCCTAAACCACAATGATAAGATATTAGATCTTGATCATTGGTTCATCAACAAACATTGCTTTCATGAAAACCATAGTTTATCCTACAATTGTTGTAGGACAACTTTTACATGAAAAACCCTTTTGCTTGAATAGGATTGGGGATTTGTATAGCAAATCTCCTTATAATCAAAAAATGGTTTGATTTATATTGTATGGTATAATTTCGGTTGAAAAACCGATGAACATCTCAAAGTACATGATGGTCTATCTGGTATTATCCTTTCCCGAGGCGGATGTGGTGCCTAGTCGGAGAGCATTGGGGTAGCGGGTTGCAACGTATGTTGTCCGTCCCACTCTCGTCGGTACTGGCCATGACAGCGGGTAGGGACTGTATAATGCTGGAGACAGACAATGTGTATTTTTTCTAATTATTAAAATTCGAATAATACGTACTTTGAGTATATACCTACTATTCAAGTAAAAGACATGTTTGTTGATTGATGATTAGATTAGTGATTAATTTAATATGATTAAATTAATTTTATCCAATGAACACTCTATTTTGAATAGATGTGTATTTCCCTTGGAAGAATTAATTATGTGAATGTGATTCACGATAATTAATTATAAAATTTGAATACGAGGTGGAGGATCACATAAGTGACATCCATGATCTCCCGTCAAGGCGAAGGGTTTCCGTCGCCAGGGATTGTATGTAGAAGACGCCTGTCCGAAGTGACAGCTCATGTATGCAAGCACATCTGGATCGGGCTCTTTGCTTCTCGAAAGAGTAAGGTCGTATGCGTAGTGACCCCAATATCAAGTCCTCATATTATTGGGGCGATATTGGATTGCGCATAGCGAGTGCTAATCCTGTTGACGGTTGGTTCAATTAATGACGGATCAACATCATCTTAGGGGTGGTGGGCCCGGGTGTTAAAGACCGAATTGGGAATGCAAGTTGGACTTGCAATGCGGAATGAGTTCCCGCTTCTTTTTATCGGAGTCGTAAGTTCTCATATTATTGGGATGCGACAAAGATAGGAAAGGAGATCCCAGATCTTGCTAGAGATATAATGGTAAGAATATCTCTTACATTGAAAGTGATTAAGGGAATGAACTTTCAGTGTTGACAAGGCAAGACAACTTTGATATAAAAATTCCCAAATCAAAGTAAAATATGTATATAAATAATATATATACCCTTATGCAAATTTCTTATTTCAGATAATCCTTCATTAAACCCACTCAATGTTATACCCAATAATAACCAGTAAAATATCTTGGATTGGACTCATGATCCAGATATTGTACTTGCAATTGGACACATAATGTATGTGGTTGCAATGTGCGAGTTTCCTCAACATAATGAGGAATGACAATTTAATAAGACAATAAGACATCACCTTAGGGTTTGTATGTCTCTATGTTCTTGATCTTTCATCGAGTGTACTTTAGAAGTCACATGTCGATGATGATCGTAATTGTCGGATAATCCTTATAAAATAAAAGAAGATATTTTGGCATACATATGTGCTCTAGACATTTAATCATGAATAACATGGTTGTCTGCATTATGCAAAATGGTGGCTCGAAAGAGATGATGTATTCAAAATGTTTGAATACCAACCTGAACCTAAGTCTCTAAGAGTTAAGATGTATGTAGATATGATGAGTGTCATCATTCTATTATCTATACTCTAATCATTCATGAAGCTTCATAATATTCATATAGTATGAATTTACTGAAGCATGTATAAATGTTGAAATACTCTTGTATTGAAATCCTTAGAATTCAACATAAGAGATTCTTTGTCTTGAACAATGGTGGTTTATAGATGAAGAGAGCGCAGTGGAAGCATGGGTCGGACCCGAATAAGATGGAAACTCAAAGAGTTGACCTACTTCTGTGACTTCCATATGACATCCAAAGAGTTGGATGAATGCCAATACTGCAATAAGTTGATGTGTTGATAATATGACTATCAAGTCTATCTAAAATCCTTAGTAAAGGACTCAGATAGAGCATCAGAATAATCTACATATAATCATTGACTATGACTTTCTTATTTCACAAGATAAAGTTTGACAATTTTATCCCAATCTTCTAATGACATTTGCAATTGGTTGCATATATATATTAGAAGATTAGAAATTTATCTTAAGGTTTGAAAGTCATCTACATGGATATTGATGTAGTTGTGACAACAATCTCTATTGGATAGATGGACTTCATATTCTCAGTGGGAGAGCCCTTAGTCTTAGAGAATGTCTCTATGACCTAGATATTAGAATACCCTCATTGTTTGTTTCTAAATGTTGGAAATAAACATGAATTTTGAGATAGAACTATCATAAAGAGTTATGATGGAAATATTTCAGATAGTAATCTAACATCTAGTGGACTCCACAAAATTAGAAAATTAATGAATGGTTCATTAAGATTTCTAATACTGAAAATTAAACCTTGATAGATCAATAGGAGGATGAAGATCATTTGACGATGATCTGGCATCAAGCCTTGGACATTTTTCTGTTGATTTGATCAATAGACTAGTAAGATATGAAACTTTAGAATGTCTAAAACTTCAAATCTTACATACTTGTGAATATTGTATTCAAAGTAAAATGTCCAATACACCCTTCTCTGGGAATGGTGTTAGATGTCGAGGTATTCAAGGTCTCATACATACTGATGTATGAAGATCATCTATATCATAGTAAACATTATGGATATGTGATATCTATTGATGATTATGTATGATATGATATTTCTTCTCTTCACCTGAGAAACCTTTGAAATGTTCAAAGATTTCATAATTTTAGTTTAGAACCAAAGTTTGAAGAAAGATGAATGAATTTGATCTAACCCAGGTAGCTTGTACCTGTTCTATAAATTTCAAAGAATACCTTATGGAGATATGAATATCATTTCTATCTTACTCCTCCTGATAAACCTGAACTCAATAGAGTTGTAGGGAGATACAATTGAATCATGTGTGACATGATTTGATCAATGATGAATTTTAGCATAATTATCCCTTAGTTTCCAGGTATATTTGTAGTAGAGACTACACTATATATCCTTAATAAGATTCCATGCATGTAAGCTGGAATCTAGCACTTGATAGTGCTACTTCATTAGGAAAATAAAGGATGATATTGGATACCTACTTTATGACCTTGAGATTTTTAAAAAATCTCATCTCTGAGAATGTGATTCTTAGAGGATGACTCTCTTGAGAATCAAGATGAAAATGAAGTGTAGGAACTCATTTAATCTTAAGATGGTAATGAGTCTCCTGAGATCGGAAACTAGAAGGATAATTAAAGATGAAACATTAATACCTCTTCAAATGAGTTTGAGGATGTATTCCATGTGTCGATTAAGTCTGACAATGATCGGACTTCATGTGATGAAGCTCCTAAGGATCATGACATGGAAAGATGGATATTAGCAATAAAGTCTAAAGTAGAATTCATATACAAGTGTTGTATATGGACCCTCGAGGATCCACCAATATGGGTAAGACCCATAAAGGTGTAAATGGATCTTCAAGAGAAGAGGGAACCTGATGAGAAGGTAAAGACCTTCAAAGCTCGGTTCGTAGCCATAAGCTACACACCGGAAGAGAAGACATTACTTGTAATGAGACTTGCTCTTCGGTAACCATGCTTAAAATCATCAGAATATTGCTAACCTTAGCTACACAACTTGACTATTGCATATTCAAGATGTTATTCAAGAATGCATTCCTCTAAGAATACCTCTCTGAGGATATTCACATGAAGTAGCCCCAGGGCTTCATGATTTGGGAAAGTAAGGTGTCAAAGCTAAAGAAATTCATCTGTGGACTCAAATAAGCTTCTTGTTATTGGAACATAAGATTTGATGAAATTATAAATGTTATGATTTCAGATAGAATCTTGATAAACCATGTGAAGCTTAGTGGGAGTGCCGTTGTGTTCATCATGCTAAATGTAGATAATATCCTAATCATTTGGAATGATATAAGGATGATAATAAGTGTTTTATAGGCTGGCTATTCCATACCTTGAGATATGATCTCAAGAATACCTCTTAGATCTTAGTTCTGAAGTTATTCAGAATCAAAGAAAAGAGGGTATTGGGACTGTCACATTTGTAGTACACCTTGGACATATTCCATTCTTGGAAATTCCAAGAAAGGCTTCCTTCCCTTGAGATTTGGTACTGACCTATCAAAAGGGATAGCACCTCAAAGAGTTGAGGAAGTGAATGCTAAAACTGCTTGCACTTGTGCATCAGTTACAAGAAGCTAAGTGTATGCTAGATATGTACAAAAGCCAGATATCTGCCATGCAGCGGGAGTAGTAAACTGTTACTAATCCTACTATGGAGAAAGAACACTTGATTGCAATAAATAACAAAATCTTTATAGATGACAAGTTTTTTGAGATTGTTATCTCAAAGTCATATCTTCAAAAGCTTAAGACTTTATAGATAGAGATCTAAAAGGTCTTAACTGTGGATACCTTGAGAGATAGTGATCTCCCGGAATAAGGGTATTCTGATAAGGATTATGGAAATACTGGTTATAATAATTGAGCAATAGTGTCAAGGACACTATAACTGCTTTGACTAGATTGAGTATAGCTTGCATTAGATGCAACATTCGCATTGGATGCGAGCACTGTTACCTAGGGATATGCAACTGCCGTAAAAGGACTTGGCATAGTCTTTTGGGAACAGAGTGACTGATCAGCTTATGTAGCTATTTCTAAATAGCCTATGATTGTCACATGAGTGTGGGTTTATATGATTAGCCCATTAATGTCTCTTTGGGCTAGTGGGAGATTGTTGGACATATGAGCCCACGGCGAGCCATTATGCAATAATTGTTATTGCAAATATCATTCCCTGATCTGAAATGAAGAATAAATAATTTGCATAATAGGTCCCTCCGTACAATTAGGGTTATGTACCATAGCTGTCTTAATGATCATACAGCTGTTGATTCAATTATTGAATCATAGAGGCTGATGCTTGGATGAATATCTAAAGAGTTAGATTGAGGACTCATCAAGCATCGTCAAATGATTGTTAAGATGTGATCTCCAGCCTGAGTAGGAGATGGCAATCCTTTTCTCACATAGGCTGATATCTGACCGACCTCTTGATGCAGGTCCTCTTCATAGGAATAGAGATTCGGAGGTGTCAGATTAGTTAGGTCAAAGAGTTGACTTAACGAGATCGAGATAACCTAAGTCCTATGTTGAATGCTGTCACAGCATAGGCACGCATCCTCTGACCGGAGATAGATGTATTGCTATATGTCTGAGTATGTACATTTGACAGACCAATAGGTTGATGACCTAACCAAGGTCTATACACCGGCGCGTTGGTGTGCATATAAGGGCATATGAGTAATACGATCTCTCGAAGGGATCATACAGGTTCATTACTGAACCGGAAGACATGAGTTCACTCATGAGATATTGGGAAGAATCAAATTCCGTGCACGGTCGTCTCGCTTTGGAAGCTTGACTGAATTTGTAGGTTTGATATATACTTTTGGAAAGTATATGATCAAGACCTAGGTATGATATATGCTTTTGGAAAGTATATGATCGATACCAAATCCCAATGATCAAATGAGAAACTTAGTGATTAAACCCTGAAGAAGACAGTGTAAAATTGATCTTGATCTTCGGGTTGACCATGGGTCTTCCAGTATGCAGGATGTACAGGTATTGGGAATACCTGAGGGTGATGTGATCATAAACGATTGTATATCCATGACGCTTCCATTCCGAGGGAGTGATGAAACATGTCTGGATTTTAGTGACTCCTTCCAGTAGAGAAGCAATCTGATCTTAGTCCAAGTGTTGGACATTGGTCTGAATGAGATTCAGATTCAATGAGAAGATTAGATTTGCGGTCTTGATTTAATCAAGCATCTGTGGAAGGTCCGTAGATCTGGATTTGAGATGAGATCTCAACATCCAAGTCACTATACATGGAATAGTACATTCGCCATGTCCTTATCTCCAAGTATATGCGGAGAAAGCACATTATTCTTGAAAGGGTTCAAGAATAATTCATTTGATGAAATGTATATCCAAGCAAGGACTTGATGATTAAATGAGATTTAATTATCAAGCATAATATGAATATGATTCATATTATTATCCAAGATAATTAAATGAGATTTAATTATCAAGGATTAGAGAATGTGGATAATACTATCCATGATATATGTGTATTATAAATATGATTTATAATATATATATATAAGAGAGATAATTTATGTAAATAGCATTTGTTAATTATTAGTCTGAATTGGATTCACATTTGTTAATGAACTGGAAATGCAATTTACAAATTAGTTTGGGATGTGAATATGATTCACATAATTTTCAATGGTATGATTGAAATATTCACAAATTAATTTAGAATTAATTTGGTGGATATTTTTTGTGATAATTGTTATTGCAAAATTAATCATGAAATAATAAGATAAAATAAAAAAGGAGACAAAATCAACCACCTAAATAGATGTGGCGCCACCTATGAGTTGTTCATAGGTGACGCCCCCTATGATTTAGGGTGGTTAGTTGCCTCCTCTTTTTATTATCAAATTATCTCTTGACAAATTAATTTATGTTGAATTAAATTGTGTTGATAATGTTACAACATATATTTAATTTAATTATAAATTAATGTTGTTGGTTTTAACCAACAACAATCATAGCCATTGATCTTACATAGACCAAGCCTAGTTGTTGGATCTATGAGTCCATGGATTGAGATCCAATGGATCCTAAACTAATATAAAGGAGGGCTAGGGTAGCATTCCAAGATATATGATGAAGAGTTGTACAAGGTGACAACTCTCTCTCTCTCTCTCTCTCATTCTCGCCCTCTCTCTTTCTCTTCTCCATTAAGTGGCCGTCCACTTTGTGTTGAGAAAGGAGAAACTCACGGCTTCTTCTTCGACGACTCGAGGATCTCCTTCTTCTTTGGAGTTTCTTACTCTAAAGAAAGATGATGGATTTCGTTTGACGAAATCAGGGGAGCCATCAATTGGATCTTCATCGAGGATTGCGGGAAGGAACGTGACTCATCATCGCGCCTGCAAGTGCGTTCTTCGTGGATCGGACTTAAGACAGGAGGATCTCTATTTTGGGATCTCGCGATCACAACCACGCTTCAAGAGGTATTCCTTATACTTGGTGGTTTGATGAAACGATCCGAGAAGTGTTCTCGTGATCATGTGGTTTCATCTTTAGTTTTAAAAAATTTTAATTTCCGCTGCATCTAGCATCTAGTGCGACTAGTTGCTCCGATTGCATATGATGCGATCGACACGCTTCCGTGATGCGCTTAAGGATTCTCAATATCCTTCAATATATTTGTAAACTCATATTTATGTTCATTTTAACTTCCAAACCCTAACTTTCTTAGCCACTGCATCCAATCGATGCTTAGATTTTAATTTAGTTGAAATCAGAAAGCAACTTTTCATATTTTCTAAAAAATAGCCAAATTAGGATTGTTAGTAATGAGGAACACAAAGTCAGGAATCTCAACGATCTCATATGAAAATCCAACAACAAAAGGAAGGATTTCGTTACCTAATCGAGCTCTCTATCGTGTATGTAGTGCTTTATCGTGATTCGTTTTCAGAAAAAGGATGATTTACAGCTCTTGAAATGATTAACTTTCATGTTCGTATCAAAAATACTAAAAACATGCCAAGAATAAGAAAAACGTGAAGAACACACGAAGAATATGAAGAACATATTTTCTCTTACAATTTCGGCAGAGCTTCCCCTTATACATGGTGATATTTTTAAGAAACTTTCAGCAGAGTTTCCCCTTATTCTGGGACATATTTTCAAAGAAAAACTGAAAGAGTTTCCTTTATAAAATCATCGAGAGGAAAACAATAACAAAACTAAAAGAATATACTCAAACAACAAGAGATGAAGAATCGGTAGACACCACGCATCTTAGGTGAGTGAATGTGTTACGAGTCACAAGGTTCACTGATGTGCATAGCCGCCCGTACCTAAGTAGGGCATTATACAGATTTCTCCATCAAAATAATTATTAAAGCAGAATTGAAATAATAGAAACATAAGCAATAGAGAATCGGTAGACACTACGTGTCTTAGGTGAGTGAATGTGTGACGAATCACAGGGCTCACAGAGGTGTACAACCACCCACACCTAAGTAGGATGTTACATAGATTTCTCCTCAAACCACAACAGAAAACAAATCGTAAAGAAAATTAATCGAAAAGCTAACTGAAAAAAGAACATGATTCTAAACGAGGCCAACTAGAAGAGGATCGTACCTTTCTCCTCCTCGTTCTTCTGGCAGTGCTTCACTAGTGCTCCTTCCCTGCCTCCCACTCCTCCTCCCAACCTCTCTACCCTAGACCTTGGGGTGGTGGTGGTAGTGGAAATCGTAGAGAATGAATGGGTAGGGGGCTATTTATAGGCTCCAGAAAACCACTAACCATGATTAATAAACCATGGTTTAGAACTTAACCGTGGTTAGCGACACATGGTTTAAGCCAAAAGTTATCCGAAACTTAGGGCTTAAGTTAGAACAATCCAGAAGTTTCTAGATTTGATAATTATGTTTAATTAGCGCTAATTGCGATTAAATTTTACTAATCACGATTTTACCTTCATGGCTTACATTTAACGTTTGCTAATCATTGATTAGTATTTGCTAATGGTCATTAATGATCCCCAAACCATCATTAGTTCCTTTAACCATGTTTAATTAGTCTTAATGACGATCACTATGGGTTAATGATGTCTTATACCTCTTTACTTCTCTTTCTTCCGAAAATCATAAAAATTCCAAAAGAAGTATGATTTACACCAACCTTAAAGGAAGTCTCATCCTCGATGAACCTGATCTTATGATACAAGATCCTAGAGATGCTAAGTTCAAGGCTTTACGATTATAACAATCTTAAAGGAAGTCTCATCCTTGAGACTAGAAATGCAGGCATAACAACCGTAAAGAGGATTAACTACATAACAACCTTAAAGAGAATGGATGTTATTTCATTTATGATAAAGATATACACACATAGTGTTATCATTTAAACAAGTACGGGTATTGTTTTTCTCACTTCTACCTCAGGTTCCAATGTGGCTTCTTCAAACTCTTAATTCCGCCACAACAGTTTAACAAGAGGTACCACTTTATTCCTCAACTTCTTGATATCTCTGTCTAAAATTTGCAAAGGTATTTTTAGGTATGTCAAGTATAGCTCAACATGTAGATTAATCATAGTTTATCTTATGCTCAGGATCCTTAATATACTTTCTCGGATTCGATATATGAAAAATGTCATGTATTGCTGAAAGATGTAGAGGAAGTGCAAGTCTATATATAACTTTCCGATCCGCTGAATAATTTCAAAGGGACCCACGAGCCTGGGTGCCAACTTTCTACGCAAGACAAACCTCTGAACTCCCTTCATAGGCAATACTTTGAGGAATACAAAGTCTGCTACTTCAAACTCAAGATCTTTTCGCTTGGCATCACTATAGCTTTTTTATGACTCTGAGCAGTCAATAGTCTTTTTCGAGCAAGCACTATAGCTTCCCATGTCTCTTGGAGTCTATATGAATCATAAAGGTTCTTTATCCCGACCTCTTACTAACACAAAGGAGTAGTACACCTTTATCCATAAAGTGCTTCAAATGAGGCCATGCCAATACTTGTATGGTAACTATTTTTTGTATGTGAATTCTGCAAGAGGCAAATGTCTAATCCATGTTCCTTTCCATTCTAAGGCACATGCTCATAACATATCCTCCAAAGTCTGAATCATACATTCTGATTGGATATCTGATTGCGGATGATATATTGTGCTCAAGCATAGCTATGTACCTATGGCTTTCATGAAGTTCTCCTAATAGTGTGACGTGAATCGTGAATCTCGATCAGAAACTACTTTCTTTAGGATACCATGGAGACGAATCACATGTTTAATATATAACTCAACAGGTAAGTCTGGAGTGGAGGATAAGCTTATTGGAATAAAGTGTGCTAACTTGGTCAGATGGTCTATTATAATCCAGATATTATCTTTGAAGGATATGGAGATATCCTCAAGCGCATCACGGAAGCGTGATCGTCGTATCGAATACGACGAAGAACGACTAGTCGTACTAGTTGTTCGGTGCAGCGGAATTTAAAAATTTTTAAACCGATGAAACCACACGATCCGAGAACCATTCTCAAATCGTTTCATCTATAACCACAGCAAGTATAATGCAATACCTCTTGAAGCGTGGTTGATCAAGTCTCTACGAAAAGAGACCTCCTGTCTCAAGTCCGATCGTCGGAGTAACGGCTTGCGAGCGCGGAGATGAGTCGCGGTGTCCTCGCAATCCAAGTTGATCCAAGCACGGTTGCTCCTGATCTCGTCGCACGAGATCAAACGTCTCCTTCGTGAGTGAAGCACTCCAAGAAGACAAAGAACCGCAGAGAGTCGAAGCGGCAGCACGATGGCGCGGGCGTCGACGATTCTATCCACCAAGGTGGACGGCCACCAAGAAGAGAGGGGGAGAGAGGGCTGTCGTGTAAGAGAAAGAGAGAAAGAGAGTTTGTGCTACAATAGCATGTGTAAAGAGAGAGCCAAGTATGCCTCTCTATTTATAGGGTTTTGAGATCCATGGATCTCAATCCATGGGACACATAAAATCAATGGATGAGATTGATTTATGTTCATCCAATGGCTAAGATTGTTGTTGTCAAAGACAACAAATTTAGGTTAAAATATATTTGACAAAATCAAATATAATTCATTCCTAAATCAACCCAACAAATAAGGAGAGAAGACACATGGAGATTTCATCTCCATGTGCCTTTCAAGTGGGCGCACACCCATTCCATATAGGAATGGTGTGCCGTCCATGAGATTGCATGGAGATTTCAATCTCATGGAAATCCATGAGATTGCATATCTCCATGAAATCTCTCTTATTTATTTGCACCAAATTTATTTGGGTTTTATTCTTCAAAAATAATTCACAATTATCTTTGAGAATATTGCAATCTTGCCATGGAAAAATTGTGAAGCATATTCACAACCCAAAACAACATGTAATTCATATTGTTAATTAATTACACAATGTGTATCCAATACACATCATAATTAATCAACACATATAAATTATAATTAACTCTCTCTAATACATTATAAATCACATTTATAATATATTATGAATAATTGGATATCTCTATCCACATTATTCTTATCCAAAATAATTAAATCACATTTAATCATATTGGACAACTTCTCATACATCATGATAATTAAATCACATTTAATTATCAAATTCTCTTTGCTTAGATCTTATGGAATTGTTCTTAAACCATTTAAGAACAATGCTATTTCTCCTCAGATACTTGGAGATAAGGACAGGGCGATTGTATTGTTCCACGTATAGTGACTTGGATGTTGAGATCGTATCTCAAATCCAGATCCTATGAACCTCCCACTGATGCTTGATCAAATCAAGACCGTAGACTTAATCTTCTCATTGCATCTGAATCTCATTCAGGTCAATGTCCAGTTCATGGACTAAGATTAGGTAACTTCTCTAATGAGAGGAGTCACTAAAATCCAAACCTGTTTCATCACTCCCTCGGAATGGAAGCGTCATGGTTATACAATCGTATATGATCAAATCACCCTTCAGGTATTCCCAATACCTGCACATCCTACATACTGGAAGACTCATGATCATCCTGAAGATAAAGATCACTTTTACACTGTAATCTTCAGGGTTAGATCATTAAGTTTCTCAATCTTGGTCATTTGGGATTTGGTATAGATCATATGCTTTCACAAAGCATATATCTTACCTTCAAATTCATGTCATGCTTCCAAAGCACGACGACCATGCATGGAATTTGTTCAGTCCCAATACCTCATGAGTGAGCTCATGTCTCCCGGTTCACAGGTGAACCTGTATGATCCCTTTGAGAGATCGTATTACTCATATGTCCTTACATGCACACCAGCTCGCCGGTATATAGACCTTGATTAGGTCATCAACCTATTGGTCTGCCAAATGTACATACTCAGACATATAGCAATACATCTGTCTCTAGTCAGAGGATGCATGCCTATGTTGTGACAGTATTCAACGTAGGTCTTTGGTTATCTCGATCTCGTCAAGTCAACCCATTGACTTAACTAACCTGACACCTCTGAATCACTATTCCCATGCAGAGGACCTGCATCAAGAGGTCAGTCAGATATCAGTCATATGAGATAGGATTGCCATCTCCCACTCAGACTGGAGATCATCACTTAATGATCATTTGATGATGCTTGATGAGTCCTCTATCTAACTCCTTAGATATTCATCCAAGCATCAGCCTCTATGATCCATCCAATGAATCAACAGCTGTATGATCATCAAGTTGGCCATGGTACATAACCCTTATTGTAAAGAGGGACCCTATAGTGCATTCATTCATTAATCTCAGAAAGGGAGTGAAAAATAATCAATAACTTTTATTGATAATTTATTCATTACAATAACATTTATTGTAGAAATGGTTCGCCCGGGGCTCACATTGCTAACAATCTCCCACTAGCCCTCAGAACCATTCAGGTACAATCTTTAAACCCATACTCATTACATGCTGGTCAAAAACCTTCTGTGTCAGAGGTTTGGTAAGAGGATCAGCAACGTTGTCGGCAGAGGCCACCTTGGTGATGATGATGTCACCACGCTTTTGTATCTCCCGAATGATGTGGTATTTCCTTTCCACGTGCTTGCTCTTTTGATGCCATCTGGGTTCCTTTGCATGGGCAATGGCTCCCGTGTTATCGCAGAGTAACGGGATGGGAGTACCAGAGGAAACTACGCCAAGCTCCAGCACGAACTTGCGCAACCACACCGCCTCCTTTGCAGCATCCGATGCGGCAATGTATTCGGCTTCTGTTGTTGAATCTGCAGTAGTGTCCTGCTTCTTGCTTCTCCAGCTCACAGCACCACCATTCAACAAGAACACGAACCCCGATGTCGACTTTCGATCATCTACATCCGATTGGAAGTCAGAATCTGTATATCCCAAGACTTGGAGATCACCATCTCCATAGACCAAGATGTAATCTTGCGTCCGTCTTAGATATTTGAATATGTTCTTTACTGCATTCCAGTGTTGTTCTCCATAGCAGGAATGGTAACGACTTACCACTCCCACTGCATGGCAGATATCTGGCCTAGTACACATCATGGCATACATTAAGCTTCCTACGGCTGATGCATAAGGACATCCAGCCATGGCCTTCTTTTCCTCAACAGTTTAAGGAGCCATTCCTTTAGACAGGTGGATACCATGTCTTAAGGGTAGGAATCCTTTCTTAGAACTATCCATACGGAATCGTTCAAGAATCTTCTTAATGTATCCATGTTGTGACAATCCCAAAATCCTCTTTTCTCGGTTTCTGAACAGCTTCAGGCCTAAGATATAAGAGGCTTCTCCAAGATCTTTCATCTCAAAGGTATGGGACAACCAAATCTTTACACTGGTCATCATCCCTGTATCATTCCCAATGATAAGGATGTCATCTACATAAAGCACGATGAACACAACGGCGCTCCCACTAAGCTTCTTGTATACACAAGGTTCATCAGGATTCTGCACAAAATCATAACTCTTTATGGTTTCGTCAAATCTGATGTTCCAACTACGGGAAGCTTGCTTGAGCCCATAGATGGATTTCTTCAGCTTGCATACTTTACCATCCTCAGTCATGAAGCCCTGGGGCTGCTCCATGTAGATATCCTCCTCGAGGTATCCATTGAGGAAAGCCGTCTTGACCTCCATCTGCCAGATGTCGTAGTCAAGATATGCAGCTATAGCTAGCAATGTCCGGATGGATTTAAGCATAGCCACAGGAGAGAATGTCTCATCGTAGTCGATGCCTTCTCTCTGTGTGTAGCCCTTGGCTACGAGCCGTGCCTTGAAAGTCTCTACTTTCCCATCAGGTCCCCTCTTTCTCTTGAAGATCCATTTACACCCAATGGGTTTTACCCCTTTAGGTGGATCCTCTAGGGTCCATACACCATTCTTATGCATGGAGTCAATTTCTGACTTCATTGCTAGCATCCATCTATCCATGTCTTGGTCCGCGAGTGCTTCATCAAATGAAGTAGGATCAATGTCAGTTTCACCTGACACATGGAATCCATACCTTTCAGGTGGTGCAACCAACCTCGAACTCCTTCGAAGAGGTATGGGTGTTTCATCTTTATTTACTTCTTCAGTTTCTGGTCTGGGGAGCTCAGAATCCTCTTGGGATTCAATGAGTTCCTCTACTTCACTTTTATCTTGACCTTTAAGGAAATCATCCTCCAGAAACTTTACATCTCTAGAGACAAAAACCTTTTGGGTCTCAGGGTCATAAAGCTGGTATCCAATACCATCTTTAACATACCCAATGAAGTAACACTCACGAGTGCGAGATTCCAGCTTACTTGCGTCCACGTTCTTCGCATGGACCAAGCAGACCCAAACCCTTAAGTGATTGACACTAGGTTTGGTTCCATACCATAGCTCATGAGGAGTCTTAGGTACAGATTTGCTAGGAATCTTATTCAAGATATATATTGCAGTCTCTACTGCATATCCCCAGAAACTAAGAGGTAAATGTGCTTTGCTCATCATTGAACAGACCATGTCCATGATGGTCCTGTTGCGTCTTTCAGCAACACCATTAAGTTGGGGAGTTCCAGGAGGAGTGAGATTTGAAACAATTTCATTCTCCTTAAGGTATTCCTTGAATTCATCTGATAGGTACTCGCCACCTCGATCAGATCGAATCCGTTTAATCTTCCTATCGATTTGGTTCTCAACCAAAGCCTTGAATTCTTTGAACTTTTCAAAGGTTTCAGACTTGTGACGTAATAGGAAGATAAACCCGTATCGCGAATGGTCATCGATAAATGTCAAATAATATCGGTATCCATGTCGAGTCGCGGTACTGAAGGGACCACATACATCGGTATGTATTAGGTCAATAATACCTTCGCATCTTGTAACCTTATTACGGAAAGGCATCCTAGTCATTTTACCTCGAATACAATGTTCGCAGGTAGGCAAAGATTGAACCTGTAGGAAATCTAAAGGTCCATCCTTTATCAATCTGTTGATCCAATCAACAGACAAATGACCAAGCCTTTGATGCCAAATCATATTTGAATGATTTTTATTCTCCCTGGATCTCTTAAGGTTTTTATTAGTGGTTGTAACATTCATGACATTCTCATTAATGCACAATTCATAGAGTCCTCCAGAAGTTAAAACACCTTCTGCAATATATTTATCATAATGATTTATGACTAATTTATTACAGAATAGGAACAAATATCCACTTCTAACTAGCTTAGATACAGATATCAGATTCCTTCTAACTTCAGGTACATAAAGACACTCTTTAAGTACTAGGACTCTTCCACTAGATAATGATAGTCGACATGTCCCGACGGCGACTGCTGCAACACTTGCATCAGATCCCATCTGGATGACTATCTCCCCTTCTTCAAGACTTCTAGTTTCCTGAAACAAATGCAACAAATTGCATACATGAACAGAAGCACCAGAATCTACAACTCAACTTCCTTCTCGTCCGACGAGAAAGCTAGTTTCAATGATGAAAGTAGATTTCATACCTACTGGAGCTTTACCTTTGTCTGAGGACTTCAGGTAATCTGGGCAGTTACGCTTCCAGTGCCCCGGCTTCTTGCAGTGGTGACAGACGTCGGTTTTCTTCGACGCCATGAGAGTGGATGCATTGGAAGAAGAGGCAACACTTTGTCCCTTCTTCTTTCTCTTTTGGGCCGGGCCCTTCCGAGAACCATGCTTCCGACCGCGCTTCCCTTTGACCTGTGCAACCATTGCACTGCCACTGGGACCATCCTTCTTCATCATGTCCTCTGCGGACTTTAATGCAGCAAGGAGAGCAGCACTTGTCAATTCCAATTTATTCATGTGGAATGACACCACAAAGTTATTGAAAGACTTGGGCAATGACAGCAGAATGAAGTCAGCTTGCATGTCTGCATCCATCGTTGCCCCAAGAGTCTCCAGCTCCGACAAGTACCCAAACATTTTGAGTACATGTTCACGGACCGAAGTCCCTTCCTGCATTCTACAGCGAATGAGGTCTTTCATAACATTGTACCGCTGAGTGCGGTTAATGTCACCAAACATATCCTTAAGATTCTGCATTATTTCCTGACAGGTATTCATCTCCACATGTTGCTTCTGCAGAACATTGGAGAGAGAACCTAGGATATAGCACCTAGCCAAGACATGATCTTCATCATACTTGTCATTAAATGCTTTTTCTTCCTTGGACTTAGGGTTCTCATGCTTGTCCTCGGATAGCACATAACTTATGCGCTCAGCAGAGAGAACAAGCTCCAAATTTCAGATCCAATCCGAGTAATTTGGGCCGGTCAATTGGTTGACCTCTAGAAGCCTATTAAGTGGGTTCAAAGACTTCATTTTTCTGAAATTAAGAATGCACTATATTAGAATATAAAAATTATATATTCAAATTTACAATATTTGATTAAGGCATTTTAAATCAAATTGTTCTTGCTATGTCAACCTTGAAAGTTTATTCCCTTATTTACTTTCAAAGTAACAGATATACTTACCAATATATCTCAAGCAAGAACTAGGATCTCCTCCTTATCTTTGTCATATCCCAATAATATGAGAACCTATGACTCCAATAAAGAGAAGCGGGAACACATTCCGCATTGCAAGTCCAACTTGCATTTCCCAATTCGGTCTTTAATACCCGGGCCCACCACCCCTAAGGCGATGTTGACCCGTTATTAATTGAACCAACCGTCAACAGGAATACAACTCGCTATGCGCAATCCAATATCGCCCCAATAATATGAGGACCCGATATTGTGGTCACTACGCATACGTCCTTACTCTTTCGAGAAGCGACGAGCCCGATCCAAACGGATCGTATGCAGGAGCTGTCACTTCGTACAGGCGTCTCCTTCATACAATGTCTGGCGACGGAACTCTTCGCCTTGACGGGAGACCATGGATGTCACTTATGTGATCCTCCATATCATATTCAAATTTTAATTAATTATTATGAATCACATTCACATAATTAATTCTTCCAAGGGAATTAATAACTCTAATCATATTAGAGTATTTCAATTGGACATAATCAATTTAATCATATTAAATTAATTATCAATCCAATTCAATCAATCAAACTTGATTATTTTACTTGAATACATATATGGTAATATCTCAAAATACGTATTAATTCGAATTTTAATAATTAGAAAAATACATCTTAATCCCTCGGACATTATCCCAGCCCTACCCGCTGTCATGGCCAGTACCGACGAGAGTGGGACGGACCACATACGTTGCAACCCGCAACCCCAATGCTCTCCGACTAGGCACCACATCCGCCTCGGGAAAGGATAATGCCAAATTGATTAATTTGTACTTGAGATGATCCTCGGTTTTTCAACCGAAATTGTACCATATAGTAATAATCAAAACATTTTTGATTATAAGGAAATTTGCTAGACAAATTCCCAAATCCTATTCAAGCATCAAGTTTGAAAGATTGCGGTTTCCAATTATGATTTAGATCACATCTTAATCAATTACTTGGTTGGGTCCAAGTCAATTAGGCAAATAATCATGTTTCAATATTTCACAAATATTTTCAAGATTATTTCACGAAATTAACAATTTAATTTCTCTAATTGACAACCACTTGGTTCTAGATTAGGAATGCAATTTCAGTAATGACCCCTATTCACTAAAATTGGCATATCTCAATCAATTTAAATCCAAATTAAGCAAACTCAATTTTCATAGATTGCTAACTTGATTTACAACAGAACCTAAATGGATTTGCACGCATTTCGAGACAGATGATAACAGTAATTAACTCTTTAATCATGTTAAAATCTACTGTTCCCGCAACAGTGCATACATGTCCATTAAAACAACCATAACTAGAGCATACGAAATCCGATTTACGCAAACTCAGTTCCTATGGTTTCCTTATTTAATGGGGAACAAAATCGAAGTATTAAATTCGTGTTTAAACAATTTAAACAGTGCCGAATTTATTTACTAAACAGATCTGCGAAATCAAATGCGATGAAAACTTTCGCGACCTAAACGAACCCAAGTCGTCCTCGGTTTTTCGAATCATATTCGAAACCGTCGACCTAAGGCTCTGATACCACTTGAAGGATATCGAGATATCCTCAAGCGCATCACGGAAGCGTGATCGTCGTATCGAATACGATGAAGAACGACTAGTCGTACTAGTTGTTCGGTGCAGCGGAATATAAAAATTTTTAAACCGATGAAACCACACGATCCGAGAACCATTCTCAAATCGTTTCATCTATAACCACAGCAAGTATAATGCAATACCTCTTGAAGCGTGGTTGATCAAGTCTCTACGAAAAGAGACCTCCTGTCTCAAGTCCGATCATCGGAGTAACGGCTTGCGAGCGCGGAGATGAGTCGCGGTGTCCTCGCAATCCAAGTTGATCCATGCGCGGTTGCTCCTGATCTCGTCGCACGAGATCAAACGTCTCCTTCGTGAGTGAAGCACTCCAAGAAGACAAAGAACCGCAGAGAGTCGAAGCGGCAACACGATGGCGCGGGCGTCGACGATTCTCTCCACCAAGGTGGACGGCCACCAAGAAGAGAGGGAGAGAGAGGGCTGTCGTGTAAGAGAAAGAGAGAGAGAGTTTGTGCTACAATAGCATGTGTAAAGAGAGAGCCAAGTATGCCTCTCTATTTATAGGGTTTTGGGATCCATGGATCTCAATCCATGGGACACATAAAATCAATGGATGAGATTGATTTATGTTCATCCAATGGCTAAGATTGTTGTTGTCAAAGACAACAAATTTAGGTTAAAATATATTTGACAAAATCAAATATAATTCATTCCTAAATCAACCCAACAAATAAGGAGAGAAGACACATGGAGATTTCATCTCCATGTGCCTTCCAAGTGGGCGCACACCCATTCCATATAGGAATGGTGTGCCGTCCATGAGATTGCATGGAGATTGCAATCTCATGGAAATCCATGAGATTGCATATCTCCATGAAATCTCTCTTATTTATTTGCACCAAATTTATTTGGGTTTTATTATTCAAAAATAATTCACAATTATCTTTGAGAATATTGCAATCTTGCCATGGAAAAATTGTGAAGCATATTCACAACCCAAAACAACATGTAATTCATATTGTTAATTAATTACACAATGTGTATCCAATACACATCATAATTAATCAACACATATAAATTATAATTAACTCTCTCTAATACATTATAAATCACATTTATAATATATTATGAATAATTGGATATCTCTATCCACATTATTCTTATCCAAAATAATTAAATCACATTTAATCATATTGGACAACTTCTCATACATCATGATAATTAAATCACATTTAATTATCAAATTCTCTTTGCTTAGATCTTATGGAATTGTTCTTAAACCATTTAAGAACAATGCTATTTCTCCTCAGATACTTGGAGATAAGGACAGGGCGATTGTATTGTTCCACGTATAGTGACTTGGATGTTGAGATCGTATCTCAAATCCAGATCCTATGGACCTCCCACTGATGCTTGATCAAATCAATACCGTAGACTTAATCTTCTCATTGCATCTGAATCTCATTCAGATCAATGTCCAGTTCATGGACTAAGATTAGGTAACTTCTCTAATGAGAGGAGTCACTAAAATCCAAACCTGTTTCATCACTCCCTCGGAATGGAAGCATCATGGTTATACAATCGTATATGATCAAATCACCCTTCAGGTATTCCCAATACCTGCACATCCTACATACTGGAAGACTCATGATCATCCTGAAGATAAAGATCACTTTTACACTGTCATCTTCAGGGTTAGATCATTAAGTTTCTCAATCTTGGTCATTTGGGATTTGGTATAGATCATATGCTTTCACAAAGCATATATCTTACCTTCAAATTCATGTCATGCTTCCAAAGCACGACGACCATGCATGGAATTTGTTCAGTCCCAATACCTCATGAGTGAGCTCATGTCTCCCGGTTCACAGGTGAACCTGTATGATCCCTTTGAGAGATCGTATTACTCATATGTCCTTACATGCACACCAGCTCGCCGGTATATAGACCTTGATTAGGTCATCAACCTATTGGTCTGCCAAATGTACATACTCAAACATATAGCAATACATCTGTCTCTAGTCAGAGGATGCATGCCTATGTTGTGACAGTATTCAACGTAGGTCTTTGGTTATCTCGATCTCGTCAAGTCAACCCATTGACTTAACTAACCTGACACCTCTGAATCACTATTCCCATGCAGAGGACCTGCATCAAGAGGTCAGTCAGATATCAGTCATATGAGATAGGATTGCCATCTCCCACTCAGACTGGAGATCATCACTTAATGATCATTTGATGATGCTTGATGAGTCCTCTATCTAACTCCTTAGATATTCATCCAAGCATCAGCCTCTATGATCCATCCAATGAATCAACAGCTGTATGATCATCAAGTTGGCCATGGTACATAACCCTTATTGTACAGAGGGACCCTATAGTGCATTCATTCATTAATCTCAGAAAGGGAGTGAAAAATAATCAATAACTTTTATTGATAATTTATTCATTACAATAACATTTATTGTAGAAATGGTTCGCCCGGGGCTCACATTGCTAACAATCTTTACCACTAGTCGTCTGAGGTAAGCCAGTAACGAAGTCCATGGAAATGTTTCCCATTTCCACTCAGGTATGAGGAGGGGTTGTAACAATCCTGATGGCTTTTGGTGTGAAGATTTTACCTATTAGCAAGTGAAACATGAATTCATAAACTCAGCAACATCTTTCTTCGTTCCCGACCACCAAAAGTATGAATGAAGATCCTTATACATCTTTGTAAATCCTGGTTGAATAGATAATCTAGAACAACGCTCTTCACGTAAGATGTCTTTCCTCGGTTCAGGTATGTCTCGTGCACAAGCTCTGTGATGGTTATATAGTAACCCATCTTGTATTTGGAATCCCTCTATCTCATTCTTCTCAAGTTGTTGTCTCAAGTCGTTAAGGATTGGATCAACCTCCTATACTTTAATTCTATTCCAGATCTCTGGTTTGTATCGGTGAGGAATAGTTATAGTATCAACACAACTATCAAACATTTTCCATTCACTCAACGTTGATAAAAAATTCCAGACGCGGATAGCACTCAGCAACCCATGTGAATAACATCTTCTACTAAGGGCATCTACTATGATGTTCCCCTTACCATGATGGTAGGAGATAGTGCAATCATAGTATTTCAACAACTCTAGCCACCGTCTCTATCTCGTATTGAGCTCCTTCTGATCAAACAGATATTTCAATCTCTTATGATCGGTGAAGATTTAAAAAGCAATACCATAGAGGTAGTGTATCCATATCTTTAAAGTGAAAACTACGACAGCTAATTCAAGGTCATTTGTTGGGTAGTTCCTCTCAAGTATTTTGAGCTGTCATGATGCATATGCAACTACCTTATCATGTCGTACAAGAAATGTCCCAAGTCCTTCTTTAGATGTGTCAGTGCACACTGTAAATCCTTCACTCACAGAGGGTGGAGTAAGGATGGGTGCAGATATTAGGCATTCTTTCAGTGTTTGGAAACTAGTTTCGCATGCATTGGACCATATGAATGGAACTTCCTTTTGAGTCAGCCTAGTCATTGGTAATGCTTTTCCCAAAAAGTCCTTGACAAATCTTCTATAATATCCCGCTAATCCCAGAAAAGATCATATTTGTATAACAGTCTTTGGGTGTTCCCAACTCATCACTGCATTAACCTTTGTAGGATCAACTGATATACCTTCCCTAGAGTTAACATAGCCTAAGAAGGATACTTCAGATAGCCAGAAGTCTGATTTGCTTTATTTATCATATAGTTTGTTCTTCCTCAAGTGCCTGCCGGAGACGGTGTTCATGTTGGTACTTATCCTTGGTGTAAATAAGTATGTCATGAATAGAGATTACTACAAAGTGATCTAGGAAGTCCTTGAATACTCTATTCATAAGAGCCATGAAGGCTGTTGGGGCATTTGTCAGTCCAAAGGCATAACTAAGAATTCATGTCCATATATAGTTCGAAAGGCTATTTTGGGGATATCCGCATCTTTTATCTTCAACTGATGGTATCCAGATCTTAAGTCAATCTTTTAATACACAATTGAACCATGTAACTGATCAAAAAGATCATTTATTCTTAGCAGCGGATACTTGTTCTTTATGGTCTTATTGTTTAGTTGTTTATAGTCAATGCACAGCTGCATTGACCGATCCTTTTTCCTAACAAATCGAAAGATGCACCCCATGGTGAAGTATTAGGACGAATGAATCCTTTACCTAATAGTTCTTGCAACTTTACCTTTAACTCTTGTAACTCGGTTGATGCAACCCTATATGGAGGGGTAGAGATAGACTGATTATCAGGTATGAGAGAGGTTTCAAATTCAATCTCTCGCTAAGGTGGTAATTGATGAATCTCGAATTCATCACTCTAAATCTCATTTATTAAGCTCAAATCCCTAAAATCAATAGCATTTCTGCATTTATTCTGCATAATTCGCATTCATGCATGTTTTCATAAGAATTGTATTTTATCCATTATTTATGTACAAAATAAAGAAGCCACAAATCTCAGCCAAAATTGACTTGTAAATAGCCTAACTTCCCTGATTTTTAACTCCTTCATGCTAACTCCGAATAACCTAAAACCACCTCCACTGTGTACATATAACTAACAAGAATAAATGAAAAATACAAAAAAATCGCTAACCCAAATAAGTGGACCAAAAACCCAAACCCTAGTTTTAGGATTTTCAGACTAAAAGCGACATATCGTCCCCATCCAATGTCCGATTTAATCCTACTCACATTTAAACTAATGTACATTCAATTACCTTCAAAATAAGACCAAGTTCAAGTGAATCGGAGCTCATCTGTGAAAGTTGGGTTTTGGGCCTCTTTTGTACATTGTGTATTTTAGCAGTTTTGACCTTATATTTTATGTACGTATTTAACCTATTAATAAAAATCTGAAAAAATATATTAAGGTGTCTTTATTTATCTTTGATTTTTCCATATTTTTTTGGGATTTTTATCAGATTTAAAAATGACATAAAAATTACAAAACCCAAAAAAATTAAGGTATTCTATGTACATGGGAAACCCCAAAAATATCACTTTGTGCATTTAATCAATTTTGGTTTTGATGTCTTCATAACAGTTGTAGATCTCATCGAGCCGAGAAATTTTCGTGAAGAAACATTTTTGATCCGAGGTCATTTGCTATTTATTTTTGACTTTACAAAGTCTTTATTCTTGAAATTTTGTAGTGCTGACACGTGGCAACCCCTGGGGCCGCCACGTGTCAGCATTTTTTGGCCTCTTTATAATTCATTTTTTATTAAAAAAACCTCCGCACGTGCCTCCCAGGAATGTGTTACGCACGTGCTCCACCCTTTCCATCTCCTGCACCACGTGTCGGATCCAGAGACGTCCAATCTTGGCCAATCAGACGGCCCCTGGACTGTCGTCAACCTCCAGCCCCCTTTCCCAATCGGGAACGCCGCCTCCTCCTCTGATTACTCTGCCCTTGACCTCGCAACGACCAAACCTCCTCCACATAGCACGCAACCAACCACCTCTGGATACATCCCCCCCCTTGACCTATAAGTGAACCCCTCCGACCCACGCCTTCATCTATTCGCCGTTCCTCACCTCAGGTCGTGACAGCCTCTTCCGCCGGCGTGATCCGAGGCCTTCGCCCTCGTCGCAGCAACATCTCCAGGTCGCTGCTCCGCTCCGGCGTCGAGCCCTCTCCGCCCAGGTATCCTCCTTTCCCCCTCTCCATTCTCCTAACCTTCTTCATCTTCTCCGATCTCTCCCTCTCCCTCTCTCCCTCTCTCTCTCCCGATCATTCTCCCACGACCAACAACGTCGTCGTCGTCACCAACATCGTCTACAATGACCACCTACACCTTCGCTGACATCCGCTTCACCTTGGCGTCGAGCCCCGATCGACAAGGACTCCCCACTGACTCCAGAGCGTCATCGATTTCATCGTCTCCTCTGCCACACGGCCACCCTCGCGGCCAGTCATTGGCTCCGTACTCGAAGCCTACGTCACCAGCTCTACC
The DNA here is from genome assembly GCA_037367405.1 of Ottelia alismoides. Classification (NCBI taxonomy): domain Eukaryota; kingdom Viridiplantae; phylum Streptophyta; class Magnoliopsida; order Alismatales; family Hydrocharitaceae; genus Ottelia; species Ottelia alismoides. Next base: position 272,072 of record JAZKJV010008216.1, on the reverse strand, counting down.
ATCCCTAGGACGTGTGTCGGCCAGAGGAAGACCTACTCCACCTCCTCCTTCATCGGCTCCAGGCACCTCCGCTCCGGCCGTCAACTTCGCCACCGCCAGGGGCCCGTCTCCTCCGTCACGCCTTCGACGCCTGCCGGTCGTGTATCGGCTAGACGATGACCCCGATGCACCAAGGATGCATCTTCATCGACTTATTGTGTCCACCGCCGACTCCATCAGCCTTCGCCGGCCACCAACGACTTCGACTTCGCTGGACCTCCGCAACATCGCCTTTGCCACCATCCGCCAACCACTAAGAGCTTCCATTGGCCCTCCGCCTCTGTCACTCCGCCGCAACACTGAGCTCTAGCCCCGAGGTCCTCCCACGTGCAGTGCACGTGTGGAGGAAACATCAGCATGACCCACACTCGCGCACGTGACACTCACGTGCGGGTGGGTTAATTGCGGTGAGCCCCCTAGAGATCTTCCATTTGCGCTTCAATCCAGCCTTCTTTGCGCGTGCCCCTTGGAAAATTTGCAGAGATACCCTCCCAGCTATTGGTGATTTAACTTATGTCCCCGTGTGCATATTTTCTTTATATTTATTTTATTGTATTTATGCCCCTGTATTCCCCAGTAATTCTGGACCTCTACATGACATTTATTTTATTGTAAAAAAGCATGATGTTTCTCATTTAACTCTCAACGTGTTGACATATTGTGAGTAATGGTTAATTAATATTTAATTTCTCTGTGAAAAACTGCAAACTTTACCCATTTTATGCTATTAAATTTTCCATTGATTAACCACTGCTCTAAAAATTTCACAAAAATTTTATATTGTAGAGTTAATTTTGCTTGATATTGTGCCCAAAATGATTTTCATTTGCATGCATAGATTGTCCTGTAAAAATCATTTTGCATATTTCAGTATTTGATTTTTAATAGATATTAAATCCCACATTTTTGTGGTTTAGGATTTTTTTGAGATCCATCACCTAGTGATAGATCTTAGATATTTTTATCCCCTGAAAAGAAGTAGGTTTAATATTTATTATCATTAAATATTGAAATTTGTTTTGTTTTCACTTAAAAATTCATAAAAAATTCATATTGCATCCAAAAATTCCAAAAATATTATAGTGCATTCATTTCGTCATAGTTTACATTGTGGCCAAGTTTCGTATTTTTCGAACATCATTTGAATGTAATTTGCATTTTAGTCCCTAAAATAGACCGAAATTGCATCTTGCATCCCTTATTTGCAATAAAAATTCCAAAAAAGACCGCCTCGAGTACCGTGCACGAATGTTGATAGATATAATTCTAAGTTTTTCCTTTGCCTCCTTGTGATCGACCTTGGGACTTTCCCAAGTAAAATAAACATAAAACCACTTGATTAAAAATTTAATAAATTTTGTGTGGTTATTTTCTCGACCGATTCCGATTGCCGCCTACAATGAACGAAACATTAATTTTTACGCATGAACAATAAAAACATCTTCTAAACGCTGCGATTTCAGACTCGTCAGATGGCGTCGTTGTTGGGGAGGCAAAAGGCTTAGTTTTGTGTTTTGAAATTTCTTATTCGATTTTCCGCATTCGGGTAGTCTGACCCCTAAATTTTTCATTATAAATACCATTTTATTTCTTTCATTTATTTTTCAGCATTTATTTTACCTTTGATTATTTTCTGAGTTACTCTCTTACACCAATCTCTCTTATTTTTTTTGCGAGGTACCCGGCGTACGTGGAGCGGTTTTTCATGAAATCGAAGCATCTTCACCGACATCTGAAAAAGCCACAATTAATTTAAGATCGAGTCGAGTCGTGATTGAGCGTAGAGTCTAGGTTTTTAATTTCTGCAATTTTATTTAATTGCTCATTTACAGCGGTGTCCGTTTGGACTCTCGCATGTAAAAAGACGTTGAACTTTTCTGTGGTGTGTCGTGGCATGTTTCACTCTCTGGTGAGGGTGGGGCCCGACTTGAGTGGCGATTAAGATAGACCTGCATGTATGGCTCTCAGAGCATTTACATTTTTTATTGTGCTCGTAGGATCTAAAGCCACACTGCACTTTAATTGAGACGCACATTAGATCATTCAATTTAGCCAAAATTTAACTCAATTCTTTCCCGCTAATAGAACTTTCTGCTTAGGTGTGGTTTTTCATCGTCTTACATTCATTTAGAATAACTTTTCAATTCTATATTGCATCTCACATGGAGATTGCGAGAAAGCACTATAAGTCTTCTAACTGAGCATACATCATTGTTTTCGCGTGCTTAGGCTTTTCCCGAACTCCTCCCTCTTGTTTTATCACATAATTTTAAAGGAAATTGGGACTGGATGGTAGACATGTACTTGTGCTCATTTAAATTCTTCAGTGATCACCTAACTAAAATTGGGACTGCTAAATATAACCGATCTTAAGAATCCATAAAATCAAGAATTCTTGTGGGAGAGCAACCCCGACATTGTTTGATTTTATCTTACAGCGAGGAGAGAGATGCACACTAGGATAGAGCCAAGGTAAGATTTTCATATAGACTACTGATTTTAATAATGATTAGCTACTTCTCAGTGAGGAATACGGGTAGCCGTTTTATGGTCCGGACTTCCTTAACAGAGTGGGTGGTTTAAAGGACACTGCGCAAGGTTCCGTCCTTAAGTAACATGGGTAGTCGTTTTACGGTCCGTACTTACACCTATACTGGATGAAAGTGGATGCAACTAGTCGTACGAACTTGGGACAATCTTTAAGGAAATTTTGGTACCTAACAGCTTGTTAAACGGTTTGCAAGATTTGAATTCTCACCAGTTTAAAACTGAAAAGATAATTGGCCGAACGCTTACGGCCTTCACTGAGTGAGTTGGTGAAAGAAATCCTTGTATTGTGTTTGGTTTGTGCGTAGAAAAAAAGTAACCAACGAATACCGCACACTTGTGCCTGCATCATAAACCGTGAACTTCATGTTGACTTCGAGAATGGAAGATTGTGGTAATTCTTGTTCGGACTCCGGGAACCCTTTTCTCACTACCACAAACTCTCCAATCTCAAAAGTCCAGAGAGACTCTTTCTCTGGACCTCCTTGGCCTCAGGAAAACCCTTCCCAAAAACCCTATTCTTACGATTCCTTCTTCTTTCTGGAGGGAGGACAAACCCACACTGTCTCTCTCTCACCGAAACAGATCAAAGAAAACTCTTACCTCAATTCTTTCCACTCTATTAGCTCGAACCCCTTATATTCTGAAGGTGAAGAAGAAGAGATGCCTCCCAAGATGTCTTCCAAGAAAGATCCTGAAGATGAACCCAATGATGATCTCATAAAATCACTCCAAAAAGGGTGTTATTTCTTCTAGTAGTTATTCTAATGAGAATACGAAGAGCACTGATTCCTTGAGGAATTCCCTTGAAGCCCTTAAGGCATGTCACGCTCATCATCCTCTCCATACTTCAGGTTCTAGAATCCGGCTATGATGGTATCCTTTGAGGATTCCTCTTCGGATTCCAATGATGTGATCATCATAAACGGGTATGGCAAGACTGCCATTCAAACATACTCGAGCAAGCAACCCTATGTCGATCATCGAGGAACAATCCATCCTCCTTACTACTATTCTTCTGGGGATGAATCCCACAACTACACAGGTTCACACTTCATCTTCCCTATCGCTCCCGCAAGAAGGTCCGTCATAAACCTTCTTGAGATTTGTATATTCTTACTCAATCTTGTATAGTTTTCTTCTTTTTGATCCCTCCCTCTCCCATGATTCATATTAGTTTCCATGTTTCCATATCATTTCGTGTCTATGCTTAGGATGACTAGATCCTAAGTATAGTGGGGAGAGTGACCCAAGCCACTACTTCTTTTCTTTTTCATTTTTTCTGTACATTCCCCAACTGATCAGTTCTTACACTTCCTTCTTTTCTATATACTTAGGAAGACCAGAGCCTAAGTATAGGGTGGACTAGTGCCCATCCTATATATTCAGCCATTTCTTCTCCTCTCGATCTCAACTGCCCCATTTTTGCTCTTCTTCTACACTTAACTAGCCAAAGCCTAAGGCTCCGTTTGGTTGCAGGGTTGGGCAGGGTTGCGTTGGCCCAACCCGAGATACCCCTCCTTCCAACTCTCCCAATCCTCCTCACAGTTTATTGTTCACAGGGGTATCCCAACCCAACTCAACCCTGCCTAACTCTGCAACCAAACGAACCCTAAGTATAGGGGGTGGGTTGACTTGTATACTTAAATCAATCTCTTATATTTAGAAAGAGCTATGTCTCTTCCTCTATTCTTTTGCTCTGAGGACACAACACATGCTAAATATTCGGGGTGTGTATATATTACATAAATTATTATATATGTATACTTCACCCATAGCTTGTACTTTCATGTATTTTATGTATATATATTATTCAATAACTATGAGATGGTTAAAATTGAAAAAAAAATAAATTTGCAAAATACTTGAAAATTTGTTTAATGTGTATATTGTATACAAGTTGTAAAATATGTATAATGCATAAACCTTGTAAAAGTCTTGTAAATAACTCTTTTTGTAAAATTGTTGTAAAATCATAGTAAATAATATTTTTAAAAAAATTGTTGTAATATATGAGGTGTAATAATTTTTTAAAAAATAAAAATGGCTTCTCATTCATTCTTGCATAAAATAAAAGAATCCATTCAAAGTTTTGAACTTCATTCATATGCATGTCATTTCATCTGCATTTCATGTGCATATCATGCATATGTAAAGTGGAAAGTCAGCAGGTTCCGAACAGAGTTATGAATACAATCGAGGATGGACTTGATCTAACCTTAATCTACTTAAATTTCAAAGAAACTTCATTCAGAAGTAGGATTTTAGAAATTTCATCTCATAGAATTAATTCTCCAAGTTCACAAGATCATGCCTAGATTGGAATCTTAGTGTCTAACATGGTCTCCTCATGTGGGTAGACTCTTGGATAAGGAACTAATTTGTACTCAAGATCATGCACTTAGCTCAACATAGATGAGGTATTGGAAGATAATGTGTCTTTTTCTTTGATAGCATGGTCATCTAAAGATCGGAGTATCATGTTGAAATAAAGCTTTGGATGAGGGATGGACGACTAGTATAATTTTTTCTAAGATCCCGAAAATTGGGTAGAAAAAAAGATTCTATATTCATAGGGGCACAAAATACCAATGTAAATCAACCACAATTCCTAACAAGAAGAAGCCAAGACCAAAAATAACAATACTTGACCACAACGGTCCAAGCTTCACATATCCTGTAGACCTGGAGGAGACTTGGCTACACCGGTGAAACTTTACATGAGAGTTGACTACACTGGTCACTCTCCACTTCTTTTCCCTTCTTCTAGACTTCTACCCCCACTCATTGTGAACTAGCATGCTCTTGAACTTAGAAGTAGATACATGACTCCCTGACTATTAGTTACTGGAGGAGGAGATTACATGGTAGTTCGGCCTTATGGCTATGAATCTGACTCGTACAGTGTAAGTGGTGGTGTCTCTCCCCAACTGAAATGACAAAGAGACTGGCTTCTCCAATATGACAACCCGGTGATTCCCCAATCCAACAACTCCTTCCTCGAGGAGCGGGTATTCCCTTCGATGTTCAAGTGACAACCAACTCAAGAGGAGGTGGTGAAGAGAAGAATGGATGGTAGCCAGTGTAGATACCTATCCTAGGATGCAAGACTAGTGTAGTCAAGTCATCCAGCTGCATGCTCACATAATTTGACTTTGAAGCTCAGGCTTTCTTATTGACTAAACAAATATATACACTCTGGGAGGCATTTTATTTTTAAACAAGCATGTCCACTTTTTTGGAGTTTTTTCTTTTGATCTTTTTTGAAATACTATATACATCAGTATTTACATAAGGATTTTTTCTGCTTGAGCTAGTAGACTATCCCTCTTTTGAAGCATTATTGCAACACACACTCTCCTGTCTATAGAGTTCACTATCACTGGATGGGTTGGAGTGCACTTCCCTCCCTATAAGAGGACAAATGTTTCCACTTGTGTGCATCTCATACCGGCAAATCCAATCTCCTCACCACTCCAACTGAGCTGAGCCAAGTGAATGGTGCGGGTGTCCAAGTAAGGTCATTATCAACAAGAGCCATGCGTTTGCTCCAAAATACTCTACTTAGGCAGTCAGGAATCATTGAACAAAGTCTCGTGATCCTCAAAGAATTAAGTCAATTAGACCTGAAGTGCCTCAATTTCAATTCGTGTAAGTTTCCTGTTATTAGGTAGATTTAAGGTCCAACCAAGCTCCAATCTTCGAATTTTACTTAGACTTGTTAAATTATCAAACTCAATCCAAAAAATGCGAATGTTATGCAAATGCTATGGAGGACATATTTTTGTGATGCAATTTTCTAAAGATTTTGAACTTTTTTATGGATTTGTGAAAAGATGATGTTATGCATTTTTTGGAGTTTTTAAAAATATTTTTTAAATGTTTTTGTTATTTTTAGTTTGGAAAATGTTTTGTGGTTTTTGAAAACAAAAGATTTTGGATAAAAACTAGGTACAAATATTTACACGGGGATGCATCTTATATTTACAAGAGTTTGGTTTTTGAGAATTTACAAAGGGTAAGTGGTCAATTTTATATATATATATATATATATATATATATATATATAAGAATAAAGAATTTTAGGATGATGCTTATATTCCTCAAACTTATTTGAACAATGTTTTTCAATAATTTTTAAAACTTTAGTCCAAAATAAATTTACAAACACATTTTACAAACATTTACACACATTTGAAAATCCTTTTACAAAGGTTTTCCAAACAGTATATATAGAATTTTCAAAATAATTTTGCAACAATTTTTCAAACATTTTTATTTCACACACAAAGAAAGAAATTTTTCAAAACAGAACATTTTTTACAAAGGTTGAAAATATTTAACAAAATGTTTTCCACATAGTTTCCAAAAGATTTTTGAAACGGATTTTCAAACTATTTTCAAACATTCTGCAAAAAATATTTTTACCTAGTATATTAACCATTAAATAAAAAGAATTGAGGAATAATAAATATCTTTTATTAAGTGATTTTAATGAATGTCAATAAGATTTTTAGCCATAATAAAAATAAGAAAGTAGCTAAAGCATATACGATGTATATATGACTCCCCTATACTTAGCTTGAGCTATGTCCTCATAGATAAGAGAGAAAAAAGAAGACATAACTCGTACTGAGTATAAAAAATTTTTGAACAATAAACAAATAAGGAATGAATGAACGAATAGGAAGTTGACCGTCCCCCATACTTAGAATCAAATAATCCTAAGTATAGCATATTGTACACAAAGCAGGGAGGATCAAGGGTGGGAATGAACGTATCATACTCAGACTGTCTCCCCCTATACTTAGGGTAGGATATCTCTAAGTATAGACAAGAAGAGGAGACAGTTGAGAGGACCAAAGAATGAAAGAACTCGAATTTCACACCCCCTATACTTAGGACAAAGTGCATCTTAAGAATGGAAGACTGACAAAAAGGGGAGGCACCTTTTCCGGTAGAAAAAGAAAATAGAAAAGGAAAAGAAGAAAATAAAAAAAGAAGAAAAGAGATGTTAAGATAGACGAAGATGGAAGAGGATTTACACATCACTCCCCCTATACTTAGGGTAAAAGAAGCCCTAAGTATAGGCAACAACATGAGTAATGAAATGGAACGACAAATGAACACTCGACTCATCCACCCCCATACTTAGGACAAAGTATGTCCTAAGAAAGGCACATAGAGGAATGGGGTGGACGAGCAATACATAATATGGGGGGAGGTAAACGAAAGTGAATATACAAAAGAGTGGATGTACAAACGGTCTAGAAGGTAGAAAGCAAACCTTCTTGCAGGTTGGTTGAGGAATGGATATGACAAGGTGTAGGTCGACATCGGGGTCCTCAGATGACACAAACCGATCAGGGTCGACGGGGTGAAGATCCTAAGTGTCCCTAGGGCGAGGAGGTACAAACGGGTTAGTGGAAGTAGTGTGTCTAGGTTCAGCTAATGGATCAATCACACAAAAGAAATAAAACAAAATTGTGAAACTAATGAAAAAAAAAGGTGATAAAAATCATGACAAAACTGATGAGGCCCCCAAGGGAACAATCTCTCGGGCACCGGACCTCGTAAAGTGTGAAGTAGTGTCTTAAGTCATGTTTAAGTTATTACAATAATGAGTATCTATCTCACTTAAATTACACAAATAAATGCACAAAAATATAACTCTCTTCGCAAATCCTCTAGACCTCCTTAGATGCTAAGTCAGAAATCTCACACTACCTTCACATGGGTGCACATGTGCCTTGGGTGAAGTGCCTCCCTCGATCTGTGGTATCTCGCACAAAGTAAACAAGAGAGTGTGATTATATAAGTAAACCAATTATATCGAATAAATGATAAAAGAAACAATGCAAAAACATAGATAAATAATCACAATCAATCAATCAATGCCAATCTATATGTTGTTGCTCCCTGGTAACGGTGCCATTTGTTTAACCTAAAAATCGAGCGTACTTATATTCCACACAATGCGAGAACACTGTCTCGAGGTGACCGCACGAAATTCAGGTTAAAACAATAATTAACCCACAATGATAATTAAGCAATAAAAAGCAATGCATAGTTAAAATTTATTATAACTCTACATAAAGGATGTCTATATCTGCAAATATATAGAGGTCGAACACGGCGAACAAGCAGGATAGATCGGTAAATGAATGCACAAAAGTGATTGTGGGATATGTGTCTATATGTCTCTTTTTTGAGGTTTTAAATTTTAAATTTTTTTATTTTATTTTTTGTTTTATAATTTTATATTTTGATTTTCAATTTTCTGAGTTTATATTTTTCTTTTTATATTTTTTATTTTTTTATATTTTATTTTCTTGAAAATATATATAAGCCAATATATATATGATGTATATACAATATAGACTACAATAGAAATAAAATACTCAAAATAAGGTAAATAAAATATTTTTGCGTTTAGATAATTTTTTACTATTTTTGTGATTTTTAAGAACTTTTTCTAATATATATATATATAAAGTCAAAAATACCTTAAAATAGGGTTTAATTAAATACCTGAAATTAAAATGAAGATTAAAAATACCAAACAGAATCCGAATTTCTCAATATTAATTTTAATACATAGGTAATAATATAGAGAAAAATATAAAGTAGAAGATATATTTTTGGGGGATTTTTGGGACTTTTATAAATTTTTATAAGTATTTTTTGGGTTTTCTATTTTTTGAATTTTCTTTTAGATTTTTTAGTGATTTTTTATCAAAAGGTTGAAAACATTTAAAAACATATAAATAAACAAAATATATTTTTTGGGTATTTTTCAAAAAAAATATTTTTTATGGTTTTTATATTGTAAATAAGACAAAAAGGGATGATTTTTTTATTTTTAATAAATAATAAAAAGGAATAAAATTGCAAGCAAAAATAAGTTCGTGAAAGTAGATGCAATCAGGGACCTACATCTATTTTTGATATTTTTTCGAGTTTAATTTCTATTTAAAATAAATACAAGAAACAAAGAGAAAATGCAATACTGGTTGGGGAATTAATGTAAATAGATAAAGTCTAGGGACTTCTCTGCAATTTTTCCCTAAATTTATGAATGAATAAAATAGTTTCTGGACTAAAACGAAATATACAAAACCACGAGGGTCCCTCGTACAATGCTCACACCTCACGCGCGCAAGCACGTGAGGTGACGTGGCCGGCGACTTGCATGCAAATATGCAAAAGTTCAGGGATCTACACGTAAATATTACAAAATAATATGAGCTGCAAATGAATGTTTGAGCATGAAATAATAAATACAAAAAGTTTTTGGGCTAGTGTTGCAAAAATACCCAAACAAAGGCATGAGGCGACGGTTGAGAACTGGCCACTTAAACACATGTCGCCCTTACACGTGTCGATAACCCTTCGCAGCGAGCGGCCAAAATTAGATCTTGGCTGAAGATCTGATGGTGAGGGCCAGTAGGGATCCAATGGCGGCTGGATGGCCTGGAAGAACTGGCGTAGATCGACGGCTGAGAAGGGTAATGGAAGAACATGGAAGAAGGTTTGTCGCAGCGAACTTCCTCCGATGATGGTGTCCTCCTCTCGGGTCCTTTCAGCCCCAAAATGGCCTCAAACCTTCCTTGGATGGACCTCTATGTGTTGGTAGCAACAAAATGGAGTGAGAGAGACATCGGAGCTCTTCCACAACATGGGGAAAGTTGCAGCGCTCCAGGTGACTCCGACATACCCAAAATCGCTCCAGCTATGCGTTGCATCCAGTGTTCCTGCAAAAAGGGGGTTAAGAAGGTCGAGGGCAAACTACCTCGACCGTCCAGCATGCGAGGGGGAGCAGATGGAGGCGTGGGCGGAGGTGCTCCGGTGGTTGAAGGAGTTGGAGCACCCAAGCCAGATCCACAGTGAATCTAGTGGGATGGAGGTGCGTCGAATGCTCAAGAAACGAAGGAGAAGAAGAATGAAGTGATTTGGCGGTCGGCAAAGGACAGAGCAGACGATGGGCGTGGATTAAGATAACTAATTGATCAATGCATAAAGTAGACTCAATAATGAAATCTAAGGGCTAGACTAAGATAGGGAAAGCACCAAAACAAGTGGAATCAACCTCGATGGACAGGACGACCAGAGATGGTACCTCGATGGTGGCCTTCATCGGAGATGGGTTGGAGACGACTAGAGGCCACCCAAGCACACCTCCAAAGAGTTGTAGAGGGTCATGTCACTGCCTTCTATCCAGAGCTCGAAGAAGGGTTAAAGCACGACCAAAAGGAGGTTCAAAATTGGGAAGGAAGGCATCGATCAAGTTTTGTATAGGTAACGATACTGGTGGGAACAACGAGGTAGAATGATCGAATAAACACTTGGGTTAAATAGAGAATCAAACCGTCAAACTTCTTGAATTTATTTTACGTGATTCTGACTCCGTTTGCTCTAGATATTTCTTATTTAGTGGCCATGGGTCGGAAGATGATTAGATCATCAAATCTCTTTGCTTAATGTGATTATAATTTGATGGAAATCATGAAAATTGTTGATTAATTATGAAAACAATTGATTAATCATCATATACCATTGAATAAATGTTTCATGAAAACCCTAGTTTGTCCTACAATAATTTTAGGACATGCAAAACATGGTCTCTTGATATGCTTAGAAATTTTAGGATATAAAAATTGTTTTAAGATGCCTAATATTTTTGAGTGATTATTATATAGTATAATGTTGGTCATCAAATATGATCGATAGAACCGTAAGTACATTGGCATTTTTTTGTATTGTTCTCAATCAGAATGGTGAAGATGTCTAGTACGGGTATGATTGCTTGGTTTACTAATTAGCGCCTTGCATGACATGGAAATGCTCCCTCCCATCATAACTCATTTGGACCGGCTGGATATGTTTTTGAGGAAATAATAATATGGGTAAATCAAGTTGTACTCTAATTATTAAAATACAAAATAATATGTACTTGCGAGGGTGGATACTATATAGTAGTATCAAGCTAACCCTAATTATTTATTGATTGACTAATTGGATTGATAAATCATTTAATATGATTAAATGAATTAGACCCAATTAAAATAAAAACTCTATTATGAATAGAGGTGTCCCTTGAAAAAATTAATTACATGAATATGATTCCAATAATTCATTAAAATTTGAATATGATATGGAGGATAACACAAGTGGTATCCATGATCTTCCGTCAAGTCAAAGGGTTTCATCGTCATGGATTATTTGTAGGAGACACATGTCTGAAGAGACAGCTCCTGCATACAAGCGCACATGGATCGATCTCTTTGCTTCTCGAAAGAGTAAGGTCGCATGTGTAGTGATGCCAATATCAGATCCTCATATTATTGGGTCGATATTGGATTTTGCATAGCGAGTTCTACCCATGCTGACAGTTGGTTCAATTAATAATGGGTCAACATCGCCTAAGGAGTGGTGGGCCTAGGTGTTAAAGATCGAATTGGAAAATGCAAGTTGGACTTGCAAGGCAGAATGAGTTCTCGCTTCTTTTTATCCGAGTTAAACTTTCTCATATTATTGGGATGTAATAAAGGTAAGAAAGGATATCTCATATCTTGCTTGAGATGTAATGGTAAGTATGTCTCTTACTTTTAAAGTGATTAAGGGAATCAACTTTCGGAGTTGACAAAGTTAGACAACTTTGATACAAAATCCTTAATCAAAGTAAAATTATGTATTTATGCAAATATTTCTTATTCAAGATGGTTGTTGAAGCGAACTTTTGCGGAGGTCGTGTTAATTCACAAGGCAAATCAACAACCATTGAGTTGACCTCACACAAAACCCTACTTCAAATAACAATTGACCAACACAAGATGAATCAAATAACGAAAAGCAGATACGAAGTTAAAATTTATTATAACTCTACAAAAGATGCGTATAGTGCAAGTAGTGTAGGGTATCGAACACAGGGAACAAGCATGTATATCAGGATAATGAATGATAAAAAATGAATGTGATGTGTTTGTCTATAAGCGTGTTATTTTTTATGGGTTTTTTAATATTATATTTTATTTGATTTTTAATTATATTTTTCTTTTATATTTATATTTTTTATATTTTCTTTTTGTTTTAAAAAGACATATAATGTTGTATATAATATACATACAATATAGGTAAGAGAGAGATAATATATATAGAAGAATAGGTAAAATTAAGCAAAATATAGGAAATAAAATATTTTTCTGGTTTTGATAATTTTTTTACTGTTTTTGTGATTTTTCAAGAAATTTTGCTAGTTTTTTATATTTTTTAAGTCACAAATACCCAAAACAGGGTTTAATTATTAGGTTGATATTGGATTTTGCATAGTGAGTTCTACTCCTCTGACCGTTGGTTCAATTAACGATGGATCAACATCGCCTTTGGAGTGGGTGGGATTAGGTGTAAAGATCGAATTGGGAAATGCAAGTTGGACTTGCAAGGCAGAATGATTTCTCGCTTCTTTTTATCCGAGTTACACTTTCTCATATTATTGGGATGTAATAAATCTAAGAAAGGATATCCCATATCTTACTTGAGATATAATGTTAAATATATCTCTTAATTTTAAAGTGATTAATGGAATGAACTTTCAGAGTTGACAAGGTAAGACAATTTTGATATAAAATCCTTCATCGTAGTAAAATATGTATTTATGCAAATATTTCTTATTCCAAATGACCTACAATAAACCCACCCAAAACTATACTCAATAATAATGAATAAAATATCATGAATTGGATACACGATCAAGATATTGCACTAGCAATTTGACACATAATATATGTGGTAACAATGTTTATGAATAAACCCACCCCAAAACTATACTCAATAATAATGAATAAAATATCATGAAATGGATACACGATCAAGATATTGCACTTGCAATTTGACACATAATATATGTGGTTACAATGTTTATGAATCTTCATTTAATGACCTTTTATTCTATCATTTTGACATTAAAAATCCTATAAAAAATGCATGTAAATTACATTATTTTGTACAAATTAACATTCATTATTTACTTCATATATTGTGTATACAATACATTTTTTAATGTCAAAATTATAAAATAAAGAAAGAAAAGAAAGGATTAAAATACCAAAGTATTTCATGACCCTACACCCCGAGACCTAGTCATATTGATCAATAGGTCGACAAGGAATAAAGTAGGGGGAAATAAGGGCAAAAAATCCAATAAAATACCCATTCTTTGATTCATCAACAATGAAAATTTAGGACCTATTTTATTTTCTATTTTTTATACCTCAAATAAAGAAACTTTGTACATAGAAGTTGTAGATAAAAATATAAATAAAAATACAAAATTAATTTCATACAAAAATAATATACTTTCTTCATTTTATACTCTAAATAAAAAGCCTAAATCCTAACTTTCGAGACCCATATCTCCTAAACAAAAACTCAAAATGTATCAAAATCACCTTTAATTGTATATAACTTTTAATAAACTATTTAATGAAGGATGTTTCATTTTTTTGGAGTAAGGTGTGAAAGTTAGGTTTTGGCCCCTATTGTATAGTATACCTATATAAAATAATCATTTTATTTATTATTTATTATTTTTATAATTTTATAAATATTGTTTATAACACTTGTACATATTTATAATATAATATAACCATAAATAAAACACAAAAATAAAATGATATATTAAAATACATAGATGAAATACCTATACTTATACCTATATAATATGCATCCCTATTTATTTAAATGAAAATAATATATCAAAATAATAAAATAAAAATATACTTGTGTATATAAAAATAAGTATAAATACATAAAATAATAAAATTAAAAATATAAAATAAAAATAAAATACCCAAAACATATATGAATATACCTATAAATAAAACCCTAAAGATTAACTTATAATAAATAAACTCAAAAAAATAAATACAAATCATATTAATATATTACAGAAAATAATAAACATTTTTTATTATATATTTATTTAGTAAAATGATTTATTATTTATTAATGAATTTCCAATAATTTTAGGTTGGTTTTTCCTAGTTGGTCCACGTGGACCAACCAGATTGCACTGCAAGTTGACCATGGACAACTGTCTGACTTAAGCCCTAAGCTCATCATACTAGCTCTATCTGCCTTCTTTCTCGATTTTCCCCCTTGATGTGTCGATCGAGGGGTTGTACTCCCTTCATAGGAGTTGAACACTATTCAACCATGATTCTCGATGGGTGCATATCTCACACCATGCTGCCTTCCTTCGATCTCCATGATGCCTCGAACTCTCCTCCTGTGTTGCTTGTACATATGCACCTCTTCCACCATTCTTCATTTTTGGTTCACTTATGCCTTGATTCATCCCCTCAGACCATCATAAATGTGTTGAAGTTTTTGACAAGAGCTTCCGCCCATGACTTTCAGTGAGGAAGGAGGGTCATAGTTGGTGAATCCACCATCGTCGAGGTATGAACTCACAACTTATGACCATTTTGAGTTGGCTTTTATCTATTCTTTAGTGTACCTTAGCCTTAGGTTTTGTTTTACGTGTTTTGTTTTACATTTTATTTACTGATTTTAGCTTAGATCAGGTCTAAAATCCTCGCCGGAGATCTAGGGGTCCGACCACCTTCATCCATTGTTTGTTCTCATTTCCGACCGTATTCCACTCCGTTGAACCCCCCATACTTGTTCCCTTTCACCTCCCATCGCTCCTACCCTCTCCATTCACACCGACCAGCCCAAGATCGGGAGATCAGCTCTCCCTTCTCTGCCTTCCACCGATGAACTCTGACATGACACATCATACTTCTATCCACCCCCAAAACTCCTTGGAACCTTCGTTTTTTGTTGTTTATGCTAACCATGCAGGTCCCCGAGCATTTCGGCCTCGTTCGAGGCATTTTTTGTTCCAGGAATACCCCCCAGGTGTTGACACGCTCCAGGGGTCTATCATGAGTCCCAGACTCATTTAAAGACCTTAGCTGTTGCAGAGGCCTTCCAGCATCCTCATGGGCATTGCAACAGTGGATTTGGAGGTTAGAGGAGTGAGATTCTATCGATATAAGTTCATCCGAGCAATGTTCTTCACGTATTCCTCTAGTGGGCCTCAGAGTCGTCTGATCTGCCTCGTTCTTCTAAA
This sequence comes from Ottelia alismoides, assembly GCA_037367405.1. Classification (NCBI taxonomy): domain Eukaryota; kingdom Viridiplantae; phylum Streptophyta; class Magnoliopsida; order Alismatales; family Hydrocharitaceae; genus Ottelia; species Ottelia alismoides. The sequence continues at coordinate 256,351 of JAZKJV010008216.1, read as the reverse complement.
TGTGAAGTTGACATCTGATCAGAGAAAACCAGAGCCGTCGATCTCATCTAGGAGCTCTAATCCAAGGTGTCTAGCATGAACCGCCATCCACCCTTCAATGCAAGCCACATGGTCAAGTGATTCACATCCAGCTGTTGGCTAGTGCATGACTTTGTATTTTGTACCCCTGACCCATCACATTTTTGTAATTTATTTTCAGTATTTGATCATTCATCTACGGTTCAAAAGTTTATATATAATTTGCACATTGGACCCTAGGTTTTATTTTAATTACAATCAGGTCTGTGCTAGAGAGGTTCATGTGTCCACACACGTAAGTTTGGCCATTTTGCATATAAGCCCTCACGGCTTTTGTTATTTGTATAGTCATTCATTGGTTGTTATAAATATTTATACATTTTACATATTCCCAAATGTTCTTAAAAATTAACGTTAAGCTCATGTTTGCACACTCTTTCATGCCATATTTTTAGATTTGCAATTCATTATTAATTCATTTTTATAAAAAAAAATCAAAAAGAGAGAAAATAATCCTTGTTTGTAGTGTAAAATACGAAAAAACTATTTGAAAATTTCCAAAAAAATGTAAATTGTCTATTATATTATTTTACAACTCTAGAAACCAAAAACCCTAAAAAAGAACAATAAAATACATAATAATGAAAAAGCCACAAATCTGTTATAAAAAACTAAAAAAATCTCATAAATTACAAAAATATCATTTTCTATTTTATAATTTTCTTTATAATATTATTTATCTATTAAGATTGATCTCGAAAATTTTGCAACATGTTTTCTATTTTTATTTCCGAATTAATTTGGCCTATTTATTTAATACCTTATTTGGGATATTTTTTACTTTAAAAAATTATAAAATTTATTTAAAATCCCTAAAAATTAGAAATGGTAGAAAAATTCTATAAAATCCAAAAATATTTTATTTTAAACTTTTTATTTATTTTTAGTTATTTTTATAAATATATTACCTTGTCTTCTATATATAGCCTTCTATATTCTTATATTATATATTTAAAAATAAAAAGAAATTAAAAATAGGAAAATATACAAAAGAAAATAAAATTATAAAAATAAAATAATTTTAAAAATGAAAAATAAAAAAATAAAATTAAAACCCACAAAAATAAATAGACAAAAAGAATACTTTTTTCGAATTTATATTCCATGATCTCTCGTTTGCTCCCTGTGTTCGACACTCTACACATACTTGCACTATACACATCATTTGTAAAGTTATAATAAATTCTAACTCCACACTTTTATTTTCATTACATGATTCTTAATCATAGGGTAATTGTTGAGTTTTTAGGGGTTCGTATTAGGTCTCCTCGACGATAGTACCTCCACCTTTTGTGAGATATTAGATCGGTGCAAATCCTTAGTCTTCAAATGGCATCGTTACTAGGGAGCAATGTTTTTTAGATTAGATTTTTATATGTGTCTTCTTACTTGTCTATATTTTCCTTTATTTATTTATATTTTATTTGATATTATATTTGTTGAATTGTATAATCACATCTTCTTTGTTGATTTTGTTGCTAGGGACCGTGGATCGAGGGAGGATCTTTTAGGAGCGTCTATGCACCCATGTGAAGTTGTGCCATTCTTCTGACCTAGCTTCCAAGAGGAAGTAGCAAAGGAAGATTGGAGGACTTTTGAATACATTCACATTTGCCTTTTATTTTATCTAATTTGTAATTCAAGTGAGAGAGAGACTATTTAATTGTAATATTGAGGACTCTCTAGGACACTACTACACTTCACGAGGTCCACTACACCAGGGATTGTTCCCTTGGGAGCATCGTCATTTTTTCCGTGTTTTGTCACTATTCTTTCATTTGTTTCTCAGGTTTTCAATTTTTTTATTTTGTGTGATTGAGCCCTAGCAATAGGATCTGCTTGGCGATAGACTAAGATCCAATGCCCTGATATAATTGCATGTACCTATAGTTCACTTTTGGATCTATTCAAGTTTGAATTCCTCTTCACTTAGTCTTGGAACTGCATGCCGCAAGAGTCTTCCATACAATGCTTGCAGGACCCAATGTGGTGGGCACCGAGGAGGCTCCAAGACTGGACCCTTTGGTTCCTTTCTAGGTTTTTATCATTCTGTTCTTCATGATAATAGCAATTCATGTATCTAGGGTGATTTCATCAAATTGCATTTGCATATAGTGTATCTTCAATTCTTCCTAGCATCCTTGCGTGAAGAGAACTAGAGGACAGGTGAGCATTTCTACTTAGCATGCATTGTTGATTTTGCCTCGCATTGCTTTTTTGACTCTCTCCCTCTGATTTTGATCACCTATAAGTTAAAGGAATTGATACCTCATTAAGTTCGTGAATTATTATTGAAAATACAAAAAAATGATATTTAATAAATTTAGGATTGCAAAAATTACTCGACCCTAGAAAAAAAAGAAAAATCCTTGTCTTGGGGAGAGTAACCCCTCATTGTATTCGCATTTAATTTGCTATGTACACACTAAGGAGTAGTGCCCAAATCCCAGGTCAACCTAAATGTTTTTACAATTTTGTATTTTTTCACCTAACACTAAAAATTGACAAGATAAAAAGACCGAACTTTCCCTGTCTTCAATGTTTTGAGTCGGTGAATTGAGGGGTTTGTTTTGTATATAGTTGTTTGTGATTGTTTGTGTGCATACTCGATCTTCACTGCGCATTCACACCTTTTTCTCACATCTCTTGATTTGACCATCGAGCTCTGCTGATCATTTTCTCTTGTTCTGAAGATGGCCGACTGGAGTTATTTTTATCCAGACTTTACATATCCCTCGCATCTTCTAGCCGGTCCACTACTATTTTACCAGGAGGACTTTGCTCTTGATTTTTATTTTTATACATACCTGCCTCAACCACAACATCAGGCTTCGGATTTTTACCCACCATCTCCACCCTCACATGTCCCACTAGTCCACTCACCCGAGAGTGACTTGTTGGAGTCACCTCTCATGTAGTCAACTCTTGAGCACTTGACCCAGATGATGGAGCAAATGAAGCATAGTATTGATAACCTCACTAATATAAATAAGAGCCACAATGTCGCTTCACCATTTGATGATATGGGTTCATTTGAGGATTCCTATAAGAGCTTGCAATTGCGAAAAATATGAAAATATGATAAAATTTTAAAAATACAAAAAGATTTCAGGAGACGCACAATCCATTCATTTTGTAAGGAGAGAACACACTTGTTAGATTCCTTGACCACACACTCACTCACACCAGTTCCCATCTTTGACTCCAAGAATGACACTTTACATACTACTCTTAGTCATCCTTGTGTAGATGTTGATTTCAATCTCCTCCCTTGTATAGAGGAGATCCAAAATTTCAAAAAAATATTGATTGAACCTGAAGTGGTGGCAGATATTCATGAGTTCATTGAGGTACCACTTTGTCATGCCATGACCCAACTATCTACGCCCTAAACCCAAGAAGAGAAAGTGAAAGAGCATATCTGAGCGCCACATTTTGACCATGGCCACTGCCCATGCCATCTCTCACCGTACACAAACTAGGAAAGGGAACACTATCACACCACTTATGAGTTGCACCATCTCTGACTATTCTTGTGATAACAATCTCGTTGATGGTGGTGCTTCAATTAATATAATACCCTTCTCACTAGTATAGTCTCTTCATCTTGGGCCTCTCAAGAAAACCAGGATGATTGTCCAATTCGCTGATGGATCAATAAAGAGACTGAGAGGTATTATAGAGAATGTTGTTATTCAGATTCATGGCATGATCTTCATTGTCAACTTTGTCATATTGCCCATGGAGACCTCCACCCCTATGGAGCAACCTCCAATCATCTTAGACTAGCCTTTCCTCACCTCTGTAAGAGCCATTATTGATTATAGATCTAGAGAGATTCGCTTTCGTTCAGATGTCAAGAGCGATGTGCTGATCATTTCATCCCCTTTTGACCAGAGACTTGCATCCCATGAGAGTATTCCTGTGTTAGCTGACCTCGAGGACTATGACATTGATGATGATATAAGAGAGTTTTGTTGTATGTTGGATGACATTGAGACCCGAGAATTCCTCTTCAAGGAGGAAGACTTGGAAAGCAGAGACCTTGAAGTCCCTCCTTTTGGTGAGTGGATATGCATTAATGATATCCGTGGAACTTACACGACTGACACTTTAGAGCGGAGGGTAGACACTTTAGAGACTGAGGAGGCCGAATTCGATATTATTGCTTTCATAAGTGAATTCGGGCCTTTTGATGATGACCAAGTTGAGATCCCCAAGGCTGAACATGACCACACTATTTCCACTAACTAGTTCGTGCCTTTCCTCTTTGAGATGGTTGAGGACCTTCATAAGGTCGAACCCGATCATTTTATGTCTACTGATGACCTCGATATAGACCTGCACCTTGTTAGATCTATTCCTCAACGGTCATGCAAGAAGGTCCACTTTCTCCCTTAAGAATTCCTCTTCAAGGAGGAAGACTTGGAAAGCATAGACCTTGGAGTGCCCCATTCCAGTAAGTGGGAGATGCATTGATGATATACGCGGAACTTACACGATTGATAGTTTAGAGTGGAGGGCAGACATTTTAGAGACTGAAGAGGTTGAATTTGATCTTATTGCTTTCGTAAATGAATTCAGGCATTTCGATGATGACCTAGTTGAGACCCCAAGGCTGAATGACCACACTACTTCCACTGACCAATTTGTGCATTTCCTCTTTGAGACTGTTGAGGACCTTCATGAGATCGATTCCGATTGTTTTTTGTCTACCGATGACCTCGATATCAACTTGCACCTTGTCATATCTATTCCTCGACGATCACGCAAGCAGGTCCACTTTCTACTTTCGTGATTCATGTATATCGTTCTCTTTATATATTCGCTTTCATTTTCCTCCTTCCATCTACCGTTTTTAGTCATCTACGTCATTCTGTGTGTTTTGCCTTGCTTAGGACATACTCTGTCCTAAGTATAGGGGAGGTGGATGAGTTGAGTGATCTTTCTTTTCTTTTTTTCCTCTTTTCATTTTCATTTTTATTTTTCTATCAAAAATGTGTCGCCCTTTTTTTACCACTATTATACTTACGATGTACTTTGTCCTAAGTATAGAGGATTTGCATCCCGAGTTTTTTATTCTCTGATCCCCTCCACTATCTCATCTTCTTATCTATACTTAGGGATATCTGATGACTGATCGGCTGACCATGGTTATGTTATGAAACTAAGAGTGTCATTGTCACCCCAGGAACTCGACTATAAATCGAGAAAATGTATTCAATCACAAAACAAATCAAGAAAGTAAAGAAAGTGGTCTAAAGTACTTTTATTAACCTGGTATAACTACCAAGGCCGAACACAAGGAGGCAAATATTATTAACGAGGGGCAATCAAATCAATGAAAAATCAAAGAAAAGAAGGAAATACAAAGCAAACTACTCTTCGATTTTTTGTGAGTTTTTATCCTTTTAACTTTTTATTGGTTTTAAATTTTTAAATTTTTTATGTTTTTATTTGAATTTTTTTAAAGACTTTTAATTTTGAAAATTCTTAATTGTTCTAATAAAGTTAACTAAAGAAAATGTAAACAAATCACACAAGCAATATTTTTGGATTTTCCAAATAATATAAATTATTCAGAAAAATCAAGTAAAAATATTTTAGGGGTTTTGATAATTTTATACTAATTTTGTAATTTTTTAGGGGTTTTTATAATATTTTAGGATTTTCAAAATGATTAATACTTAAATATCTACAAACAGAAATTGAGAAAATAATTTTTGAATTTTATATGATTTTTATAGTGTTTTTAGGATTTTACAAAATTTTAGAGTTTTATAAAATCAAATAAGATGAAATTTGGTTAGAAAATGAAACAAATAAAAGCATGCTAATCCTTTTTTTAGAATTTTTAAGGCATTTTTTGAAATTTTATAGATTTTTTAAGGTAAACAAGGAATTTTTGTACTATTTTTAAATTTTTTATTATAGTAATAACAGAAATAAATAAAACAAAAATTACCATGCAAAATAAACACTGGCGTTTACTTAAAATAATTTTTATGGGATTTTTGGATTAAAGTTGATATTTATTACAAGTAATAGAAGAGCACAGTAATAAATCAGGAAACAAAGGACCTAAACGCAATTATTTTCAATTATGGGGTTAAACAATAACACACAATAAAAATACAAAGCCAAAGATGCAAAAAGTCTAGTAAGAAAGCGTGACACACATGATTCAGAGCTCACAGAGGTATATGTTCAAATACTCTAAAACTTCTTTGATATATATAACAAGTGAAAGCACAGGATCAAACATGCAAATATCCCACAAGTACATGTGAAGATGGGAGAGTTCAACTCAGCTGGAATAAAGTGCAAATATGAAAACTATGAGGTCCTAACTACAAATATTCATAACTACTTTTATAAATTATTATACTAAAAAGAAATGGCACAAACTAAAGGGGTAAAGAGAAATATACCCTGCAGGTGGCATGTAACACCTGGATCTGAAAGGATCTGGCGGTCTAGAGTGCGACGCAAGCGTACGATTCTAATGGACTGGAAAAGGATCTAACGGTCAGCCAACAACGAGGACGTGCAGCTCATATGTGACTGTAAGGTACATATCTAACGGTCCAGGTGGTAGGCAATGATGTTTGGTTGGGATCACCCCTAGATTCAATCTGAGCGCCAAGATTTTGGGCGCTGATGTGCGACTTAGATCAAATCTGGGACGGGGATGCCTCATCCAACAACACTAAAGGCTGTGGAAGAACTCGTAAGAAGAGAATTTTGGGGTTGGTTCGATCAACAATATCTGGAGATGTAGAGTCCTTATCAACCGGCCAAAGAGTCCAACACATCGCTGGAGTGGAATCACGTCGGGTGGAGGGCTCCGATGAGGTGTTGAACGGCTCGATGGAGATATGGAGGTAAAGGTATCTGGATCTGATCCACCTCCTTTGTTGGGAGCCAAATCGTGCTCCTCTCACGCTGTTCGTCCCACAAGGGCACTAAAGGCTCAGAGATGTAGCTCCAACCGTGGTTAGTTGGGATGGAAAACAAAGGAGCGGGGTGGATGGGGTGCGACTTCCGGCGAAGATGAATGAGTGAAATCAAGCCTTAAATCTGACCCTCGGATTGAAGCTAAGAGTGATCTGGTTGTGCGAGAAGGTGGACGATGATGCAACGAGCGTATCGATGCGACTAGATGTGGAAGATGGAGCTCCAACCCAATGGTCGGAGAACCTAAGGTGGACGGTGGAGAAAATGGATAAAATCAAAAGCATGAAAAAATAAAAAGTAATGAGGATACCTAAAGCTACTAGAGTGAAAGAGAAGATTATGATAAAAAATAGCCCGAGCCTGGCCCGACAAGGCATTCAGGCTTAAAAAATTACCCAAGCCCGCCCATTTTTATCGCGGGCTCAGGCCAGATATCGGGCTGGGTCGGGTCGGCCCGAGTTTTTGCTCATCCCTAGCAACAACACATGTTTTACACCAAGTGATGGATTGGAAGTTAATATAGATGATTACTCTATGAATTAGATCATAATATGTAACGTCTCGAGCTTAGATCTTCGGTCCGCTATCAAGGAAAACTAGTCCTGACAACTTGTTGGGTTCGGACTCAAATTGAACCCATTAGCAACCAACCAAAATGTTTATTTCCAAGTTGTCAAATAGTAATCCTAATCACTTATAACCCGCTCTCACACTTTGTGAGTTTTAGATGTGGGACTATATTTGGAGGTATTAGTGTTACAACATGCATGGAGATGTCATGCATACTCAAGCATGGTATATTTACGCAAGATTCAAGAGATAATACTTACATATGCCTTAGAAGTAGTTATAATCCTAGATTCTTCCCCAGCATATAAGAATTGCATATATAATAAAACTCCAACCACATGTATTTATAGCTAAAACAGAAAGAGTTTAAGAATATCAAGATCATACGACATGGATCCGTGCGAAAAGGAGATTTGGGTTCGTTTCGTTTGTCAATTACAAGTTAAATTGCGGAACCAAGAGTCATTGGATTTCTCTCCATATTTTATCGTCAATAGCCGTATTAGAGAAACACCTTCATGTACGAAAATAATCAATCTATTGTTTGCCGTTCCTAAATACTTCGACGGCCTGAAATATCCATCCACGAAGATGCTTCGACTTCTCCTATCCAAATCATCGTTGATCGCGTCAACTTGCCTCCAACCTTGCAGGATCTAAATTTGAGGTTGATGGAGAGTTGTCATTGTCGGGTTCGAAGACGGCGTTGATGTGGTTTCTCTCTCTTGTAAGTCTCTCTCTCTGTGGAGCAATTTGTTGGTGCTTTAGGGAGTTTTGAAGGCACGTTTAATGGAGACCTTTCTAACAATAGTTAAGACTTGATAAAGGATGATACGAGGATAATATGACTAATTTATTTTAGAAAACTAAGTTTGCTGGCTAATTAGAATTTCTTATTATCATTTTTTTAATGTGGCATTAATCACTTATCCAAAGATATGAACGTTACGGGTTTTTCTTAGTTGTTTTTTTTTATAAATTCTCAATCTGTTAAATTCTCCAAAGCATCAAAGAGGGGGCTTCAATGACCACTAAATTTCATCACCTACTCATTTCTCCTCAACGCAAAATAGACGACAAGTATTATATGTACCATACCTGCCAATCCGTGATATGGATCCTTTTTATGATTCCAGTAAAAAGGTGAGGGCATTGGACTTTGTTTGTTTGTGTACTAAAAAGACAGCTAGTCAATTTAGTGCCCACATGCCTCACGCATATGATTTTTAGAGGCCCTCTGCAGGATTGCAAATTACTTACCAAAAAAAATTATTTCTGCAAATTGGGACATTGCAGTGACAACAGTATCTGTACTGTGTCCCTTTCCTTATTGGCAATTTGCTGCCCGATGAGCCCTTATTTACTCCCCCTCAATTAATGCAAAGCCAGTGGAACAGTCAGCCCCCCTCCCTTCTATCAGAAACTTATATAGCCCTTGTGCTACCGTTCCCCAATCCCATTAAACACAGCCCCAGTTGCTGTTTCGATTTTGATAATCTATTTTGTTCCCAGTTGGGGATTTAGAAGGTTCATCCAGGAAGCTCCACATGCTCACAGCTAAGCAGTCATGGAGAAAATTATTGGATTTTTTTCTGTATACTGTCAGAATATGTAAAACCCCATAAAAAAGTCCCATACCGTGGAAACTGGGAGTTTCCGGGTGGGATAAATAGTGACAAGATTACTACTTGATAACCCGGCTTAAGCATTTTGGGGTGGTTAATCGGGTCCGTATGGGCCCGATCTCAAGACGTTATTAGGGTCAGTAATGCTTCGTTAACGGACTGGGGACCTAAGCCCGGGACGTTACAAATGGTATCAGAGCCAAATTCTCTCTGATAGTGGAAAGGGTTACCCGAGAGGTGGAGCCGCCCCTACAAAGAGGTTGGAGGAAATGACTACCCGGAGCGTGCAGCCACCACTATCACTGGGAATAAAGTGATGGGCCATGTCGCAACGAGGACGTTGCGAATATAAGTGGGGGAGATTGTAAAACCCCATAAAAAAGTCCCATCCCGTGAAAATGGGAGTTTCCGGGTGGGATAAATAGTGACGAGATTACTACTTGATAACCCGGCTTAAGCATTTTGGGGGTGGTTAATCGGGTCCGTATGGGCCCGATCCCAAGAGGTTACTAGGGTCAGTAATGCTTCGTTAACGGACCGAAGACCTAAGCCCGGGATGTTACAGAATATCCTTGTATTTTCCATGATTTTATATGGAACTTTAACGGAGATGAGCATGTCAAGATTGAGATTGTTGTGGTGGTGTATCTATACAGATATTACCAATGTCAGGATGTGTGCATGATAGTACCAATGTTGCATGGTATATAATGGAAAAAGTTTCAGGAAAACAATACTGTGCAGTTGATCTGATCAGAGCCCAATGGTTTCTCCTCAAATAGGTGTGCACGTATGGATGTGGATGCCCTCTGAAGCACACGTATGGGTGGAGGATATGATTTCCTAGCATATTCCTTCTTGTCAAGATTTACACGAGTGGATGGAGAGATAATTTTCTTAAATAGCAGGATAAATGAATAGAAAAATTAATCTTTTGAGATTGGGATTCAAAACATGCACTTTCTTCAGGACTGGATAGAAAGATGTGGTTTGAACATGGTTAATTACCCAAAGGGTCCGTTTGGTAGGAGAATAAGCCCTGAAATAAGGGGTCAATTCTCCTTCCAACACGGTTTCTAGTGGTACGACTATTTCCTATTATTCCATCTTATTTCACTCTTATTCCTATCTTTATCCCACCTTACCTACATTTATTTCACCTTATTCTCCTTATTCCTATCCTCCAGCCGAACGGAGAATAGACCCTTATTCCCCTTATTCTCCATCCTTATTCCTCCTTATTCTCCTACCGAACGGGCCTAAAGCGTGATTACAGAGAAAAGGGGAAAACATTAGGCTTCTTGATGCTGAAGAAGCTTTATATTAAAGAAGCTAAATAGGGGTGGACTAGATGCCAGATTGGATTTTTTTTGGAATCTTTGTTTCCCAATGTCTAAGCAAAAGCTGCTTTGATGGTAAAATCACATTCCTTTCCTAGCTTTCACTATATCGATTATCAGATACCAATATATATTAAAGCATATACTTCGCATGATTAATTAACAGTTCAGTGCGGTATTAGAATGTAAAGTATTATGATTATTGCTGTTACTATCACTTAATTATCACGATTATTGTTTTCTCAAAATCAATATCCAGTTAGTTATATATTCCTTTCTGAAATATTTCATAAAGTTTTATCTCCTTAAATGATTCTACAGATCAATCCATTTTCCCCCCTTTTCTCAGATAGTAAATAATTATCAAAACCATCATTTTTAATCATTTGTTAGAAATAAACTGGGATATAGAAGCAAAGATTTTGAGGTTCTGTTGGTGAGGCACAAAGATATTGATTTAGGTTGAAACTTGATAATGATAAAATAATGTCGGTGAGGTACCAAGTGGGATCATTTGTGTGATCTCAGAAATTTGATTTTTTTTGTCAATTCATGTTTTTCTCTGATATAATTGTAGAAATATCAATGCCGAAGTCTACTTTAGGGATGTAATCTTCTTAGTTTGTCCAACAACTCTTATGTCTTAGTTGTCATGGCAATTATAGTAGTATCTCTGTATTATTACAAGAGATCAAACTTTTAATCCCATCTTAACTCCAACTTAACCACCTGCTAATGTATGGAGAATGCCCACTTTGCTGGAATTGATCTTTGATTGGGTACATGATTGAGCTCATTTTTTTATACATATGCAATCTAATCGATATTGTCCTTCTATTATAAGAGGTATCCAAATATAGTTAAAAAATACTATTATTTTAATATATTTTTATTAAATTAGAAGTAAAATGTGCAATATCTTACATTTGTGATCAAAATCTATATTAACGTACAAGAGTAGATGAATAAAAATAAATTTTATATGCAAAATAATAGAATCATATAACCAAATGGTTCCAAACAAAAGGGCCGTGAGCTTCTTATATGCAACCCCTTTCAATTGGGCCATGCTGTCTCTTAAGAGTGCTTTGTTGGCCATTTGCGTGGGGTTACCCTTATAGCCCACTTGCTTCTGAAGCATCGTCCCATTATAGCCACTTGCTTCTGTTAAGCATCTTGCTTCTGATAATCAGAAGCGTCGTCCTTCTTCCCCTGCCTCATTTTTCCATCATCAGACGAACAACTTAGAATGATCATTCTTCCGCTGCTCCAATTTTCCATCATAAGACGAACAACTTATAATCATCACTCTTCCTAATGCCACAATTTCCATCATTAGGTAATTAGGATGAGGCAGTTAAAGATCGTGCCAAGTAATAGTAAAGAAAAATTACAACGGTCCGTTTATAGGAGAATAGTAAATTAAAATAAAAGAATAAGTAGAAACTCAATGAGTGACGTGATAGCATCCATTCGTGAGTGCCGCCAACGACAAGCTTTCCCCTCCACTATGTACAGATCCTTCGTCGTGTTAACCACTAATTCACAATTTACCATATTACCCACCGCCGTCAGAACTCCGACAACGACGCCGTCGCTGGCGACATTTCCGCCTGCGACCCCCTCCTCTCTTCTTTCCTTCTTATCAAGTACTCCCACACGTCGATCCCACCTCCTCCCTCGAGCTCCGCATCGTCTACCGGCGGCGGAAGCCACGGCGGGCGACCAACGTCGGCCAAGAAGTCCCACATCACGCCATTGAAGAAGGGGTGAGCCTTCACCTCCTCCGCTCCGCCGTGGTACCCCAAGCGCCGAGTTGGGTCTTTCTTCAGGAGCCTCCTGAGGAGGTCCGTAAGGCGGTCGTCGCGGCGAGCTCCGGTGAACTCGGGCTCCTTGGAGACTACGTTGCGGAATGTCTCCTTCCGATTGCGACCGCGGAAGGGGGTCTTGCCGTAGGACATCTCGTAGAGGAGGACCCCGAGGGCCCACCAGTCTACGGCGAACTCGTGCCCCTCTCCGCGGACGACCTCCGGGGAGACGTATTCCTCAGTACCCACAAACGAGTTGCAGCGTTCTTGAGGCGAGGGAACCGGTATGCGGCGGCTGACGGGGGACACGCGAGCGGACTTGGCTTTCTTGAGGTGTTTGGGAGGCGGGTTCTCCGGGGAAGCAGCGGTGGAGGGGGGTTTGGGTGGCAGATAGTGGCAGAGGTCAAAGTCTGTGAGTGTGACGTGGCCGGAGGACTGGATGAGGACGTTCTCGGGCTTGAGATCGCGGTAGACGATGCCGTGGAGGTGGAGGTGTTGTAGGGCGGAGACGAGCTCCGAAGCATAGAAGAGAATGGAGGTCGGGGAAAAGAGGAGATCGGGCTGGAGGTGGCGGAGAGAGTTGAGGTCGCCACCGGAACAGAAGGGGAGGGCGAGGGAGAAGGGGTGGGGGAGGTGGGAGAGGAGGGAGGGGAGGAAGGGGTGAGGGGGGAGGCGGGAGAGGACGGAGAGCTCCCAGCGAGCGCGGCGGAGGGAGGAGGAGGATGGGTCCATGACCTTGAGAGCGAATGGTTCTTGCGGTGACGTGGAGAGGGAAACGAGGAAGACGGTGCCCGTGGCACCGCGGCCGAGGACGCGGTGGAAGGTGAGGGAGTCGAGGTCGAGCTCGATCATGTCGATGATGGGTTGTGGCTGTTGCTGTTCTTGTTTGCATGGAGTGGTGGTGGTGGGAATAAGAAGGGGGAGGAGGGGGGGAAGGTGGCAATTTTGCACGATGCACTCGGAGATTTTATTGAATGGGATTCGTAATTTGGCCCAAAAGCATGGAGCAATGAAGAATTCTTTAACGGGGAGAATTTCTCGAAACGATCCAACATCCAGTCGACGCGGGAATTTCCCTTGCCCAATGGACAAAGTTACGTGATTCCCTCGTTGTATCGAACTAGAATAGATCACGAATCGTGCGGCCAGGGTGCTAAAAGAGATCGCAGATCTGACGGTCATATTTTGATGATCTCCACGACGGCGCTTCAAACACCTAGGAAAACACACCATTAATCGTTATTTTCAAAAAATGGGACTTTTTTTTAAATAATTATCAAAATATTCCTAATTAATTAAATAGGTACCAAGTTTTAACATTTAACAAAAAAGGTATTAATCGACACCTGAGGTGCCGATTTGGGAAGTCAGGTGCCGATTTGGATTTCTCTCTTTAGATAATTTAGGTTCATACCCTCTTTTTTATTTCCCAACCAAATCACCCAATATTTGTTTTATCTCTCAAAAGGAGGAATATGGACGTAAATGACCCCAAAGGGTGCAGCCCAAATCGGCACCTCAAGTGCCAATTTGGGTTGCACCCTTTGGGGTCATTTACATCCATATTCCTCTTTTTGAGAAGAACCCTCACCTTTTTGCAAGAATGGATTTTATGGAAAGGGTTTGTTAAGGATAACCATTTATATTTTGTTAAGTATTAAAAAGTTGGTTACCACAAAATCTGAATTTCGTTGACGACTTATTTGTCTGCCAAGATAGATAATGAAGATAGAGTGTTGCTGGAGATATTGTTAGGCTGCTGCTTTTATAGTAACCTTATAAAGAGATGCATACTTAATTAAATTTGTCACACATAGTTAATCTTTTTTTAGAAAAAAATTAAAGATGTGGGGTAATAATAACACTATAGACAAATAGGTCTTCCACAAGATTCAAAATTTGTGGACTAACTATAACCAACTTTTTAATGCTAAACAAAATATATATTTAATTTGAGAAAGAATGTTTATCTTTAACAAACCTTTTTCAGAAAATAAATCTAAAATGCATGAGGGTGCTTACCAAAAAGAGGGCTATGGATGTAAATGGGCCAAAAGGGTGCAACCCAAATCGGCACCTCAGGTGCCGATTTGGGTTGCACCCTTTTGGCCCATTTACATCCATAGCCCTCCTTTTTGAGAGATAAAATAATGTGTTGGGTGATTGGATCTGGAATAAAAAGGGGGTATAAAGATAAATTATCCAAAGGCAGAAATCCAAATCCGCACCTGAGGTGCCGATTTGGATTTGACTTTCCAAATCGGCACCTGAGGTGCCGATTAATAACTATTTTTTTAAATGTTAAAACTTGATGTCTATTTAATTAATTATGAATATTTTCATAATTATTTAAAAAAAATCCTTTTGAAAACGTTAAAGCAGATTTTTCCATCGCAATCAAACACAAAAAAAGTTTTCGAAAAAAAATGCCAAGATCTTCATTCACGGCCGGGAAACGGATAGGTACTGTGCATGCGCAAAATGGGGAAGAAGTCAGTTTTAGATAGAGCTGATTTAAAAAGCCTACGAAAGAGCATGCAAGCTCTGAATTAAGCTCTCCCTTCCATACCGCAGCAATGAGCAAAATTTCTATCAAAAGAATCCTTGCGTTGCATTGATCAACATGCTTTCTAGTAAAAGAAGAAGGCGGTTCTAAAGACAATGTCCAATGGGTCTACCTCCCATCAATTTATATGTAATGATTAATATTTAAGAGTAATCTTCATGGTGCAAACAAAAATGATTTTTTAAACATCAATCGTACATCCTTAAGGGTATGTTTGCTAGGGAAGTAGGGATCGGACGCCTCTCGTCCCTGATCTTCTTGGCGTTTGTGGCTCGTGAAGCTCTAATCCCCCTCTTTCCATATTCCTCTTATCTACTCCGCTATTCCCCATCCTTTATCTCCCTCTTCCCTTATTCCTCCTCCTTTTTCGGATTTTACGAAAAGGAAGACTTATTCCTTTATATTCCTTCCTAGGTTTGTAAAGAACATCGCACAATGTTGGTTCATGGTGTTATATACACCACTTCGTGCGAGTTCTCGACAGCATGGATTCTATATAAATGGACCTGATGGGCCCACATAAGATGTTTGCATGGCCGTCAGATCCAGTGGGTGGGATGATTCGAGGGCATTGAGGTGGGGATGCACGATTATGCTCACTGCTTGAAATTAACGCATCGATATGTTACCATGCAAGGGACGGTAAAGAGTAGAAAAACGTATGTCTTTTGAAATTAGAATCAATTTGGGTGTCATATCTACCATAGTTCCTTTCTACATATGCCTACAAATTAGCTGGGTAATTTCAACATATTTGGAGATTGTAGTGATACGGGGTAGGGATGAGCATTGAGTTGAGCCATGTTGGTCTGACACATCTCATGAACTCGACCCGAAACCCGAACCAGTAGACTCAAACCAAAAATACCACGTGGAGAAGCTGGAGAAAACTTAATGCTTACTTCACAAGAAGGACCGACGGATTGATATGGGCACATGACATTATCGACGTGCCAATATGTGATAAGCATGTTGTGAAGTGGAATTCATACTCAACCTTGTACGGTCACATTGCTTATATGTATGAACTTATGGAGTCTTAAATTGTAGTAAAAAGGAGGTATTTTCAATAAAACGTATGAAATGTGCAACTATTATGGAATGATTATCTGTGCCAATATGATTAACCTTGATCTTTAAAGTGAGAGCCCATTGCTTCTACCACCAGACCATTAGAGGAATTCTTCCCTTTCTTTTTTATTCCTCCTTATTCACTAACTTATATCCCTTATTCTTTCTTCCTTATGCGACAACCAATGGAGAATAGCACTTACATACACTTATTCCACCTTATTTCTTTTATTCTTATAAATCTAGCCGAACATGAATAAGACTTATTCCAATTTATTCTCCACCTTTATTCCTATGTATTCCCGAACCTACATACCACTATGTTGGTGTCTTCATTGATTTCATCTGCCAATGTGAGCTACGTCAGGTTATTCCTTCACGAATATCAGAAAACAACTCTAGTGTATTTGTCGGGATAGCAAGATTCACAAGTTTGAAATGTTTCAGTTGTAAAGGAACATTTATTTATTCGGTAAAAAGTGTCAAGTGTTTCAGAATCTTTCCGAGCAGAGATTATGAGGAACTGCGATGCTGATATTGAAAGTATTGATTTTATCTTGACTTATCAGTTTTTTATGTACCACACGCCACAAAAGGAATCTTAAAATCAGGATCATTAACACATATTTTAAACAATAATTACACTGATCCAAAGGAATTAAAAAGGAAGCATTACAAATTAAATTAACATCATGTAATCATGCATTTCCATTTGGTTATCCGATTACACAATGCAAATAGGAACCAATTAATAAAACACAAACAAGGATTAGGACGAGATCCAGGAAAGGTAAAGTAATAAACGAATTACAACAAATAAAAAGATAAAAAGATTAGATTAGAAGTCACCGAAGCGTCCATGTAATGGGATGTCCTTAGAGAGGATGTCGCCGCCACAATATCGGTACTTAGGGTATTGACGATCCGCTCTTAGGATACGGAAGGCACACGATCTTCGTCTGCGCACACCAACGATATCGACCTCGAATGTATATTAGAGAACTGCAACCGAGAGAAAGAGACGCATATTCGTCCGTGAGAGGAAGAACGAAAACAGAGCCAATGCGCTATGTGAGGATTTTTCTTGCGAGTGAAGAAAACGGTATCGGGGGAGAGGTATAAAAAGAAAGCTCGCGTTCCCTAGCTCACGGTACCTTTCGATTTTCGAAAATGCCCCTCGCAGGCGTCTCTTCAGATTCTAAAACCACGTTTAAAACGAGCCATTTTGATCGAGTCAGATCCCATTGAGATCGAATTCAAATTAATCTGTCTGATTAATTTAATCGATCAAATAAATAAAATCTGCATAAAGTAGAGATCAGATATCTGAATTGACTCTCCCGAGCTCGAGCCCGAGTCGGAGCGGAGCATGCGCGCATGTGGTCCTCCATTCCTCCTCTCTACTATTGCTACAAGAGCTTAGGGAGTGAACTCATATGTAAGCCCACCAAAAGTTTAGAAATACTATGTATGATACTAAACTTCCATCCAAGCTCTTCTATATTTCAAATTTGGGAATTCCTAACTTTTCCTCCTAGTCATTTGGTTTTCCAATTGAGACCAAATTGATTCATATTGTAATTGCAAGATTTTTCAACATAAACTTAATTACATCATTTTAAATACAACAATCCCCCACAAATTCATCAATTTGAAAAGAGAGATTCACAGAGAATTAAATTACATCTTTCAGTTGCCACGCTTTACTTTCATTAAAGATACCATCCGATTTGAACCTCTACCTGAGTTTACTACTTTCACTTTAACAGGAACGAAGTGAATTATATCTTGAACTTTAGACCTTGATGTTAAAGTATACAGTAGAAACATCAAAGTGTTGTTCTTGGTATAATCGTTAGGGTTGGTGCTCTTAAAGTCCATGCACCCTTATCATGGTTTTATGAGTGTGTTCAGGAAAGACCCTCTTCCTTTAACTGTGGTCCATAGTAACACTCACATAGGTAGCGTTCTCAAAGGATGCACTACTAACATCCTGCCCCCAGGGCTTGAACCATTCAGATCCTACGCTCTTTCTAATCTAGCAGCTTAAATGGCATTCAAGCTTCTAAGGATAAGACACTCATGCATCAACATTAAACTAAAAGTGACAACCAGTTCTCCAGACAATTTATTATTACCACATTGAACGTATTTTGTGGGATCTCCACTCATATACGTTGGGTTGCTACTATAGAGAAACTCTCACCGGGTCTCAGTCCCGTCCCAAGCCTAGACTTTAGGACTAAAGATTCATCAAGTCTCTTAGTGAATGGATCTGCCGTGTTGTCTTTGAATCCAACAAAATCTACAACCAACACTCCTTGAGACACCAAACCCCTTAACGTCTTAAGTCTGATTTGCATGTGTCACCTTATTTTTTGATTGAACTTTGAATTCTTGATCTTGGCAATTGTGGTCATGTTGTCACAATGCACCGAGATCGTAGGAATTGGTTGACTCACCATGTAAATTTCAGAAAGAAGTTCTCTTAGCCATTTAGCCTCAATTTCAGTGGTGTCCAAAGCACACATATCGGCCTCAAAGGTAGACCGAGATAGAATGGTCTGCTTCACAGACCTCCAGGAGACTACACCGCCTCTAAGGGTAAAAACATATCCAGTAACATCATTACTCCCGGACTCCTCTATTTTCTCGATCCAGCTTACATCACTATATCTTTCTAGTACTGATGGATGTCTACCATAATGCAAACTAAGGGAAATAGTTCCCTTCAAGTACTTCAGTACTTGATCTAAAGCCTCCCGGTGAGTATGTTTAGGACAACTAGTGTATCTACTCAACTTCGCAACAGAGAATGAAATATCAGGTCTCGTGCAATTCACAAGATACATTAAACTTCCTATCATTGTGAAAACCTTAACTGAGCTACAAGTACTCCACTTTTATTCTTAAATAGAGTTTTAGATGAATCAAAAGGAATGCTTACAACTTTGCAATCTTGATATCCAAATTTCTCAAGTACCTTCTCAACATAGTGAGATTGAGAAACTACAATCCCATTAACTGACCTTGTCAGTTTAAGACCCAAGATCACATCATCAACACTCATATCCTTCATCTCAAACTTGCTACTTAAGAATGCTTTAGTCTCATTAATAATCCTCATATGTGATCCAAACAATAATATGTCATCAATATACAGGTACATGAAAATACACTTATCACCTTTCATCTTGGAATAGACACACTTATGGGATTCGTGAACCTTAAAGCCACATGACAAAATAGTTTTGTCAATTTTTTCATACCACTGCTTTGGTGTTTGTTTCAATCCGTAAAGGGATTTAGCAAGCTTGCAAACCTTTCCTTCATTCTTAGGAGTCACAAGCCCATCAGATTGATCCATATAGATCTCCTCAATATCGCCATGCAAGAAGGTAGTCTTCACATCCATCTAGTGGATAAAGACATCATATACAGATGGAAATTCTATGAGCATCCGGAGTGTGGTCATCCTAGTCACAGGGGAATAGGTATCAAAATAATCGATACCTTCCTTTGCCTAAAGCCCATAGCAACTAATCTGGCTTTATCCTTTTCAATTGATCTGTCGGCCTAAGTTTCCTCTTAAACTCCCACTTGCACCCAATGGTAAACGACCCTTTGGATAAATCAACCAACTCCCAAGTTCTATTAACCATAATAGATTTCATCTTAGATTTGACGGCTTCCTTCCATTGTTTTTCTTCAGATGAAGCCATGGCTTCCTTGTAACTTGGTAGATCACCCTCGATCTTGTAGACAACAAAGTCGCTTCTCACATCCTTGGCTATCCGAGGTCTTTTACTCCTCCTTGGCTCAATTTCTTCTGAAAGATCATTAGGTTCAGGTTGAGTCTCAACTCCCACATTCGTTATCCTTTTCACTTGATCTAGATTAGATCCTGATGTAGAGGCACTCTCAGTGGTCAGATTATGAGGAATCTCAGTCATCATAGGGAAGACATCCTCAAAGAAGGTAGCATCATGAAGTTCAACAATAGTGTTGACATCTATGCCTGGTATCCCAGATCTAATTACCAAGAAAATATATGCACAACTATTTTCCAAGTAACCTAAGAAGACATCATCAATAATTTTAGGACCTAGCTTCTTTCTCTTATGTTCTGGGACTAAAACCTTAGCGAGACAGCCCCACACTTTGAGATAGTTAAGTTTGGTTTTCTATTTCTCCAAAATTCAGAAGGACACTTTTCCATATGCCTTGGAGGAACCATATTCAGAATATGGCAATCCATATTCAAGGCTTCTCCCCACACATATGTTGGAAATCTTGAACTCTGTAGGAGAGCATTGTGAAGGATATGGCGAGATCCTTAACCGCATCACGGAAGCGTAGGATCGCATCGTATGCGTCGGGAGCGACTAGTCGTACTAGTTGCTCGATACAGCAGAAATTAAAATTTTCAAGCAATGAAACTACATGATCCAAGAACATTTCTCAGATCGTTTCGTCTAAACCACAAATAAGTAATAGGATTACCTCTTGAAGCGTGGTTACGGTCAAGTCTCTAAACAAAGAGACCTCCAGTCTCAAGTCCGATCCAACAGAGGAGACGCTTGCGAGCGTGTTGATTAAACATGTGCTTCTCGCAATCCATGTTGATTATCCAAGCGACAGATCTCCTGATCTCGACACACGAGATGTGACGTCTTCTTCACGAGCGAGATGCACCGAAGGAGACGGATGTGGGATATTGTGAATCCTTAAAGCGCATCACAGAAGCGTGTTGATCGCATCATATGCAATCGGAGCAACTAGTCGCACTAGTCGCTAGATGCGGCGGAAATTAAAATTTTTTAAAAGTAAAGATGAAACCACATGATCACGAGAACACTTCTTGGATCGTTTCATCAAATCACAAAGTATAAGGAATACCTCTTGGAGCGTGGTTGTGATCGCGAGATCCCAAACAAGAGATCCTCCTGTCTCAAGTCCGATCCACGAAGAACGTACTTGCGAGCACGATGATGAGTCGCGTTCCTCCCGCAATCCTCGATGAAGATCCAAGCAATGGATTCCTTGATTTTGTCAAGCGAAATCCGTCATCTTCCTTTAGAGTAAGCAACTCCAAAGAAGAAGCAGATCCTCGAGTCGTCGAAGGTGAAGGCAAGATGCTCTCCTCCTCAATACACAAAGTGGACGGCCACTTGAAATTGAGAGAGAGGCTAGACGAGAATGAGAGAGAGAGTAGTAGTCTTCTACAACTCTTGATGATGTACCAAGAAAGGCTAGGCTAGCTCTCCTTTTATATTAGTTTGAGATCCAATGGATCTCAATCCATGGGACACATGGATCCAACTGCCATGCTTGGTCTATGTAATAATCAATGGCTATGATTGTTGTTGGTTAAAACCAACAATATTTATTTATATTTAAATAAATATATGTTGCAACATTATCAACACATTTTTATTTAACATAAATAAATTTATCAAGAGATAATGTGATAATAAAAAAGGGAGGCAACAAACCACCCTAAATTATAGGGGGCGTCACCTATGAATAAGTCATAGGTGACGCCACCTTTTATTTAGGTGGTTATTTTGTCTCCTTTTATTTTATCTTGATATCTCTATTATTGCAATAATATCCACCAAATTAATTTTAAATTAATTTGTGAATATTTCCATCATGCCATTTAAAAATATGTGAATCAAATTCCCAACCCAAACTAATTTGTAAATTACATTTCCAATTAATTAATAAATGCGAATTCAATCTACATTTAATAATTAACAAATGCTATTTACGAAACTTCTCTCTCTTATATATATATATATTATAAATCATATTTATAATACACATATATCATGGATAGTATTATCCACATTCTCTAATCCTTGATAATTAAATCCCATTTAATTATCTTGGATAATTATTCTTACAATATGAATCCCATTCATATTATGCTTGATGATTAAATCTCATTTAATCATCAAGTCCTTCTTGCTTGGATATGCATTTCATCAAATGAATTATTCTTGAACCCTTTCAAGAATAATGTGCTTTCTCCGGAGATACTTGGAGATAAGGACAGGGCGATTGTATTGTTCCACGTATAGTGACTTGGATATTGAGATCTTATCTCAAATCCAGATCTTACGAACCTCCCACAGATGCTTAATTAAATCAAGACCGCAAATCTAATCTTCTCATTGAATCTGAATCCCACTCAGACCAATGTCCAACACTTGGACTAAGATCGGATTGCTTCTCTACTGAAAGGAGTCACAAAAATCCAGACCTGTTTCATCACTCCCTCGGAATGGAAGCGTCATGGATATACAATCGTTTATGATCACATCACCCTCAGGTATTCCCAATACCTGTACATCCTGCATACTGGAAGACCTATGATCAACCCGAAGATCAAGATCAATTTTATACTGTCTTCTTTAGGGTTTTATCAGTAAGTTTCTCATTTGATCATTGGGATTTGGTATCTATCATATACTTTCCAAAAGCATATATCATACCTAGGTCTTGATCATATACTTTCCAAAAGTATATATCAAACCTACAAATCCAGTCAAGCTTCCAAAGCGAGACGACCATGCACGAAATTTGATTCTTCCCAATATCTCATGAGTGAGCTCATGTCTTCCGGTTCAATAGTGAACCTGTATGATCCCTTTGAGAGATCGTATTACTCATATACCCTTACATGCACACAAGCGCGCTGGTGTATAGACCTTGGTTAGGTCATCAACCTATTGGTCTGCCAAATGTACACACTCAGACATATAGTAACACATCTGACTCCAATAATAGGATGCGTGCCTTTGTTGTGACAACATTCAACATAGGTCATAGGTTATCTCGATCTCGTTAAGTCAACCCATTGACCAAGCTAATCTGACACCTCCGAATCTCTATTCCTATGCAGAGGACCTGCATCAAGAGGTCGGTCAGATATCAGCCTATGTGAGAAAGGATTGCCATCTCCTACTCAGGCTGGAGATCACATCTTAAGAATAATTTAACGGTGCTTGATGAGTCCTCAATCTAACTCGTTATATATTCATCCAAGCACTAGCCTCTATGATTCAATAATTGAATCAACAGCTGTATGATCATTAAGATAGCCATGGTACATAACCGTAATTGTACTAAGGGACCTATTATGCAAATTAATTATTCTTCATATCAGAATAGGGAATGATATTCGCTATAATATTTATTGCATAATGGCTCGTCGTGGGCTCACATGTCCAATAATCTCCCACTAGAACAACGAGCCATTAATGGGCTAATCATTTAAACCCACACTCATGTGACAATTATAGGCTATTTAGAAAATATCTAGGTAAGTTGATCAGTCACTCTGTTCTCGCGAGACTACGCCAAGTCCTTTTACTGTACTTGCATATCCCCAGTAACAGTTCTCGGATCCACTGCATCTAATGCAACCAATACACAATCTAGTCAAAGCAGTTATAGTGTCCTTGACACTATTGCTCAATAATTATTATAACCAGTATTTCCATAATCCTTATCAGAATACCCTTATTCCAGGAGATCACTATCTCTTAAGGTATCCACATTTAAGACCTTTTAGATCTCTATCTATAAAGTCTTAAGATTTTGAAGATATGACTTTGAGATCACTATCTCAAAAATCTTGTCATCTTTGAAGATTTTGTTATTATTGCAATCAAGTGTTTTCTCTCCATAGTAGGATTAGCAACACTTTACTACTCCCACTGCATGGCAGATATATGATTTTTATACACATTTAGCATACACTTAGCTTCTCGTAACTGATGCACAGGTGCAAGCAGTTCTAGCATTCACTTCCTCAACTCTTTGAGGTGTTATCCCTTTAGATAGGTCAGTACCAAATCTCAAGGGAAGGAAGCCTTTCTTGGAATTTCCAAGAATGGAATATGTCCAACGTGTATTACAAATGTGACAGTCCCAATACCCTCTTTTCTTTGCTTCTGAACAACTTCAGAACTAAGATCTAAGAGGTATTCTTGAGATCATATCTCAAGGTATGGAATATCTAGTCTATAAAACTCTTATTATCATCCTTATATCATTCCAAATGATTAGGATATTATCTACATTTAGCACGATGAACACAATGGCACTCCCACTAAGCTTCACATGGTACATCAAGATTCTATCTGAAATCATAACACTTATGATTTCATCAAATCTGATGTTCCAACTACAAGAAGCTTATTTGAGTCCATAGATGGAGTTTATTTAGATTGCATACCTTGCTTTCCTCAACCATGAAGCCCTGGGGTTACTTCATGTGAATATCCTCAGAGAGGTATTCTTAGAGGAATGCAATCTTGACTTACTTTTTGAAGATGCAATAGTCAAGTTGTGTATCTAAAGTTAGCAATATTCTGATGATTTTAAGCATGGTCACCGAAGAGCAAGTCTCATCGCAAGCAATGTCTTCTCTTCCAGTGTATAGCTTATGGCTACGAACCGAGCTTTGAAGGTCTCTACCTTCTCATCAGGTTCCCTCTTCTCTTGAAAATCCATTTACACCTTTATGGGTCTTACCCATATAGGTGGATCCTCGAGGGTCCATATACAACACTTGTATATGAAGTCTACTTTAGACTTTATTGCTAATATCCATCTTTTCATGTCATGATCTATAGGAGCTTCATCACATGAAGTCCGATCATTGTCAGACTTAATCGACACATGGAATACATTCTCAAACTCATTTGAAGAGGTATTACTGTTTCATCTTTAATTGTCCTTTTAGTTCTCGATTTCAGGAGCCTCATTATCTTCTTAAGATTAAATGAGCTCCTTCACTTCATTTTCATCTTGATTCTGAAGAGTCTCAATCCTCCAAGAATCACATTCTCAGAGATGAGATCTTTTGAGACTCTTAAGGTCATAAAGTAGGTATCCAATACCATCCTTTATTTTCTTGATGAAGTAGCACTCTCTAGTGCTTAATTCCAGCTTACTTGCATGGAATCTTATTAAGGATATATAGTGTAGTCTATACTACATATATACCTGGAAACTAAGAGGTAATTATGCTAAAATTCATCATTGATCAAATCATGTCACACATGATCCAATTGTATCTCCCTACAACTCTATTGAGTTCAGGTTTATTAGGAGGAGTGAGATAGAAATGATATTCATATCTCCATAAGGTATTCTTTGATCTAATAGGTACAAGCTACCTAGGTTAGATCAAATTCATTTCATCTTTCTTCAAACTTTGGTTCTAAACCAAAATTGTGAAATCTTTGAACATTTCAAAGGTTTCTCAGGTGAAGAGAAGAAATATCATATCATACATAATCATCAATAGATATCACATATCCATAATGTTTACTATGATATAGATGATCCACATACATCAATATGTATGAGATCTTGAATTCCTCAACATTTAACACTATTCCCAGAGAAGGGTGTATTGGACATTTTACTTTGAATACAGTATTCACAAGTATGTAAGATTTGAAATTTTAGACACTCTAAAGTTTCATATCTTACTAGTCTTTTGATCAAATTAACAGAAAAATGTCCAAGGCTTGATGCCAGATCATTGTCAAATGATCTTCATCCTCCTATTGATCTTATAAGGTTTGATTTTCAGTATTAGAAATCTTAATGAACCATTCATTAATTTTCCAATTTTGTGGAGTCCACTAGATGTTAGATTACTATCTGAAATATATACATCATAACTCTTTATGATAATTTTATTCCCGAATTCATGTTTATTTCCAATAGTTAGAAATAAACTATGAGTGTATTCTTGTATCTAGGTCATAGAGACATTCTCCAAGACTAAGGGCTCTCCCACTGAGAATTTGATGTCCATCTATCCAATGGAGATTGTTGCAACAATTACATCAATATCCATGTAGATGACTATTAAACCTTAAGATCAAATTTCTAATATATCTGCAACCAATTGCAAATGTCATTAGAAGATTGGGATACAATTATAAGACTTTATCTTATGAAATAAGTAAGTCAAAGTCAATGATTATATGTAGATTATTCTGATGCTCTATCTGAGTCCTTCACTAAGGATTTTAGACAGATTTGACAGTCATACTATCAACACTTCAACTTATTGCAGTATTGGCATTCATCCAACTCTTTGGATGTCATATGGAAGTCACAGAAGTAGGTCACTTCTTTGACTTTCCTTCTTACTCGGGTCCGACCCATGCTTCCACTACGCTCTCTTCATCTATAAACAACCATTGTTCAAGACAAAGAATCTTTTATGTTGAATTCAAAGGATTTAAATACAAGAGTATTTCAACATTTATACATGCTTCATTAAATTCATTCAAAATGATTATTATGAAGCTTCATGAATGACTTGAGTATAGATAGTAGAATGATGACACTCATCATATATACATACATCTTAACTCTTAGAGACTTAGGTTCAGGTAGGTATTCAAACATTTTGAATACATCATCTCTTTCGAGCCACCATTCTGCATAATGCAGAGAACCATGTCATTCATGATTAAATATCTAGAGCACATATGTATGCCAAAATATCTTCTTTTATTTTATAAGGATTATTCGACAATTACGATCACCATCGACATGTCACTTCCAAAGTACACTTGATGAAAGATCAAGACTATAGAGACACACAAACCCTAAGGTGACAATGAAAGTTCATTCCCTTAATCAAAACTTTCAATGTAAGAGATATTCTTACCATTATATCTCTAGCAAGATCTGGGATCTTCTTTCCTATCTTTGTCACATCCAAATAATATGAGAACCTGCAACTCCGATAAAAAGAAGTGGGAACATATTCTGCCTTGCAAGTCCAACTTGCATCTTCCAATTTGGTCTTTAACACCCGGGCCCACCACACCTAAGATGATGTTGACCCGTCATTAATTGAACCAACCGTCAATAGGCTTAAAACTCACTATACGCAATCCAATATCACCCCAATAATATGAAGACCCGATATTGGGGTCACTACGTATACGACCTTACTCTTTCGAAAAGCAAACAACCCGATCCAATTAAATCATATATAGGATCTGTCACTTTGGACATGCGTCTCCTATACACAACAACTTGCGACGGAATCCTTTGCCTTGACGGGAGACCATGGATGTCACTTATGTGATCCTCCATCTTCATACTCAAATTTTATAATCAATTATCGTGAATCATATTCACATAATTAATTCTTCCAAGGGAAATACACATCTATTCATAGTAGAGTGTTTTTAATTTGGATATAATCAATTTAATCGCATTAAATTAATTATCAGTCCAATTATCAATCAACAAACTTGATTATTACTTGAATAGTAGGTATAATATCAAAATACGTATTATTCGTATTTTAATAATTAGAAAAATACAATTTTACTTCTCCGACATTATTGAGTCCCTACCCGTTGTCATGGCCAGTACCGACGAGAGTGGGACGGACCACATACGTTGCAACCCGCGACCCCAATGCTCTCCGACTGGGCACCATATCCACCTCAGGAAAGGATAATGCCAGATAGATCATCATGTACTTTGAGATGCTCATCGGTTTTTCAACCGAAATTATACCATATAATATATATCAAAACAATTTTAATTATATTATAAGGAGATTTGCTAAACAAATCCCCAATCCTATTCAAGTAAGAGGGTATTTCATGTAAAAGATGTCCTACAACTATTGTAGGATAAACTAAGGTTTTTCATGAAATCAATGTTTGTTGATGAATTCATATCAACCAATGATCAAGATCAATTATCTTGTCATTATGGTTTAGGAAAATTCCATTCAATGAAATAATTATCTCTTTAAATATTTTACAAATATTCATCACTAATTATTTCAGAAAATTAACAATTAATTTTCATTAACATATTTGAATGGCTTATCACAAGGTTCATGATCAAAAGATGTCAATATCCAACAGTGACCCCCAATCAATAAAATTAACTTATCTCGATCAATTAAAATCCAACAATTGCAAAATCAGTTTCCTAAGATAGACAATTTTATTTATTAAAGAACCCAAGTGGTAATTCATGCATTTCGAGGCGGATTAAAACAGTAATTAACTCATTAATCACGATTAGATCCGCAGTTCCCGCAACAATGAATAGATGTATATTCAAAAGACCATATCTTGAGCAAATGAAGTCAAAATTTCACAAACTCAGATCCTATGGTTTCCTTATTTAATGGGAAACAAAACCCAATTGAAAATTTCATGTTTAAACAACTTATATAGTACCGAAAAATCAATTAGACAGAGGTGCTAAAATTCAAATTCGACAAAAAACTTTTGCGACTCTTTCAAGCCCAAGTGGTCTTAGGTCTATGGATCATATCCAAAACCTTATTCAACCAGGCTCTGATACCACTTGTGGGATATTGTGAATACTTAAAGCGCATCACGGAAGCGTGTCGATCGCATCATATATGCAATCGGAGCAACTAGTCGCACTAGTCGCTAGATGCGGCGGAAATTAAAAATTTTTATAAGTAAAGATGAAACCACATGATCACGAGAACACTTCTCGGATTGTTTCATCAAACCAAAAAGTCTAAGGAATACCTCTTGGAGCGTGGTTGTGATCGCGAGATCCCAAACAAGAGATCCTCCTGTCTCAAGTCCGATCCACGAAGAACGTACTTGCGGGAATGATGACGAGTCGCATTCCTCTCGCAATCCTCGATGAAGATCCAAGCAATGGATGCCCTGATTTCGTTAAGCGAAATCCATCGTCTTCCTTTAGATTAAGAAACTCCAAAGAAGAAGGAGATCCTCGAGTCGTCGAAGGCGAAGGCAAGATGCTCTCCTCCTTAATACACAAAGTGGACGACCACTTGAAATTGAGAGAGAGAGAGAGGCTAGACGAGAATGAGAGAAAGTAGTAGTCTTCTACAACTCTTGATGATGTACCAAGAAACGCTAGGCTAG
The DNA here is from genome assembly GCA_037367405.1 of Ottelia alismoides. Lineage (NCBI taxonomy): Eukaryota > Viridiplantae > Streptophyta > Magnoliopsida > Alismatales > Hydrocharitaceae > Ottelia > Ottelia alismoides. The sequence continues at coordinate 227,389 of JAZKJV010008216.1, read as the reverse complement.
CCCTCATTTTATATTAGTGTAGGATCCAATGGATCTCAATCCATGGGACACATAGATCCAACGACCATGCTTGGTCTATGTAATAATCAATGGCTATGATTGTTGTTGGTTAAAACCAACGACATTTATTTATATTTAAATTAAATATATGTTCCAACATTATCAACACATTTTTATTTAACATAAATAAATTTATCAAGAGATAATGTGATAATAAAAAAGGGAGGCAACAAACCACCCTAAATTATAGGGGGCGTCACCTATGAATAAGTCATAGGTGAGGCCACCTTTTATTTAGGTGGTTATTTTGTCTCCTTTTATTTTATCTTGTTATCTCTATTATTGCAATAATATCCACCAAATTAATTCCAAATTAATTTGTGAATATTTCCATCATACCATTGAAAAATATGTGAATCAAATTCACAACCCAAACTAATTTGTAAATTACATTTCCAATTAATTAATAAATGTGAATCCAATCCACATATAATAATTAACAAATGCTATTTATGAAATTTCTCTCTCTTAGATATATATATTATAAATCATTTTTATAATACACATATATCATGGATAGTATTATCCACATTCTCTAATACTTGATAATTAAATCCCATTTTATTATCTTGGATAATTGTTTTTGCAATATGAATCCCATTCATATTATGCTTGATGATTAAATCTCATTTAATCATCAAGTCCTTCTTGTTTGGATATGCATTTCATCAAATGAATTATTCTTTTACCCTTTCAAGAATAATGTGCTTTCTCCGCAGATACTTGGAGATAAGGACATGGCCATTGTATTGTTTCACGTATAGTGACTTGGATATTGAGATCTTATCTCAAATCCGGATCTTACGAACCTCCCACAGATGCTTTATTAAATCAAGACCGCAAATCTAATCTTCTCATTGAATCTGAATCTCATTCAGACCAATTTCCAACACTTGGACTAAGATCGGATTGCTTCTCTACTAAAAGGAGTCACTAAAATCCAGACCTGTTTCATCACTCCCTCGGAATGGAAGCGTCATGGATATACAATCATTTATAAGCACATCACCCTCAGGTAATCCCAATACCTGTACATCATGCGTACTGGAAGACCTATGATTAACCCAAAGATCAAGATCAATTTTATACTGTCTTCTTCAGGGTTTTATCAGTAAGTTTCTCACTTGATCATTGGGATTTGGTATCGATCATATACTTTCCAAAAGAATATATCATACCTAGGTCTTGATCATATACTTTCCAAAAGTATATATCAAACCTACAAATTCAGTCAAGCTTCCAAAGCGAGACGACCGTGCACGGAATTTGATTCTTCCCAATATCTCATGAGTGAGCTCATGTCTTCCAGTTCAGTAGTGAACCTGTATGATCCCATTGAGAGATCGTATTACTCATATGCCCTTACATGTACACCAGCGCACCGGTGTATAGACCTTGGTTAGGTCATCAACCTATTGGTCTGTCAAATGTACACACTCAGACATATAGTAACACATCTGTCTCCGATCAGAGGATGTGTGCCTATGCTGTGACAACATTCAACATAGGACTTAGGTTATCTCGATCTCGTTAAGTCAACCATTTGACCTAACTAATCTGACACCTCCGAATCTCTATTCCTATGCAGAGGACCTGCATCAAGAGGTCGGTCAGATATCAACCTATGTGAGAAAGGATTGTCATCTCCTACTCAGGCTGGAGATCACATCTTAACAATCATTTGACGGTGCTTGATGAGTCCTCAATCTATCTCTTTCGATATTTATCCAAGCACCGGCCTCTATGATTCAATAATTGAATCAACAGCTGTATGATCATTAAGATAGCCATGGTACATAATCCTAATTGTACTAAGGGACCTATTATGCAAATTAATTATTCTTTATTTCAGATCAGGGAATGATATTCACAATAACATTTATTGCATAATGGCTCGCCGTGGGCTCACATGTCCAACAATGGAGATCCACGAGCAAACGATTGGGGCAGCATGACGACGACGCTGCGGCGATGGAGAACCTCTCTAGGGCATCTACGGTGGACGACCACATAAGAGAGAGAGAGAGTGGGCATGTAGAGAGAGAAAAAGAGATACTTATGTTCTATTGTGTGTTAAAGAAGAGAAAAGGGGTACCCTTATATTTATAATATTTTAGGATCCATGAATCTCAATTCATGGGCAACACAAATCCAATGGCTCTCATTAATTCATGTTTCATTTAATGGCTAAGATTTGTGTTGGTAAAAACCAACAACAATTAATTAAATTTAGATTAAATCTATATTGATAAATCAATATAAATCAATCCCAAATTAAATCAATCAAGCATGGAGATTATGGAATAAAGATTGCCTCCTTCCATAAGATTGGATTTTGTGGCAATCTCATGCAATCTCATGAGATCTCATGAGATTACATTATTCCATGGAAATCTCCAAGATTTACAACAACAATTGTTGTAAATTATTCTACAAAAATAATTCATAATTACTTTGTGAATAATGCAATCTTACCACTGGAAAATTGTGAATTGCATTCATAACCCAAAATAAGATGTGAATTACATTTTCAATTAATTGTCCAATGTAAATCCAATTCACATCAACATTTAATTAACAAATGTAAATTACAAATAGCTCCCTCTTATGTATTATAAATCACATCTATAATATATATGACTAATATGGATATTGATATCCACATTATTCATATCCATGATAAATTAAATCACATTTAATCATCTTGGATCTCTATTCTCGTGTGCCCAAATAATATGAATCAGATTCACATTATTCACATCTTTGATAATTAAATCACATTTAATTATCTTAGATAACTCTCCTTATAATATGAATCAAATTCATATTATTCATGATAATTAAATTACATTTAATTATCAATTTTCTCAATACTCGGATACACATATCAACAATGAAATTATCCTGAACGCTTTCAAGGATAATGCGTTTTCTCCGCGAATACTTGAAGATAAGGATGGGGCGATTGTATTGTTCCACGTATAGTGACTTGGATATTGAGATCATATCTCAAATCCAGATCGCAGACTTCCCATAGATGCTTAATGAAATCAAGACCGCAAATCTAATCTTTTCATTGCATCTGAATCACATTCAGGTCAATGTCCAACATTTGGACCAAGATCAGACTACTTATCTACTGACAGGAGTCACTAAATCTAGACCCATTTCATCACTCCCTAGGAATGGAATCGTCATGGTTATACAATCGTTTACGATCACATCACCCTCATGTATTCCCAATACTTGTACATCCCGCATACTGGAAGACTCGTAATAAACCCGAAGTATTAGATCAACTTTGTACTGTCTGCTTCAGGCTTTTTATCAGTAAGTTTGTCATTCAATCATTGGGAGTTGGTATCGATCATATACTTCCAAAAGCATATATCATACCTAGGTCTAGATCATATACTTTCCAAAAGTATATATCAAACCTACAAATTCAATCAAGCTTCCAAAGCGAGACGACCGTGCACGGAATTTGATTCTTCTCAATATCTCATGAGTGAGCTCATGCCTTCCGGTTCAATAAATGAACCTATATGATCCCTTTGAGAGATTGTATTACTCATATGCCCTTTTATGCACACTAACGCGCCGGTGTATATACCTTGGTTCAGTCATCAACCTACTGGTCTGCCAAATGTACACACTCAGACATATAGTAATACATCTGTCTCCGGTCAGAGGATGTGTGCCTGTATCGTGACAACATACGATATAGAACTTTGTTTATCTCGTTCTTGTTAAGTCAACTCTTTGACCTAACTAATCTGACACCTCCGGATCTCTATTCCTATGTAGAGGACCTGCATCAAGAGGTCGGTCAGATATCATCCTAATTGAGAAAGGATTGCCATCTCCTACTCAGGCTGTAGATCATTTCTTAACAATGAGTCCTCAATCTAACCCTTTAGATATTCATCCAAACACCAGCCTCTATGATTTAATTATTGAATCAACAGCTGTATGATTATTAAGATGGTCATGGTACATAACCATAATTGTACTAAGGGATCTATTATGCAAATTATTTATTCTTCATTTCAGATCAGGGAATAATAAGTGAAATAACATTTATTGCATAATGGCTCGCCATGGGCTCGCATGTCCAACAATCTCCCACTAGCCCAAAAAGCCATTAATGGGCTAATCAGTTAAACCTACACTCATGTGATAATCATAAGCTATTTAGAAAATAGTTAGGTAAGCTGATCAATCACTATGTTCCCGTGAGACTACGCTATGTTCTTTTACGGCACTTGCATATCCCCAGTAACAGTGCTTGCATCTAATGCGAATGTTACATCCTATGCAACCAATACTCAATCTTGTTAGTTACAATGTCCTTGACACTACAGCTTAATAATCATCATAACCAGTATTTCTATAATCCTTAACAGAATACCCTTACTCCTGGAGATCACTATCTCTTAAGGTATCCACAGTTAAGACCTTTTAGATCTCTATCTATAAAGTCTTAAGTGTTTGAAGATAAGAATTTGAGATCACTATCTCAAAAAATCTTGTCATTAATGAAGATTTTGTTATTATCGCAATCAAGTGTTTTTTCTCCATAGTAGGATTAGAAACCTTTACTACTCCTACTGCATGACAGATATCTGGCTTTTGTACACATCTAGAATACACTCAGCTTCTCGTAACTGATGCACAAGTGCAAGCAGTTCTAGCATTCACTTACTCAACTCTTTGAGGTGCTATCCCTTCAGATAGGTCAGTACCGTATCTTAAGGGGAGGAAGCCTTTCTTGGAATTTCCTAGAAGATGGAACATATCCAAGGTGTATTACTAATGTGACGGTCCTAATACCCTCTTCTCTTTACTTATGAACACATTCAGAACTAAGATCTAAGAGGTATCATTGAGATCATATCGCAAGTTATGGAACAACCATATTATAAAACACTTATTATTATCCTTATATCATTTTAAATGATTAGGATATCATCTACATTTAGCACGATGAACACAAAAGCACTCCTACTATGCTTCACATGGCTCATCAAGATTCTATCTGAAATCATAACATTTATAATTTCATCAAATATTATGGTCCAACTTCAAGAAGCTTATTTGAGTCTATAGATGGATTTCTTTACCTTTCAAACCTTGCTTTCCTTGATCATGAAGCCCTGAGGCTACTTCATGTAAATATACTCAGAGAGGTATTCATAGAGGAATGCAATCTTTACTTACATCTTGAAGATGCCATAGTCAAGTTGTGTAGCTAAGGTTAGCAATATTCTGATGGTTTCAAGCATGGACATTGAAGAGCAAGTCTCATCGCAAGCAATGTCTTTTTTCTTCATGTGTAGCTCATAGCTACAAACCGTGCTTTGAAGGTCTCTACCTTATCATCAGGTTCCCTTTCTCTAGAAGATCTATTTACACCTTTACGGGTCTTACCCATATAGATGGATCCTCGAGGGTCCATATACAACACTTGTATATGAAATCTACTTTAGACTTTATTGCTAACATCCATCTTTCCATGTCATGATCCTCAGGAACTTTATCACATGAAGTTCGATCATCGCCAGATTTAATCGACACATGGAATACATCCTCACACTTATTTGAAGAAGTATTAGTGTTTCATCTTTAATTGTCCTTTTAGTTCCCGATTTCAGGAGCCTCATTATCTTCTCAAGATTAAATGAGTTCCTACACTTCATTTTCATCTTGATTATTAAGAGAGTCATCCTATCACATTCTCAGAGATAAGATCTTTTAAGAATCTCAAAGTTATAAAGTAGGTATCCAATACCGTCCTTTATTTTCCTAATGAAGTAGCACTCTCTAGTGCTAGATTCCAGCTTGCATGCATGGAACCATATTAAGGATATATATTGTAGTCTCTACTACATACATACTTGGAAACTAAGAGGTAATTATGCTAAAATTCATCATTGATAAGATCATGTCACGCATGATCCAATTGTATCTCCCTATAACTCTATTGATTTAAGGTGTGTTAGGAGGATAGAGATAGAAATGATATTTATATCTCCATAAGGTATTCTTTGAATTCATCTAACAGGTACATGCTACCTAGATTAGATCAAATTCATTTTATATTCATTTAAACTTTGGTTCTAAACCAAAATAATGAATCTTTGAACATTTCAAAGGTTTCTTAGGTGAAGAGAAGAAATTTTGTATCATACATAATCATCAATAGATATCATATATCCATAATGTTTACTATGATATAGATGATCCACACACATCAATATGTATGAGATCCTGAATACCTTGACATCTTACATCTTTCCCAAGGAAGGGTGTTTTGGACATATTTTACTTTTGAATACAATATTCATAAATATGTAAGTTTTGAAATTTTAGACATTCTAAAATTTCATTCTTACTTGTCTATTGATCAAATCAACAGGCAAACGTCCAAAACTTGATGCCAGATCATTGTCAAATGATCTTTATCCTCTTATTGATATTTAAAGGTTTAATTTCATTATTAAAAATGTTAATGAACCATTCATTAATTTTTTTAATTTAGTAGATCCAACTAGATGCCAGACTATTATCTGAAATATATCCATCATAACTCTTTATGATAGGTTTATTTCAGAATTCATGTTTATTTCCAACACTTGGAAATCAACTATGAGTGTATTCTAATATCCATGTCATAGAGACATTCTCCAAGATTAAGGGCCCCCACTGAAATAACGAAGTGTGTATATCCAATAGAGATTGTTGCAACAATTGCATCAAAATCCATGTAGTTGACTATTAAACCTGAAGATCAAATTCTCCAGTCTTCTAAAACATATGCAACCCATTGCAAGTGTTGTTAGAAGATTGAGATACAATTATGAGACTTTATCTTATTCAATAAGTAAGTCATTTTCAATGATTATATGTAGATTATTCTGATGTGCTATGTAATTCCTTCTCTAAGGATTCTAAATAGATTTGATAGTCATACTATCAACACATCAACTTATTGCAGTATTGCATTCATCCAACTCTTTGGATGTCATATGGAAGTCACAGAAGTACAACCAACTATTTGACTATACTTCTCACTTGGGTCCAACCCATGCTTCCACTGCGCTCCCTTTATCTATAAACAACCATTGCTTAAGACTAAGGTAAACTCTTATGTTAAATTCAAAAGAATTCAATGTAAGAGCATTTCAACATTTATACATGCTTCATTAAATTCACAATATGAATATTATGAAGCTTCATGAATGACTAGAGTATAGACAGTTTAATGATGACACTCATTATGTCTCCATCCATCTAGACTCTTAAACCATTGGTTCAGGTAGGTATTCAAACATTTTGAATACATCATCTCTTATAGAGCTACCATTCTGCATGATGTAGTAAACCATGTCATTTATGATAAATGTCAAGAGCACATATGCATGCCAGAATATCTTCTTAGGTTTTTTTTATAAGGATTATTTGACAATTGCGATCATCATCGATGTGTCACTTCCAAAGTACATTTAATGAGAGATCAAAACTATAGAGACATACAAACCTTAGGGTTGTAGTCCTATTGTCTATTTAATTGTCATTCTTCATTATTATGAGGAAACTTGCACATTGCAACCACATACATTATGTGTCCAACTACAAGTACAATATCTGGATCATGAGTCCAATCCATGATATGTTACTGGTTATTATTGAGTATAACATTGAGTGTTTTTAATGAAGGATTATCTGAAATAAGAAATTTGCATAAGTATATATATATATATATACAAATTTTACTTTGATTTAGGAATTTTTTATATCAAAGTTGTCTTGCCTTATCAACACTGAAAGTTCATTCCCTTAATGACTTTCAATGTAAGAGATATACTTACCATTATATCTCAAGCAAGATCTGGGATCTCCTTCCTTATCTTTATTACATCCCAATAATATGAGAACCTGTAACTCGGATAAAAAGAAGTGGGAACACATTCCTCCTTGCAAGTCCAACTTGCATTTTCCAACTCGGCCTTTAATACCCGGGCCTACCACCCTAAGGAGATGTTTACCCGTCATTAATTGAACCAACCGTTAACATGAATACAACTCGCTATACGCAATCCAATATCACCCCAATAATATGAGGACCCGATATTGGGGTCACTACGCATAAGTCCTTACTCTTTCGAGAAGCAAAGAGCCCGATCCAAATGGATTGCATGCAGGAGCTATCACTTTGAACAGGCATCTCCTACATACAATATATGGCGACGGAACCCTTCGCCTTGACGGGAGATCATGGATGTCACTTATGTGATCCTCCATATCATATTCAAATTCTAATTAATCATTATGAATCATATTCATTACGATTAATTCTTCCCAGAGAAATAACACATCTATTTATAATAGAATGTCTTAATTTAATTGGATTCCAATTAATCTAATCATATTAAATTAATGATCCAATTAATATCCAACAAACATTCTTAATTGTTACTTGAATTATGGTATTATCTCAAATACGTATTATTTCGAATTTTAATAATTAGAAATACATCATGATTTCTTAAGAATTATACTAACCCTACCTGCTGTCATGGCCAGTACCGACGGGAGTGGGACAGACCGCACACGGTGCAACCTGCTACCCCAACGCTCCCGACTAGACATCATATCCACCTCGGGAAAGGATAATGCAAAATAGATCACTTTGTACTTGAGATGATCATCGGTTCTTCAACCGAAAGTGTACCATATAGTAATAATCAAAACAATTTTGATTAATATTATAATGAGATTTGCTAAACAAATACCAAATCATATTCAAGCAACATGTTTGTTGGAATGTAGATCATGCAAATCTTGTAACCAATTAGTGATCTATATCACATCTAATCAAATATTGGTTAAGGAAATGCCATTTAAGGGAATAATTATAATCAAATATTCCACAAATATTTATACACAATTATTGTAGGAAATTAAACAATTTAGTTTCACTGATTAATTAAATGACAATCACTAGGTTCTTGATTAGGAAAGTATTTTCAGCAGTGACCCTCACTTACTAAAAATACTGTATCTCAATCAATTTAAATCCAAATTAAGCAAAGTAAGTTTCTAAAGTTTGCTAATTTGAGTTACAACAAAACTTAAGTGATTTGCATGCATTTTAAGGCGTCTCAAATATGAAATTAACATCTTAATTACGTCACGATCCGCAGTCATCGAAACAGTGGATACATGTTCACTAAAATGAGCATAACTTGAGCAAAGGAATCGAAATCACGTAAACTCAGATCCAACTGTTTCCTTATTTAATAGGGAACAAAATCTAATTATTATTTTTGTGTTTAAACAATTCAAACAGCGATGAAAATAATCACAAAACAGAGATGCGAAAATGAAATGAAAGAAAACTTTCGCAAATCCTAACGAACCCAAGTCGTCCTAGGTTAATAGATCGTATCCAAACCTTCGACCTAAGGCTTTGATACCACTTGAAAGATATGGCGAGATCCTTAAGTGCATCACGGAAGCGTGAGGATCGCATCGTATGCGATCGGGAGCGAATAGTCGTAGTAGTAGCTCGATGCAGCGGAGATTAAAATTTTCATGTAACGAAACCATATGATCCGAGAACACTTCTCGGATCGTTTTGTCTAAACCACAAACAAGTAATAGGATTACCTCTTGAAGCGTGGTTGCGATCAAGTCTCTAAACGAAGAGACCTCCTGTCTCAAGTCTGATGCGACGGAGGATACGCTTGCGAGCGTTTTGATGAAACACGTGCTTCTCGCAATCCATGTTGATGATCCAAGCGACAGATCTCCTGATCTCGACACACGAGATCCGACGTCTTCTTCACGAGCGAGATACATCGAAGGAGATGGAGATCAAGGAGCAAACGATCGGGCAGAATAACGACGACGCTGCGACGATGGAGAACCTGTCTAGGACATCAATGGTGGACGACCACATGAGAGAGAGAGAGTGGGCATGTAGAGAGAGAAAGAGAAAGAGAGACTTATGTTCTATTCTGTAAAAAAGAGCAAAGGGGTATCCTTCTATTTATAATATTTTGGGATCCATGGATCTCAATCAATGGGCAACACAAATCCAATGGCTCTCATTGATTTGTGTTTCTTTTAATTTCTAAGATTTGTGTTAGTAAAAACCAACAACAATTAATTAAATTTAGATTAAATCTATATTGATAAATCAATATAAATCAATCTGAAATTAAATCAATCAATCATGAAGATTATGGAATGAAGATTGCCTCCTTCCATAATATTGGATTTGGTGGCAATCTCATGCAATCTCATGAGATTACATTATTCCATGGAAATCTCCAAGATTTACAACAACAATTGTTGTAAATTATTCTACAAAAATAATTCATAATTATTTTGTGAATATTGTAATCTTACCATTGGAAAATTGTGAATCACATTCATAACCCAAAATAAGATGTGAATTACATTTTCAATTAATTGTCCAATGTGAATCCAAATCACATCAACATTTCATTAACAAATATAAAATACAAATAGCTCTCTCTTATATATTATATATCACATTTATAGTATATATGACTAATATGGATATTGCTATCCACATTATTCATATCCATGATAAATTAAATCACATTTAATCATCTTGAATCTCTATTCTCGTATGCCCAAATAATATGAACCGCATTCACATTATTCACATCTTTGATAATTAAATCACATTTAATTATCTTAGATAACTCTCCTTATAATATGAATCAAACTCATATTATTCATAATAATTAAATTACATTTAATTATCAATTTTCTTAATACTCGGATACACATATCAACAATGAAATTATCCTAAACTCTTTCAAGGATAATGCATTTTCTCCGCGAATACTTAGAGATAAGGATGGGGCGATTGTATTGTTCTACGTATAGTGACTTGGATATTGAGATCATATCTCAAATCCTGATCGCGGGCCTCCCATAGATGCTTAATGAAATCAAGATCGCAAATCTAATTTTTTCAATGCATTTGAATCACATTCAGATCAATGTCCAACATTTGGATCAAGATCAGATTACTTCTCTACTGAGAGGAGTCACTGAAATCCAGACTCGTTTCATCACTCCCTAGAAATGAAAGTGTCATGGTTATACAATCTTTTACGATCACATCACTCTCAGGTATTCGCAATACCTGTACATCCTGCATACTGGAAGACTCAGAATAAATCCGAAGTATTAGATCAACTTTATATTGTCTACTTCAGAGAATTTGTCAGTAAGTTTCTCATTCGATCATTGGGAGTTAGTATCGACCATATACTTTCCAAAACCATATATCATACCTAGGTCTTGATCATACTTTTCAAAAGTATATTAAACCTACAAATTCAGTCAAGCTTCCAAAGCGAGACGACCGTGCACGGAAGTTGATTCTTCCCAATATCTCATGAGTGAGTTCATGCCTTCTGATTCAATAAATGAACCTGTATGATCCCTTTGAGAGATCGTATTACTCATATGCCCTTATATGCACACCAGCACGCTAGTATATAGACCTTGGTTAGGTCATCAACCTATTGGTCTGCCAAATGTACATACTCAGACATATAGTAACACATCTGTCTCTGGTGAGAGGATACGCGCCTGTATCGTGACATCATACGATATAGGACTTTGGTTATCTCGATCTCCATAAGTCAACTCTTTGACCTAACTAATATGACACCTCTGAATCTCTATTCCTATGCAGAGTACCTATATCAAGAGGTCGGTCAGATATAAGCCTAATAGAGAAAGGATTGCCATCTCTTACTCATGCTGGAGATCATCTCTTAACAATTATTTGACGGTGCTTGATGAGTCCTCAATCTAACCCTTTAGATATTCATCCAAACACCAGCCTCTATGATTCAATTATTGAATCAACAACTGTATGATTATTAAGATGACCATGGTACATAACCCTAATTGTACTAAAGGACCTATTATGCAAATTATTTATTCTTCATTTCAGATCAGGGAATGATATGTGCAATAACATTTATTGCATAATGGCTCGCCGTGGGCTCGCATGTCCAACACATTAATCATGTCAGTTAAGGTCCTATTTTTCCGTTCTGCTATCCCATTGGATTGTGGTGAATATAGAGCAACAACTTCATGAACTATGCCAAATGATTTGCATTGTTCATCAAACAAGTTAGAGGTATACTCAACTCCTCTATTTAACCTAAGGAGTTTAAGCACTTTTCCTATTTGTGTCTTAGCCTCATTCTTAAATATAAGAAATTTCTCTAAGGCTTCATCCTTGGTTTTCATAAGATATACATAGCAGTTCCTACTGCCATCCTCTATAAAGATGATAAAATATTTCTTATTGTCTCGGGTCAACACACCATAAAGTCACAGATATCCGTTTGCACTAGATTCAAGATCTCACTATCTTTAGAGACAAACCGAAAAGACTTCCTCGGTGTCTTACCTTGCACACCGCTTTCACATTTTTGAGTTTTGTCAATAGTGTTTTAGGGATCATTTCTAAATTCATTGTTTTTGTATTGAATATAAATTCACATGTCACAATCTACCAAGCCACAGATCACAAGATTCTAGATTATTAACTATGTGAGACACAGAATTTGAACATTTAGGATTGAAAACATTCATTGCATCAATGTTTACTGAATCACATCTAATTCTAAACAACAAATCAAAATCAACCAAATAGCCTTTTCGAGAAAAATACCATGTCTCAAAATGACAACTCTAATACATTTAAAGGTTGATTCAAAATCATTTATAACTAAGATAGAGCCAGATAAGGCATTCTTCTTGATGTTAGGAATATGCAACACCCTGTGCAACGTCCAGACACATCCAGAGGACAACCTCAAGTTGTCTTGTCCCGAACTTAACACCCTGGCTACAGAATCGTTCTCCATATTCACAGTCCCACCACTGTAGGTCTGATACGAAGAAAAAAAAGTTCTGTCAGAACAAATATTTACATTGACTTCCATATCCACGAGTCACTCATTTGGATCATGAATATGATATAGTTGAGGTTTTACAGAGATATACCCCTCTCTAGCCCCAAGTCCCATAGTGATCATATTCACTTGTGGACTCCTGTCTGCACCCTTAGGTTGAGCCTTTAAGGACGAACAATCCTTCTTCCAATGGCCAACCTGATTATAGTGCCAACAAGATTTATTCTTTACCTTTTTCTTGATCTTACCCTTTGATTTCATTTTATTGTTGTTATTATCTTTTCCCCTCTTATCCTTGTCCTTTGAGGTCATGAAATTGAACTTAGCCTGAATATCGACAGGAACCACATGCTTTTGTTTCTTGTGTTCCTCCTCTATGGCAATTTCCACCATCAAGTCATGCATAGAAATTTTTTCCTTCCTGTTTTTCAAGGTCATACCGAAGTTTTTCCAAGATCTGGGGGATTTTTCCATGATGCACATACTTCTCTGTAAGTTTCGTTTCGATATCTTGTAAATCATGGAGTAGGAGTAAAAAAAAGATGCGCCTGTTCAGAAACCGACTTCCCTTCAGCCATGGATTCAGAAACTTGGCCATAGAGCATTTCTCAATACCGAGATCTTCGGTATTATACTTCCGATATCTTCGGTATTATACTTCCGATCTAAATCTTCCCATAACCCTTTTGCAGTTTGCATGGACGAACAGATACACCAAACAACGTGTTGGACATAGCCAATAGGACACAACCATGATATATACGATCACGTTCCTTCCACGCAGATTGCGCCTTCTGACTATCAGATGAGTGGTTTTCCTTTTTCATCGTAGGACAATCAATTTCAAATATAGAGATTAGTGCTATGGTGGTTAATCAGATCTTCATGCATTATTGCCAACGCTTGAAGTTCTGACCATCGAATTTCTCGGGCATACCCGTCATATCCACCCTCGATTTGAACATTATTTCCAAAATACTTTTAGAAACGCTTGTGGTATTCTTCTAATATTTATGAAATCATGATCATTAACGCATATTTTAAACAGTAATTATACAGATCAAAAAGAATTAAAAAGGAAGCATTATAGATTAATGTCATGGTAATCATGCATTTGCATTTGGTTATCCGATTACAGAATGCAAATAGGAACCAATTAATAAAGCAGAAAAATGATTAAGGTGAGATCCAGGAAAGGTAAAGCAATAAACGAAATGCAGCAAACAAAAACATAAATAGAATAGATTAGAAGTCACCGAAGCGTCCATGTAATGGACTGTCCTTAGAGAGGATATCATCCCCACAATATCGATGCGTAGGGTACTGGCAATCCGCTCATAAAATACGAGGACACACGATCTTCATCTGCGCATACCAACAAGATCGACCTCGAATGTACCTCAGTGAACTACAACCGAGAGAAAGAGACACATGTTCGTCCGCAAGAGGAAGAACGAGAACAGAGCCATGGCGGTGTGAGAGGATTTTTCTTGCGAATGAAGAAAAACAATATCAGGGGAGAGGTATAAAAAGAAGCTCATGTGCCCTAACTCACGGTACCTTTCGATTTACTAAAACACCCCTCAACTGACGTGTCTCTTCGGATTCCAAACCCACGGTTAAAATGAGACGTTTGGATCGAGTCAAACTCCCATTGCGATCGAATCCAAATTAATCCATCTGATTAATTTAATTAATCAACCAAGAGAAACCCACAGCAAAAGTATCAAGATTCAAGACCCGAATTAACTCTCCTGAGCACGAGTGGAGTGCGTGCACGCGTGCGTGGGTGACCCTTCATTCCTCCTCTCTACTATTGCTACAAGAACTTGGGGGTGTAAACTCATATATAAGTCGACAAGAAGTTTAGAAATACTAGATATGGTACTAAATTTCCATCCAAGCTTTTCCATATTTTAAATTTAGGAATTCTCAATTTTTCCACCAAGTCATTTGGTTTCCCAATTGAGACCAAATTGATTTCTATTGTAATTGTATAGTTTTTCCAATCAAAATCTAGTTACATCTTTGTAAATACACCATGGAATACTATTCGAGGATGAAAGAACCTTGATAAAAAAATATCAGTGAAACTTAGACCAAATCCCATCATGTTGTATAAACTGGTAAAGCTGCTTGTTTATTGCTCTCGCATTCATATTTCAAGGAAAATTATTTCTTTTTCATGATATAGCTCAAAGTTCTTTAGAATAGTCATGATTTTTACTTGTTAAATCTTCCATTTAAGGTCGATAATCTTTATTTCACTCAGGAGGATATGTTATTTGCAAAATCTCAAACTTTCGGGAAGCTTCTTTCTAAAGCTTGACCCTTCTCCAAAACGATATAACCATGGAAGGGTTTACAAAAAGTGCCATTTCTTTTCTATAATCTAAAACCAATTGATCGCCTGAAATTACAGTCAATTTGGTTTTTTATATATAATGTGATTCCACTTCCATTCCATGGTAGCTACTTTAAAAAAAGAAGCAATAATGTAGCTGTCCCGATTTCCTTGCATATGCATATATTTTTCAACGATGAATGATTAGCATCATAATGTGCACTGAGAATTTACTAGAAAAAATATACATAGTATGTAACTAATTATTTATTAGACAGTATACATAACATTGGAAATATAAATATTCAAGAAAAAAGTTTATTATTCAGTAAATTATATGGGACGAATCCAGACCCATTTTATTTTGTGAGGTTTTGCTTGGCAAAATAAATTAAGGGATTATGAAAACATGCTTTTTTTATGAGTGGCAAATTCTAGTATAGCTAGATAGAAATGAATTATAAAAAAACATAGACTTTATGAATTAAGTGTGGTCAAAGTAAATTTTACATGGCAGCTTTATCAAGGTAGAACACAAGGAAGTGAGCAAGCTTTTAGTTGTGCGATTCAAGTCTGGTCAGTGTACTTCAAATTGTGATTATGGCATGGAAACACAATTGAACTTGTATATAATTGAGATGCGATGTATGATGTGCAAGGTTCAAATGCAGAGTGTGAAATGCCAATGAAGCTCAATGCAACTGATTATTTAAACTTAATTAATTTTTTTTGCAAATTTCTATTTTATTTTTAATTTTTAAAGGAAGTAAAGAGAAAGGTAATGCGATATATATAGAATGATGACAAAATAAAAGTTTGTTTATGTTAAAATTGTGGTAACATATAATAAAAAATGGAAAACAATATTTTTACCTTTTCTGGAGTCTTGAAATTTTGTAGGTGTAAGTAATAAGATAAAATATAGACAAAAATAAATTTGGTAAGGGAAAACTTGGCCAACTTAGAAATTAGGTTTCTATAAAAAATGGACCTTGAAAATCCTAAAATTTATTTTCCATATTTTTTTTGCATAGAGTGCATTTTTTTGGGATTTTTAGATGCAAGATGAATTAAATATGATAGGTGTAGATAAGTGCAAATGTTTTATTTATATTTTTCAATTTTAATGATGAGAATGCAACATTTTACAAAAAATGTTATGTTATATAAAATGAAACGAGTTGACTGATTTTTTTTTGAAAAATTTTGATTTAACATAATGAAATTAAAAATGCACTTTGAAAAGTCCTTATTTTGATGTTTTCTTTGAATTTTCATACATTGCAAACCAAATATTTAAATTCCACAAAAATTGAGGCTATTTTTACTTTTCACAGGTATTACCAATGGAGACCTATAAAAATTGAACCAGGAAGAAAGGTACAATTTATTTCAAGTGAGTGTTTTCCAAATATTTTATACAATGTTGAATTTATGATATATTAATAAGCTTAGAATATATATTTTGTTCAGAAATTAATATAAACTTCAAATTGCATCCCAATGAAACTCCACAATATCTCAAAGTAGAGCGAGATAAGAGAGCTTTAATTCATTAAATTTAGGCTCGTAGTTTGCAAAATATAACAAGATGAATATAGGACTAAACCATAATAGTTTTTGGAATAAAAAGAATATTAAAAAATATTATTGAAGAACAACTCTAATGGTCGATAGTATAAGCAGTGTCTCACACTTTAAAGGAACATTGTTCGAATACTACAAATAAAAAAACTACAGTGGAGTCTAATCTCAAATTTCTTATATTGGAAGGGATCTTAAGTAAATTACATCTAGACGAGGGTATAGGTACAAATCTCATAACCTTCAAGGAGTCCACCACAAATTGTAAATCATGTGAATGAGGCATGTGACTCATCTGATGACTCCAGTGGTTGAGACGTGGTAAGATGCTTAATTTAGCGATTCTAGTCGAGACAAATGGCTTGCGAGCTATTGGTAATAGATGAATAACGTGGGAGATCAGACGGTGTGTTCCTCCATCTCTCCTCCACGGTTGGAATTGAGAGAAACACCATTGGATGGTTGTCATATCCTTCGCTACGAATGGGCGAGAACGAATGGAGGGATGATCACACAGACAAGATGCAGGAATCTCGTATGGATTGTGTGGCTAATCCTGTGCCACGCGTAGGATCTTCGGACGACTGATGGTGTGGATTGAACAACTAGCGATAGTGACAATTGAATGGTGAGGATGGATGGATGTTTTTAATCTAATAGTTGCGAAGACTTCTCTAATTTTCCCTCTATTATTGAAGGCTCGGTCCATGATTGTAACGAGGGTCAAGCTCCCGCACTCAGTGTCTACGATATTGCCTTTGGTTCTCGAAGAAGTTGAGCTACAATGGCTTTGATCGAGTTGCTGCAAATCTAGAGTGGAGATACCTGATTGAAGCTCTATGACGATGTGAGAAGTCATTAAAGCTCGCCAGGTTTCCGCTAAAGCTCAAAGAAAATGGTGTTCCTACTATGGAGGTCCTACTATGGAGGTCAAAGAAAAGGCGCTAGTAGGGAGAAAAGGTCCTACTATGGAGGTTGATAATGGTGTTCCTTTAAAGCCCAGGTCTTGCAACGTTCCTACAATGAACAAAACATTGGTCCAGATTTTGGAGGTTGATAAATGGTGTTAGGACATGGAGAAGTGGGTGATGTGGGTTCCTGTTGTGGTGGAAGTAAGGTCAATGGAAGAGGCGGCAGGGGATAGATCAACATCATGGAGACGCTGATTGAGATGGATATCATCGTAGTAGAACTTGGTTAAAATGAGAGTGAAAAAGGGGAAGAATAGAAGCAGAGGACTAGGCTTACAAAATAAGAGAAGAAGAATGGAGAGATCTGGAATAAGAGGAAGAACATATGAAGAAGAAAAACATATAAGGGATTGCCTCGAGTTGCCGCTTGCCTGAGGTCAGAAGCTCAAAGGAACTTCTTTTAGGTCTTCACATCAGTCAATTTCAACAAGAAAGGAATCAAGAAGCTGGGCAGTTAAACTTTTGTGGAGATTTCTACTGCAAGGTTCGAGACAAACCTTGGAATGCCCAACAAGTGGGTATTCTAAGGATCCCATTATTGCCTCAAGATGATGCTCCCTTAGATATCACCTAAAGACAAAATAGAGGTTAGTTGTAGATCTCACTTTTCTCACTAAGGAGGAGGATGGAGATGAATGACAGCGAGAAGGGGATTTTTATGGTGGTATGTTGTAACTGAAGCTAGGGATGTTGTTGGTGATGGTTGATGACACGAAAATTGAGATAGAATAAGGTGGAATAAATATAAAATGTCATTGTCCTCAATCTATCCAATCAGTCAACAAGAAGATCAAACCACTCAAGTAATCAAGTAATCAATGTAAGCGACTTCGCTATTTCATTTAGCTGTTATAGCGACTAGGGTTGAACACAAGGAGCATGATTTAAAAACTAAGGAGTCAGATTTTCTGAAAACAAAGTATTTTTGGTGGTTTTTATTTTTCTAAATTTTAAATTTTCAATAAAGGCAAATGAGTTTAATACATAAAGACACACACAACACTCTTTTTATATTATCAAAATATAGCAAAAATTCTCAAAAAAATAAAGTAAAAATATTTTTGGATTTTATAGATCTTAAAATTTTTTGGTAATTTTTGAATGTTTTTTAAATCTTTTAGTGATTTTCTAAAAATCAAACAGTGACAGGAGACGAAGCATTGCACAATCAGGAGTATTTGCAATTAAAAATATCTCAAGTGCCCAAGACTCCTAGATGATATTTTTATGATAAAACATGAATAAAAACCTACAAAAAGAAACTAAAAAAACTTTTGGATTTTTCTTTGATTTTATACAATTTTTATTAGTTTTTAAATATTTTGTAATTTTTAAGTTTTTTGTAGGTATTTTCAAACAAAATTAATATTGGAGACAAAACACAACTACCAAATTTTTTGTGGAATTTTTAAGACATTTTTCAAATTTCTATGATTTATATAACACAAATAAGAAATTTTTGAAGTGGTTTTGAATTTTTAATAATATAAATTAACAAACCAAATTTACCATAAATATTACACACTAGCATAAGCTACATGTAATTTTTAGGTAATTTTTAGACTTAAATTAATATGTATTGTATCCACTAAAAGACAAGAAATTAAATACAGCTCATAGGGACCCAACCGTAAATATTTTAACTTTTAGGACCAAATAGATAATAAGATAACAAAGTATAGTGCCAAACATGCAATTCTTCCAAAAGAATCGTGCGCTACATGTGATTTAGACACATAGGGGTATAAATGTAATTATCAAAACTTAACATTCATTGAGTAACAAACAAGAAGTTTAAGGGACAATTTGCAAATATCTTAGCAAAACACGTGAGGACACACATGACTCCAACTCGATTGGACTGAAACGCAATTACGAAAACTAGAGGATCCAAACAACAAATGTTTTTAACTGCACAATTATTTATTGGACTAAATTTAAATAAGACAAAAATCAGGGGAAAAAGTGAAATATACCCAGGAATGACACATGACACATGCGTGGGAGGCCTCTGACGTACGGTCCTAATGGTCGCTCTAGGTGGATCAGACGGATCTAAATCCAGGTGAGCGTGCATGTCAGATTCGCCTACAAAGCTGATCTGATGGTCGAGGTGGTGGTGCATATAGGCGGTTAGATCTGACACAAGTTCTGATCCTACAACCTACAAACTATGTCGTTCTGGATACAAAGATGGGGGGGGGGTCCAAATCTAATCTGAGCATCAGGATAAGTCACTAAAGGAGGGCTCAGATCAAATCTGGTGCAGGACTCCGGATCGAGCGGCTAGAAAGGATACTGGAAGAACAAGTGTGTTGTGAACTTCGCTCGAGCATGGAGGAAGATCCATGTCTCCGATGAAGCCATGGAGAAGTCCAACACAATCGAGAAATCTTTTTGCGTCGATTGGGCTACTTCGATGGAAGAGAGGATGATCGGATTTGCGTTGCGGTAATGCTCCTCCTAGAGCTGCTCTGCCAGAGCAGTAGCGGTACAAAACATGTCTCCTATCGTGAAACAGTACGTGCAAGGGAAAGAGCGACTCGGAGGGGTCTCTCTGGCCAAGTTATTGCATGGCAAAATAAGGAGAAGCAACAGGGGGATGGGTATCGACTTCTGGCATCTTGGAGGAAGGAAGTACAACCTTAATCTAGATCTGATGAGCTGGGCAAAGGGGGGTTAGGCTGCATAGGAAGGATGGAGGTGAGTCAGCATCTCAATTGATGCGTGTGGAAGTATGTAATGGGGCTCCGACTAGCTGGTCGGAGCTGGGGAACTATGACAGTGATGGCCACGAGCTGAGTCGGCTCACCCGGTCACTGATGCTACCTTATACGGACACCTACGAGCTCCCATCACAATGCTGAGGGTGCTCAGGGGAGGAGAGTGGTGCGAGGAACGAGCTCAACAATGTAGAAGGAGGAAGAGCATATTTATAGGAGTTCTTAAAGGTCTAGAAAGATTAGTCGATGGGAGAAAACCCTAGGTAGATCCGATCCTACCTAGGGATTCGTGAGGATCACTGATCCTAGGAGAGGAATCAAGTTCTTAAATCAAGGTGAAAGGGCATCAGAGTCGTGTTATAGAAATGGGAGAAGAAGCTCTGACAAGCAGGAGTCGGGTCGACCCAGCCGAGGAGAAGACATTGACCAGGGTCAACGTTCCTACGTGGACTAATCAGAATGCAAAATGTACAAAAATAAAATAAAATTAAATATAAAATAGTCAACAACTTTAAATTAAAAAGTCTATAAAATAAAAAATTATTTATTATTTTAGAAAATATTTTCTATGATTTTTAATTATTTTTATGAAAAATAAAAATATGATATATATAGTGTACTTTGTTATATACAAGTATACTATGCCTATGTATTATGTACAAGTATTTTTACTTTATTATTTTTATAAAAATCTTTTTATTTTATATTTTACACAATAATTTAAGGAATACAAAATTACTTTCATTTTATTTTTATAATTTATATAAAGGTATTAAATAAATAGGTAAAAAATACACATACATACATGTGACTTTTGTAAAATGAATTGTGGATTTTATTTTTATTTTATTTTGTATTTTCTGATTTTTATTTTTTTAATATTATTTATAGGGATATATATATATATATATATATATATATAAGTATTTTGAAAGAATGAAGTATTTGTATTTTATCGAAATGAATACTCATGTGTACACGTATAGTTAATATGTACAATACATAACCCTTATCTCTCTCTATGTATTATTTTGCGATCAGGTGAAGACTTGACCTTCTCTTGGAGTTTGGGTTACTATGTATTCATTCTAAATACATCGTTCTTTTTCTTTTCTCTTTATTAGTTTATTTTTGAGAAATAGGTGTTAATTATGTGCTATTAACAAAGGCATGCTCAAAGTTAATTTATTGTATCTACATGTATTTATAGATGGTTTTTCTAAAAGATAAGCTAAAATAAAAGAATAAAGAATGAGAATCATAGATTCATTGTCTCCCTATACTTTACCTTTGCTAGTCCATTAGCAAACACTTATTTGAAAAAGAAGTGAAAAGGAAGAAAAGAAAAGGACCAAAGTTTATTATTAAACTTATGATGTCACGCTTGACAACTCAGGTTAAGTAATGTAAATAAACAATTGTCGTTGCGACCCGAATAGCCAAGAGTAATCAACAAGAAAAATAAACCACTCAGTAATATCAATCAATCAAGCATATGTAAGCGATTTGATATTTTATTTACATGGTATAACCACCAAGGTCGAACTCAAGAAGCATGTAAATTATATGAAATAGTCAAATCTTAAGAAATAAAATAATTTTTAGAGGTTTTTAGTTTTGCAAAACTTTAATTTTAGAATAAGGGCAAGCAAGCACATAAGACAAAATACATACAACACTCTTTTTGTATTTTTCAAAATGGCTCAAAATACTTAGAAAATTATGATAAAAATGTTTTTGGGTTTTTGAGGTTTTAAAATGTTTTTGTTTTTTTTTTAAATTTTTAAATGTTTTTGGAGTTTTACAATACCTCCAAAGGGCACCTACAAGCTCCCATCACGATGATGAGGGTGCTCAGGGGAGGAGAGTGGCACGATGAACGAGCTCAGCAATGCAGAAGGATGAAGAGCATATTTAGGAGTGCTTAAAGGTCTAGAAAGATCAGTCGATGGGAGGAAACCCTAGGTAGATCCGATCCTACCTAGGGATTCATGAGGATCACTGATCCTAGGAGAGGAATTGGGTTCTTAAATCAAGGGTAAGGGCATCAGAGTCGGGTTCTAGAAATGGGAGAAGAAGCTCTGACAAGTAGGAGTCAGGTCGACCCAGCCAAGGAGGAGACATTGACCAGGGACAACGTTCCTACGTGGACCAATCAGAATGCAAAATGTACAAAAATGAAATAAAATAAAATATAAAATAGTTAACAACTTTAAAATAAAAAGTCTATAAAATAAAAAATGTTTATTATTTTATAAAATATTTTCTATGATTTTTAATTATTTTTATGAAAAATAAAACAAGATATATAGTGTACTTTGTTATATACAAGTATACTATGCCTATGTATTATGTACAAGTATTTTTACTTTATTATTTCTACAAAAATCTTTTTATTTTATATTTTACACAATAATTTAAGGAATACAAAATTACTTTCATTTTATTTTTATAATTTATACAAAGGTATTAAATAAATAGGTAAAAAATACACATACATACATATGACTTTTCTACAATGAATTGTGGATTTTATTTTTATTTTATTTTGTATTTTCTGATTTTTATTTGTTTAATATTGTATATAGGGATATATATATATAAGTATTTTGAAAAAAATGAAATATTTGTATTTTATTGAAATGAATACTCATGTGTACACGTATAGTTAGTATGTACAATACATAACCCTTATCTCTCTATATGTATTATTTTGCGATCAGGTCAAGACTTGACCTTCTCTTGGAGCTTGGGTTACTCTGTATTCATTCTAAATACATCATTCTTTTTCTTTTCTCTTTATTAGTTTATTTTTAGAGAAATAGGTGCTAATTACGCGCTATTAACAAAGGCATGCTCAAAGTTAATTTATTGTATTTACATATATTTATAGATGATTTTTCTAAAAGATAAAGCTAAAATAAAAGAATAAAGAATGAGAATCATAGATTCATCGTCTCCCTATACTTTACCTTTGCTAGTCCATTAGTAAACACTTATTTGAAAAAGAAGTGAAAAAGAAGAAAAGAAAAGGACCAAAGTTTATTATTAAACTTATGATGTCACGCTTGATAACTCAGGTGAAGTAATGTAAATAAACAATTGTCGTTGCGACCTGAATAGCCAAGTGTAATCAACAAGAAAAATAAACCACTCAAAATTGTCAATCAATCAAGCAAATGTAAGCGGTTTGATATTCCAAGGTCGAACACAAGAAGCACGTAAATTATATGAAATAGTCAAATCTCAAGAAATATTATAATTTTTAGTGGTTTTTAATTTTGCAAATTTTAATTTTATAATAAGGGCAAGCAAGCACATAAGACAAAATACATACAACACTCTTTTTGTATTTTTCAAAATGGCTCAAAATTCTCAGAAAATTATATAAAAATGTTTTTGGGTTTTTGAGGTTTTAAAATGTTTTTGGTATTTTTTTAATTTTTAAATGTTTTTGGAGTTTTACAAAAAGCGAACAATATTAAAAAAGGCAAACAACGCACAATTAAGACTAAATTACATGGTAAAAATAATTAAAATGTCCTAAAGTCCTAGATAGCAATTTTATGCCAAAATATAAATAAACACTTACAAAGAGGAATTGAAATTGCAATTTTCAAAAATTTCTTGGATTTTCTTTGATTTTTTAAGTTTTTAGGTATTTTGTAATTTTTAGGGTTTTTGAAGTGAATTTTCAAACAAAAATAACACTATGAAAAAAGACATTAAAAGACACTAACAGTATTTTTTTGAATTTTTAAAACATATTTCAAAATTTTATAAATTTTCTAAGTCAAATAGGGATATTTTTAAGGGTTTTTGTTTTTTTTCAAAAATAGTAAATGTAAATAAATTAATCAAAGAAAATCACAATAATTACTATACACAAATCGGTGTTGTAATTTTTAGGTAATGTTTCGGATTAATATGCTATTTATTAAGAAAATACATCAAGTAATTAAGCACAATTTACAAGGACCAATTTGCAAATAAAATAAGCTCACAGACCAAATGATAACACAATAGAACAGCTCAGTGGGTCAATACTAACAAAAATCCCACAAACACATGTGTCACATGTGATCCACACTCACAGGGGTATTTATGCAAATACTAAAAATATACCGTTCCATTCATAACAGATAAAAAGCGTAGGGAATATAGTGCAAAAAACCCAAAAGTCACGTGGTCATACACGTGCTACAATTTGAGAGGGACTAAAATGCAAATAACTAAAAACTAGAGGTCCAAACTATAAAATGTCTTAACTAAAATTTTATTTACTGGACTAAAGTTAAATGTAGAAACAAGCAGGGGCTAAAAGGAAATATACCCTTGCAAGTGCGTGCAAGGCACGGGGGACACGTGGCAGGCTCTTGTGGAGGCAGGAGCTGACGGCTCTGATCTGCTTTGCTAATGATCTGACGGTGCAGGCACAGAGCAGGTGTACATGTCTGATCATGTGTGATGAGATCAGATGGTGTGGGGAATGTCGACCTTGATTGCCGTTAATTATGGATATGACACCTTTGACAAAAGGAGGTGGTTGGACGACTAAGATGCAATCTAGAAGCTAGGGGCCCAATTAGGCAGCACCTGAAGGTGCTGGAAGAACTCGACTCGGACGAACTTCAATCGATCGTGGAAGAAGATCTACTAGCCTACTAATGTCTCTAAGTGGTCAAGAACAGTTGTGAAGCTCCTCCGCATGTAGTGGTGGGTTCTAATGCGGCGTCAGACGACTGAATGGACATTATGGCACCGACCGACCTGGAGCTGCTCCACTTAGCAGTCAGGGGGTCTAAATGGTTCTCCTACACGTGCGGACTCCTACAAAGGATATAACACTCGAAGGCGAAGCTTCGACGATGGTTTATTGCATACGGGGATAAGAGAAGCGATGGGGAATGGCTTTGGGTCTCTGGTGAACATGAGGGAGGGAGACTGGGCCTAATCTTGCTCTGGTGAGCAAGATTCATGATGATTAAGTTACATGGAAAGTTGGAGGGTGAGACATAGCATTGATCAGAGCGGTTGAGTGAATGGAATGAGGCTCCAACCAATTGGTTGGAGTGAGAGAACCGACAACGATGCGAAATGGAATAAATCGAATCGAAATGGGTAGTGCGTAGGGTAACAATGATACCTGAAGATCGAAACGTGTTCTTGAGCTTTAGGCAAAGGCGAACATCGGGATAATGGCCTCAACCACGCTGTAGCGAGCGGGGAGGCTACTCAAGACGGAGGTCCGACCACGAAGCTTAAGCTGCGTCGCATATTCACCAATACAAGCTCCAAGGGTCGCTCCAGGCAGCTGTCACTCAGCTGGAGGTGGCTAGGGATAGAAAAAGTGTTGAGGAACGAGCTGGGAGGCAATGGAGGTGGAGAAAAGATTATATAGGGTTCCCAAGGGTCTAGAAAGATCGCAAGATGGAGCGCAACCCTAGGGGATCCGAGTGATCCTAGGGATCCGTAAGGGTCAAGGATGTCCGAGGAATCTCGGGTCCAAAAATCAAGGTGAGAGGTGGTCAGAGTCGGGCAGGGAAATAGGGAGAAAAGATTCCGATGAGCCAGAATCGGGTCTGACGCGACTGGAAGGGAGGGTGGACCGAGGTCAATGATCCCAAGTGGACCAATCAAAGATCAGGAATGTACAAAATGCTTGGAAATTCAATAAAAAATAACAAATAAATTTAAAATAAAAGTGTGTAAAATAACAAATATTTATTATTTTTTAAACTATTTTCTATGATTTTTAATTATTATTATGAAAAATAAAAAAATCTATATACAATAAATAATATTATATACTAGTTAATATACATATGTATTATGTACAAGTATTTTTATTTTATTATTACAGAAATGCCCTTATTTTATATTTTATTTATTTACAACAAAATTGTAGGACAATAAAATAATTTTTATTTTATTTTTTTAAATAATTAAGGGTATATAATAAATAGGGAATGCACTATAGACATGTGTATTTTGTACAAGTAATTGAGGATTTTATTTTTATTTTTATTTTAGTTTTCTGATTTTTATTTTATTTTTATCTTATTTCTTGGAATATATGCAAGGGTTTTAGAGCAATAATTAAAATTTATTTGATAAAAATGAATATAAATAATATGTATAAGTATAGATAATATGCACAACACATGGTGAACCATATCTCTCTCCACTTATTTTATTTTACGATCAGGTCAAGGCTTGACCTTCAATTGGGTTTTAGATCACTCTGTATTTATTCTAAATGCATCATTCTTTTTCTTTTTCCTTTATTCTTTATTTTTGCAAAATATATTTTAACTATGCAATATTGACAATGCCATTCAAAATGCTAAGTTATTGTATTTACAAGTATTCACATGATGTTTTGCCAAGAAAAAGAGCTAAAACAAAAGAATAACGAGTGAGAATCAGATATTCATCAACTTATCTTCAATAAATTGGAGAGTGGAGCTCAGTCAAACCTTTGGATTATTAATTTGGGGGAACCTTATTGGGAAATAGGTTTAAGACTTAACGACCTCAAAGTTCCACAGTTCTATGGTCAGGACTCCTTAATAACCAAATAGGAACAAGTCAACATATTCAAACTCTAATGACTATGAATCTTTTATTGTACTGTGTAAGGGATATGTATCTCCCCACCTCTGAAATGGCAAAGAAACAACCTCCCTCAACAAGGTAACTCTAATCCCCTAGCCTAGCAGCTCTTTCCTCGAGGAGCAGGGTATTCCCTTCTAAGTTCAAGTTCAACCATCTCAAGAAGAGGGGGAAAGGATAGAATGGACCGTGACCAGTGTAGTAACGTATCCCTTGGAGCTTAACCAGTGTAGATAAGTCTCCAGCTACAAGCTTCCATGAGATGAGACGGTGGAATACATAAGCTTTGCTTCTTCACTATATACACTCTGGCAGGCATTTTATTTTCAATAAGGATTGTCCTCTTTTTTGGAGTTTTTCTTGATTTCACACATTTTTTATGTGCATATGTACAACATATCTACATGGTGTAGCATATACATAAGGAGTTCTTTTTTCTTGAGCTAGTGAGACTATCCCTCTTTTAAAGAATTATTGCAATCCATAGACTCCTATCTTTATACCTCAATTCCATTAGATCGGTTGAGACACACATCCCTACGTAGAGGAAGACGAGAGGTTCCAGCTAGCCGTACTACCCTTGTATGCCGTCCCAAGCCAAAGGATTCCACCTCCTCACCACCTCATTCGTGTTGAGCTATGTGTAATGTGCATGTCCAATTCGAGCCATTGTTTTTGAGTGTGATGTGTGTGTGTTGTTAAGTGTTCTACTTAGGCCCATCAAGATGAAATGTGAACATAGCCTAGTGGACTCAAGGAGTTAAGTCGTTATGAACTTAAAAAGTCTTAACCCCAAATCATATAAGGTTCCTCTGAAGTTACGTGGATTAAGGTCTTAACCAAGCTCTATTTTTCAATTTAATTCCATACTAGTTTAAATGTCGACCATGATTCAGAAGAATACATGAGCAAGTATATGCAAAACTCTTTTTATGAAAAATTTCAAGAATATGCAAATTCTTATGTAAAACTTTGAATGAAACAACGGAGGAAAAAGTTTTGCAAAATATTTTTACAAACATTTACAAACATTTATTTTCAAATATTTTTCAAAAATTTTGTACTATATATATAATTTTGATATAAAAATATTTTATTTTTTTGTGATTTTTAGACATATTATTAGCATACACAAGGTACGAGTTATGTCTAACGTATATATACAATATATACGACACTCCCCTATACTTAGCTCAAACAATGTACTCAGAGTGATCCAAGAGCGATGAAAGAAGACATAACTCGTGCTGAGTATGGGTAGGTGAAAAGAATGCTGTACTACAATGATGAATGAAAGAATATAAATCGATGATCCCCCTATACTTAGGATCAAGTAATCCTAAGTATAGAAGACTGTACACAAGGGGGATACCAAGGAGTAAGATGTACAGATGTTACCCGCCTCCTATACTTAAGGTAAAATATTCCTAAGTATATGTAGTGAAACATAGGTAAATAGAATCAAATGAATAATAATAGATCTGATATCCCCCTATACTTAGGGCAAAGTGTCCCCTAAGTATAACATAATCATAAGATGAGGACGGGGTATCGGACAAAAAGATTGTATGACATGGACAATCTAGATCTATACAGATGCAGAGAAGAACTGATAGTCATGTATGAGATGCAAATGATGTGAGTCAAAGACGTATCTCATACAAAATTAATAGGGACAACGCCAACGATTAGCGAATCATGATCAAGATATGGTTTCAGGCGCTGACCATCAACTAGAAAGGTGGAATCAGATGTCAATTAAGATATATAAATACTTCCATTATCGTGCACCTCTCTGACCATGTATGGTCCCTTCCATTTACTTTATAATTTCCCTTGAAATAATCTCAACTTAGCATCAACTAGCCATACTCTCTGGTTCGGCTAAAATTGATTATGGCTGATATGAGAATCGTGCCATATCTTCACTCCATCGTTATATTGTAGGCTACTTGAGAAGGTTGTATCTCTCAACTCCCCCAGGGCTGTCAATTCTGCTTTCCTTTGATCTTCTACATTCTTGGAATCCATTAATAGCTCTATACTAGTCCAAAGTGAATTATTCTTGATTTCCATAGGTAAGTGGCATGGCTTACAATAAATGATACTCAAGGGAGATGTGCCCAAAGGTGTTTTGAAGGAGGTCCTATAGGTCCACAAGACCGAGTCCAAAAGTTGTGACCAATCCTTTTGGTTTGGGCATACAACCTTTTGCAATACAGTCTTGATCTCCATATTCGATACTTCAACAAGACCATTAGTCTGAGGATGATATGGAGTGGCAACTCTATGGTCAATGTTGAACTCGTTATCAAGGGACCTTACCTTGTCGTTGATAAAATGAGTCCCCCCATTTGAAATCAAGACTCTAGGTAACCTAAACTGTGAAATGATATTTTTCCTTAAAAAATTGCAAATGGTCTTAGCATCTGCAGCTCGGATGGGGATTGCCTCAACCCAACGACTAACGTAATCTACAAAAAGAAGAATGTACTCAAACCTCTGATTCTTAGGGAATGGACCAATGAAATCGATGTCTCATGCGTCAAAGAGCTCACAGAAATGAATGAGCTACATCTGCATCATGTCATGCTGTCCACAAGTGACCATCCTCTGACAACCAGTGCACCTCTTCACAAATTCATATGAATCCTTGAAGATGATAGTCCACCAAAGGTTGGACTGGAGAACTTTTTGTGCTGTCATTCACCCAGAGTGATGTCCTCTTGCCTAAAGTTCATAGAAGTAGGTGAGGACACTGTGGTTCTCCTCCTAAGGAATACACCGATGCCGGACACTATCACCCCCTTCATGGTAAAGGGTGGGATCCTCCCAATGGTACGACTTGGCCTTCGCAAGGAAGGTCTCAAGTAGCTTCCTAGGCCAACCTTGTAGACCTTTCTTGGTGACAAGATAGCTCACAATGTCAACGTACCACAGAAGCGAGGTGAGAGAATGAATTACCTCATATGGGAAAGTCTCTGTGGTAGGTGTGGTCTTCTCTAAATGCTCAAGATGCTCTAATCAGGAGAGGTGATCCTCCACCACATTCTTGACTCCAGGTTTATCTTTAATCTCTATATCAAACTCCTAGAGTAGAAGGATCCATCTGGTCAATCTGGCTTTTGCATCCTTCTTAGACATGGGGTATCAGATGGCGGTGTGATCAGTATAGATAGTCACTCTATATCTAAGAATATAAGATAGAAGTTTATCCAATGAAAAAACTACAGCTAGCATCTCCTTCTCAGTTACAATGTAGTTCCGCTGAGTGGCATCCAGAGTCTAGCTAGCGTAGTGAATGGCAAATGGCAATCCATCCCTCCTCTGTCCAAGAACAACCCCTATGACAAAATTAGAAGCACCCATCATGATCTCGAATGGGAGAGACCAATCAGGAGGCTGAAGGACAGGATCCTACGTAACTAATCCCTTGAGAATCTCAAATGACGCAAGAAACTTATCATCAACAATGAACTCGGTGTCTTTTATCAGCAAATTAGTAAGCGGTCGGGCAATCCAACTAAAGTTCGGTATGAACCATTGGTAGAAGCCAACATGCCCCAGAAAAGACCGCAACTATCACAAATTGGATGGTGGACTGTGTTTCTTGATGATATCAATTTTGACTGGATTGACCTCCATTCCCATGATGGAGATAATGTGACTAAGGAGCATCCCCTGAATCATCATGAAATGACTCTTCTCCTAAGATAGAACAAGGTTAACCTCTATGCAGCACAAAAGTACTCGATCTAGGAAGTCAAGACAAGCATCAAACCCATCACCATAGACCGAAAAGTCATCCATGAAAACCTCTAAACATTCTCCCACCATGTCCAAAAAGACAAAAAGCATGCATCTTTGGAATGTAGCTGGAGAATTACATAAACCAAAGGGCATCTGTCTAAAATCATATGTTCCAAACAAACAGGTGAACATCGTTTTCTCCCGGTCTTTAGGCACTATGGCCACCTGATTGTATCTCGAGTACCCATCAAGAAATTAGTAGTGTCCCTCCCCAACTATGCTCTCAATAATATGATCAATAAATGGCAACGAGAAATGATCCTTCTTTGTGTCCTGATTCACGTCTATAGTCCTCAAAGACCCTCCAAGAAGTAGGTACTTGGATATCTATCTCCTCTCTAGACTCACTCAAAACTATGGTTATACCCGTATTCTTGGGTACCACATGTAATGGACTAACCCATTTGGAGTCGGAGATGGGGTAGATAAAATCGATGCTCCATCAGTTCGATATTTCTTTCATGATCACCTCTCGAAAATTCGGTTTCATCCTTTACTGGAACTCAGGCGATGGCTTGGCGTCGTCTTCAAGATAGATGTAGTGGGAGCACAGGGCTGGATTTTTCCCCTAAAGATCAGCTATACTCCATCCAATTTCCTTGCGATTTCTTTTAAGAACTTCCATCAAACGAGTTTCTTGGCCTTCGGTCAAGTTTGTTGAGATAATGACTAGGAACATATCTGGCGCACTTGCAAGGAATATGTACTTCATGCTCTACATCAAGGTCTTCAATTCAAGACAAGAGGGAGCTGGAAAATCTGACCTCTGAAATGTCTGCATAAAGGCTACCGGATCTTTATGAGAACTCTTGTTGAGTCTATACCTCTGACGAAGATGGTCTGCTGATAATCTACCAACTTTCTTGGCCCGCTCTCCCTTCTAGTTGTGGGCTCTATGGACACAAGGCATGATAAATAGTCATCAAACTCCTACCAATCAAAATAAATGTTTGTGTCTAAGGGATCTGAATATGAATCACAAGAAATGAAATTTGCCTTGATGTCCCGACCACGACCATCAGTCTCTAAGGTGTCCTATGCCATGAGCGTTCTCTCTAAACTCTCATCATATGTCATCTGCACTATAGTGTCTGAAGGTTAGACAAGAGTTCGTGATGCTGGATCTACCCAAACTACTTCATCATCTGTAATCACAAAATCACACTCTTGGTGGACATTTAGCTCTGCATCTGTCATATGCTCTATGTCGGTAGTCTGCTCTGAGCAAGCTGAATCTTGGGCTCTAGTCTCCTCTATCATCCCTATTTGTAAAAAAGCCCTTAATGTGAAAGTATACCTTTCTGATATCATGACCGGACACTTGCTTGGCTGTGGACAAGAAAGGTCATCCTAAGATGATGGGGATATCAAATACAAATTAAGGGATCTCCATGTCAAGTACAAAAAAGTCCATGGGGATTTTCAGTCCCTAAATTGTGACGACAATGCTCTCTAGTAACCCCTTTGACCTCTTAACAGATCTATCAACAAAATAAAGGACTGTCCTGCTCTGTCTAAGAGGGCCAAACTCGAATTGGTCAAGTAAGACAACCAGTAGGAGGTTAATTGAAGAACCGCTATCTAATAGAGTACGATCGAACCGCTACTCATGAATGTGGCATCTGACATAAGGAGATCCTATGTCAGGTCTCTTGGCTGGCAATTGATTCTGAATAGCAAAGCAGGTGGCATAGGTAAGCACATGGATTTTTGAATTGTGGTTCCTCTTCTTCCTATGAATGGTGGTCTTCTCTCTCAAATTCTTTTGGAAGAGAGGGATGTGCCCAAGTACCTCTTGAAGAGTCACCTATATCTGGAATCTATCTATCATCTACTCACTAAACTCTATCTGGTGCTTCTTTTTTGAATTTTCTATTTTGGTCCCCTTTCCTAAGCGGAGTGCATGAGGGAAGCGGATGGAAGGACCCTCTCCAAAGAGATGAGGGTCAAGAGTAGTACCTGTGCATTAAATAAACTTGAATCCATGCAAAGATCATCATGAAACATAAATGGACTCACATGAGATACAGAAGCCTTTCCTTTATTCATATTTTTGCTTTTTTTTGTTTTTCCATTTTTTGTAATTTTCTATGAGTGTCCTTAGGTACAGAACAAGACAACACAATAGAAGGTAATTTGGTGCCATCAATACCATCAACTACATATGAAGTTGCAACATCTGCACCACACTCTAGCCTAGCATCTAGGATCTTGGTGGCCTCCGCACCACCATCTGCAACTGGAAATACGCCGGATTAGTATCATCATTGGATCAACATCCTTGGTGGTGTAAACACCACCACCACCATCATCATGATAAGCGGCATCAACACCACTTCTGTCTTCGTCTGGAACCCTGGAATTTGCATCGGGTTGTCACTCAGACAAGTCGCCACTGGATGGCTTCTACCACTCCTAAGTATCACAAAATCAGTATCAAATAGAGACAAATAAATGTCATCTAACATATCACTAGGAGTGGTGTTCTCTGTAAACTGTACCTGCTCAGATTTTGTCTTTAGATTTTTTAGATTGAGTTTAGACCTTTATTATTTCTGTCATTTCCTACTAGAACTTGTTCATTTCTCGCTAAAAGGAGGCTTATTGATAAGAGATCAAGTGGGCGAGGTCACCAAGGGCTGGGTTCTCGTAGACTGGTGCATGAGAACCGGACGGGTTGCCTTGATGGAAATGAGGTTGAGACTGCTACTGCTGCTGGTAGTGAGGAGGAGGTGGGAGTGCTGCTGAGGCAACCTCCACTACTATCCCTGATAGTGGGGATGAGGACCCTGCTGTTGCTGGTGCTGGAGGGAGTACTGGGGCAGCTTAGACTTGATACCCTGCTCAGCTTGAGCTGAAGGCTACTGCTGGGAAGAGGTGCCTCTAGTGGACCACCAGAAGCCTGGATGGTCATGATGAATCTCGGGCTGTGGTTGGTACTAGGAGTACAAACTCTTGTTAACTTCCATCAACGACTCTTGTTGCTCGAGGTGTGGCAGGGGAAGGGTTGCCAAGGGTTGACACGAATGGTAGACCACCATCTGAGTGACTGAAGATGGTGGTGGCTGCTGGTAATGCTGAAGCTACTGGACCGGCTCTGCTTGGATGTGGTGAACCTGGCGATATGTGGTGGAGGGCTGGGTAGAGATGCTTCCTGGATCAGTTCGTAACATGAAACGAGGATGAGAAGCCCTCTGTACCTCGTGGAGACACATGATCTAGTTTTTCAGGTCACTCAAAGTCTGGGCAACCTCATCGATATTGTTGAGCTTGTCCATTCCCTGACACTAATTATTCTTTATAATCTCTATCCAGTCCAACTTCTGGCCGATAATGCCCATATCAGCAGCTGAAGACTCGGCGAGGGCTGCTGCTGACGAAGAAGTGGAGGGACCAACATCAACACGTGCAATCCTCTGATATGATACTGCATGCAGGAGAGGCTTCCCCTGAGTGTAGACGTGGGTCTGGGACATCACTATGTAGTTCTCGACCATCTCCACATAGATGGCCCAGACCTGGTCTTCATCCTTGGCTAAGTAGGATCCTCCACATGAGGCACTTACAAGCCCCTGCAGCTCAGGTATCAGCCCATAAAAAGAAACTTTATGTAAGGTTGGGCTTGCTGATCTCATGGTGGGGACACCTGTCGATGAGCTCTCTGAATTGATCCCAAACTTCATGGAACTGTTCGTTTGGGATCATGGTGAAGTTGCTAATCATTGCTGTCGCTGCATTTGTCCAGCTGAGTGTATAGTACTTGTTCAAGTACTTGGTCCAGAGCTGCTCCCAAGTGGTGAATACCTTCCCAAGGTGCTTTATCCAGTAGGATGCTATGTCAACCAAGGAGAATGTGACGGCAATAAGACTGATGGTGTCCTCATCTATAAATCTGTTGTGGATAGTACTACATATCATCTCAAACTCCTGCAGATGGAGATGGGGATCATCGATGGCTAGCCTATAGAACGTGGGGAGTAACTAAATGGTATGGCGGTGAAGCTCGAAGTATCCAAGTATCTCGGGCAACTAGATCCATCCATGGGTGAGGGTCGCA
Organism: Ottelia alismoides; assembly: GCA_037367405.1. Lineage (NCBI taxonomy): Eukaryota > Viridiplantae > Streptophyta > Magnoliopsida > Alismatales > Hydrocharitaceae > Ottelia > Ottelia alismoides. Next base: position 192,239 of record JAZKJV010008216.1, on the reverse strand, counting down.
CCATGGTTGTGGTACTGCCTCATCATGGGGGTTGGTCTTGCTGGGTCCTATGACTCGTCCTAGCATACGTCTCCACCCTCAGCTCTAGTATCTCTTCACCGGCTGCTGGTCTCTGCGGTTCCTCCTTGCCAGCTCTCATCTGCGTGAGCTCTCACCTCACCTTTGCCATGAATACTCCCTGGTCTCGAATCTGACATTGCATGGTCTATTGGGAAGCAAGCAATGTGTTGTTGATGACAACTTGGATTAATACGAACACTGATCCTTGTGGCTGCTCATCAGTCCGTCCCTTGATGCTGGCAATATCTCCGATCTCTACAAAGGAAAAAGACCCTAGCTCAGGCGCTGTCAAGTAAACATATTGTTGTGCTGGCCTTTGAATAGGTACCTCAGGTGTGGAAGAAGGGTGGTTGAGGGGGAACAAGGTGGAGGTGAATTCAGGTTCAGAGAGCAGATATGAGCTCTCTAAAGCTGCCCTAAATGGATGAAGATGAGTGCTAGAAAGCGATGCTACCAGAGGTAGCCTAAGGGACCTCCTTCCCCTCATCGTGATGTAGGGGATTTATGAAGATTTGATATGGTATACAAACAAGATGAGAAAGCAAATCTCCAATTCTCCTATGAAACACAAGCTGATGACCATGAAAGCTCGATCGTTAATCTTTTCAAATTTTATATATATGATAATTCAATCTATCTTAGCAAATAATCGAGCAGTTAGGAGTCCAATGCTCATAGGAGACTGTCTTGGATTCTCACAATTAGTTTTTCCTAGCCAGTATGGGATGCGTACTGTTTATCGGCTACCCGATCTACCCACTCTAGTAATTAAGTCCCGAATCGATTAGTAGCTACCCAATGAAATCCTCACTGGAGAACAACTGATCATAAGAACCAGTATTCTGAAGAGAGTTTAGGCATGCTCTATCGTAGTGTATGTGTTTCCCTCTCACTGTAGATAAATCAAACAAGGAGGGGGTGAATCTCCCCAAAATAAAGATTTTTAAGTGAGGTTCGGTTTTAGGTCAAGTTTTCTTTAGTAATCCCAAATTTTTTTTGGTTTTCACTTTTTATGCATTTTCTAAAAGAATACAATGCCTAACAAATTTTCTGATTTTATTGGTTATTTTAAGTTAAGTCCAACAAACTGGTGGAGGAAGTTGGAAAAGTTGATGTGCGGTCAAACACAATGATGTATGCAGAGATAGAAATGTGTACCTTGCTTCAACACTCTACATGCAGAGTGATTCATGCATAAATCAAAATACTGAAATAAAACTACCTATATGATGCATGAGGAAATCGTCCCTAGATAAGCAACTTCTATTAGCATGAAGAATGAGTAGTCAACTAATCAGATAAAAGACCTGACCGTTCTTGGAAGTCACTCAGTGCCCGCCACAATGAGTCCTGCTAGCGCCGTATGTGACTTCTCACAACACGTGGTCTCTTAACTAACTTAGTCAACTTTTTATGTTTATTTTACGAAGTCCAATTACATTATATAGGAATAGATAATATATTAAGATGCTTGGACCTAGCTAATTACAGGCTCAAACAAATATAGATCCTACGTTTGGGGCCAAATCCTTGGGAATCAAATAGAAAATCAATGCGAGAAATTTTGGAAAACCGCGGTGAGGTCCTCTGAGTGCATCAACACTCGGTGAAATAGACGTAGAATAAACAAAGTGTCCAGGCAGTCTCAATAGTATAAGTTATTACAATAATGGTCTTTGTAAAAATAAAAAATATCTGTCTACAATATATGTCTTCTTTCCTCCTCTACTCCTCACATGCGGTTCCTCCAAAAGCGAACGGAGTCGTCCCTTAGGCAGTTTCTCACATAAAAGTGAAACGGAAAATGTTATAAAGCAGTTATAATGGATAGATGCTAGAATAAGCAAAAATGCAATCTAACTACTAATCCATGCTCCCCCGATAACGGTGCCATTCAACTGACGTAAAAATTGAGATCGACTAAGGTGGAATAAATGTCAAGTGTCGCTGTAGTTAATCAATCCAATCGATCAACAAGAAGATCAAATCATTCAAGAAATCAATTAATGAATGTAAGCAGCTTTGCTATTTTATTTACTTGGTATAGCGACCAGGTCGAGCACAAAGAGCACGATTTAAAAACTAAGTAGTCAAATTTCTGAAAACACAACACTTTTTTTTAAATATAGCAAAAATTCTCAAATAATTAAAGTAAATATATTTTTATATTTTATAGATTTTAAAAGGTTTTTGTAATTTTGAATGATTTTTAAATCTTTTTATGATTTTCTAAAAATCAAACAGTGACAAAAAGACTAAACAATGCACAACTAGAAGTAATTTACAACATAAGAATATCTTTACTGCCTAAGGCTCCTAGATGATATTTTAATGAAAAAATAAGAATAAAATCCTACAAAAAAATGAAAACATATTTTTTGGATGTTTCTTTGATTTTATACATATTTTTATAAGTTTTAGGGTATTTTGTAATTTTTGTGGTTTTTGTAGGGATTTTTCAAACAAAAAAAACACTGGAGACAAAACACAACAAAACACAACTATATCATTTTTATGGAATTTTTAGGACATTTTTCCAAATTTTATGACTTTTATAACACAAATAGGAACTTTTTAAGTGTTTTTGAATTTTTAATAATATAAAATGCACACAAATTAGCAAACCAAATTTACCATATATATTACACACTAGAAGGAGCTAGCTATAATTTTCAGTATTTTTTAGAGTTAATTTAATATTTATTGCATCCAATAAAAGAGGAGAAGTTAAATATAGTGCACATGGACCCAAATGCAAATATTTTTACTTTTAGGACTAAATAGATAACAAGTTAACAAAGTATAAGGGCCAAACATGCAATTCTTCTAAAAGAATCGTGCACTATACGTTATCCAGACATGTAGCGGTATAAATGCAATTATGAAAGCTTAACATTCATTGAGTAACAAACAAGAAGTTCAAGGACAATTTGCAAATATCCTTGCAAAACACGTGGGGACACACATGAATCCAACTTGATTGGACTAAAATGCAAATACGAAAATTAGAGGGACAAAAATGCAAATGTTTTTATTACACAATTATTTACTATACTAGATGGGGCGATGCTAATGGGGGGTGGGGTGGGTCCAGATCTGATCCAAGCATCTAGATAAGACACTAAAGGAGGGTTTGGATAAAATCTGAAGGACTCCGGATCGAGCGACTATGAATGCTGCTAGAAGAACAAGTGCGTTGTGAACTTCACCCGAGCATGGAGGAAGATCTATGGCTCTGATGAAGCTGCTGAGAAGTCCAACATAGTCAGGAAAACTCTTCGTGTCGAATGGGTTGTTCCAATGGAAGGGAGGACGATCGAATTGGCATCGCGATGATGCTTCTCATGGAGATTCTCTGCCAGAGCAGTAGGGGTATCAAACAGGTCTCCTATTGCAAACCAGTACCTGCAAGGGATATGGTGACTCGGAGGGGTCTCTCCGGTCGGGTTATTGCATGGCAAAACAAGGAGAAGAAACAGGGGGGATGGGTTTTGACTTCCGGCATCTTGGAGGTAGGAATTCTAACCTTAATATAGCTCCGATGAGTTGGTATAAGGGGGGTTAGACTACGTATGAAGATGGCAGTGATTGATGTCTCGGTCGATGCAGGTGGAAGTCTGTACTGGGGCTGTGACAAGCTGGTCGGAGATGGTGAACTACGACAATGATAAAAGATGAAATCCAAGTCAACATGGAAATGGGGATGATATGAAGGATACCCGAGGCTTCTAAAGAGATTAACAACGTCAGGAGATAGATGGCGGGTTTATGGCCTCTACCTAGCTGTGGAAGGCTAGTCACGGTGGAGACGTCCGACCACGAGCTGAGAAGGCTCACCCGATCACTAATGCTACCTCCTAAGGACACCTATGAGCTCCTGTCAGATGCTGAGGGTGCTCAGGGGAGGAGAATGGTGTGAGTAAAGAGCTCAGCTATGTAGGAGGCAGAAGAGCATATTTATAGGAGTGCTTAAAGTTCTAGAAATATCGGTCGATGGGAGGAAACTCTAGGTAGATCGATCCTCCCTAAGGATCCGCGAGGATCATATATCCTAGGAGAGGAATCAGGCTCTGAAATCAAGGCGAATGGGCATCAGAGACGAGTGCTAGAAATGGGAGAAGAAGCTCCGGTGAGTAAGAGTTGGGTCGACCCAACTGGGGAGGAGACATTGACCAAGGTTAACGTTCCTGCATGGACCAATCAAAATGCATAATGTACAATAATGAAAAGAAATTAAATATAAAATAGTAAATGATTTTAAAATAAAAAAGTGTATAAAATAAAAAAACGTTTATTATTTTATAAACTATGTTCTATTTTTTTAATTATTTTTATGAAAAATAAAAATAGGATGTATACAGTATACTATGTTATATACAGGTATACTATGCCTATATATTACGTACAAGTATTTTTTCTTCATTATTTTTACAAAAAGTCTTTTTATTTTATATTTTATTTATTTACAAAATAATATAAGGAATACAAAATGATTTTTCGTTTTAATTTTATAATTTATATAAAGGTATTAAATAAATAGGTAAAGAATACACATACATACATGTGACATTTGTACAATGAATTATGGTTTTTATTTTTATTTTATTTTGTATTTTCTGTTTTTATTTTGTTTTTATATTATTTCTAGGGTTATGTACAAGTATTTTGAATGAATGAAATATTTATATTTTATCAAAATGAATATTTTTGTGTACACATATGTAGTATGTACGATACATACTGTACCCTTATCTCTCTCTACTTATTGTTTGCGATCAGGTCTAGACTTGACCTTCTCTTGGGTTTGGGTCACTCTGTATTTATTCTAAATAAATCATCATTTTTCTTTTCTCTTTATTCCTTTTAATTTTAGAGAAATAGATGTTAATTATATATTATTAAAAAAGGCATGCTCAAAGTTAATTTATTGTATTTACATGTATTTGTAGATGGTTTTGCAAAAAGATAAACCTAAAATAAATGAATAAAGAATGAGAATCGTAGATTCATCAATGGTCAGATGAGAAGACTGTAGTGGCTTGCATATGAGGTGTACTAGAGGAGAAGGTATAGTGAGGATTTTATGTAAAGAGCGAGCTGATAATTTTAATTTTATAATTTTATTTACTTTTTATATATTTATGATTTTTATTTCCTTTTCTCTTTAATATATAATATATGTATATAAAGACGTAATACGTAATAATATATGTAAGATAGAGTATATATAATAATATATAGAATAAATATACAAAAAATCAAATAATACAAACAAGTACAACCCTTTTTATTTGTTTTAATGTGTTTAAAAATATATTTAGGTATTTATAATATTAATATATACTAAATAATAATATTATTATATTTATATACATGTATGTAATAAAATAAAGGGAATTATATTTATAAATATAGCTAAATGTAGTCAAATTTTACAAACTAAAATATATTTGTGTTTTTCCAATATTCCATTGCTTTTGTTAATGTTGATGTGATTTTTACTAATTTATATGCATTTTTAAAATACAGAATACGATAAATCAAGGTCTTTTTGGATAGGCCGAATTATTTTGAGATTTTAAAATATTAAATACATTTGAAAATTTCCAAAACTATTATTAATATAGTAATATCTATATATAATAATATAGGCAGAAAACTATTTTTTGGAGTTTTTGATACTATTTTGTAATTTTTTAGGGTTATCAAGAGTTTGTAATTTTGAGGGCATTCTTTTGATATTTGTTTGATTTTTGGTCTATAGTGATAAAATAAAATATTAGATAGTAGGTATTTTTTGGACTTTTAGAGGATATTTTATATTTTTCGTATTTTTCAAATCAAACAGTAAATGAAACATGCTCTTTTGATTTTTGATAAAAGGGAAATCATGAAAAATGCTAACAAAATATATGGCATGAATAACTACTAATCAGGAACTTATTCCCATTTTTCCATGATCTTTTGGGCATGACTACTATTTTTATAAAATAAAAAATAATAACAAAAATAAATCTAGTTAGTAGTGGCATTTATGCAATTAAAAATAAATTCAGGGCTTTATATGCAAAAAACCAAAAAGTTTGAACTACAACTTGATTTTTATCAATTAAAACACAATATATTGGATGGGTTCAAGCATAAAATACTCAGCTCATGTAGCTGGTACTGGACTCACCTGCATTTTATGAAAGTTCCAGGGGCTTTTTGCTATAAAAGTTCCACAAAATTTTAAACTTAAATACTTTTTTACGACACTATTTACTAAATACAAAATGCATAGGGGTTTTATGAAATTTTTACCGTAACGCCTGATAATTGGGTTGTTGTTCGTACACCATGTGGAAAATCAGTCCATTGGAGGACAACATTGTTTTGAAAAGAACGAATAACCTAGATTAGATATGGGTTGTGTTCCTCATCTAACAACTGGGAAGGGAAACAAATAATACTAATGAACTCTGCCTCCGGCAAGCTTCGACTTTGGATATCTTCATCATCCGACAATGTCTTCGAGATTTGATGGGGGATATGAGTTGCTGGGGCTCCTCGATTGGTGCTGGGCTACTCCGATGAACTCAAGGAGGCTTCCACGACAATCTGGGATTTGACGATCCGAAAATTCAACCCTTTAAAGTGTGGTATTAACCCTCAACGGTCATTGCAGTCGGGCTGAATTCGGTTCGTCAAAAATCATCTAATTTAATATGTCAATGAAATTAAATGGTTGTATTTATATTTTACTTGGTAAGTAACCAAGGTCGAACGCAGGGACACGAGCCTCTCCCATGATATTTGAATTTAAATTCATTTAACTAAGTGTTGGTTCCAAGAATAGTAGGTCGATGAATGCAAGAAGACAACACAATATGCATTAAGTAATCATGAAACATGCATTTTTTATTTGATTTTTAATCATGCAAATATATGCGATTTTATGCAAAAATATGCCCCTACAACATTTGAGTACAATGAGCAATTTAAGGAGTCAATTTCAAGATCAAATCATGCTTTGCATTAAAACATAAATTGGCATTGATATGAACAAAGTACATGACCCTTCAATTAATTTTAGCCAGATGAAGTGCGTGCCAGTTTAGTAAATCAAGAATTCCATAATGTAGATAATGAAAAGAGCATTAAAATGAGACTGAAATCATCAAATTCGGATTTAAAATGCTCAAGATATTAAACATTAAATCCATGGAAATAAATGCAAGAAAACATGAAAGATAACTAGCAAATATGTCACTGGGAAGGACTAAAATGCAAATAAAATAAGGCACATGATCTTCCCTGTAAATAACCCGCACGTGCGAGGGTATTTTTGCAATTATTCAAACCTGTAGGGGGTCGGTTGCAAAATACCCCAGGCGCGCGTGGACAACACATGGTCTCAGGACCTTTCTACAATTTTTAAGAAGTATGTGGGCCTCCCTGCAATTCACCCTGGCCGCGCATGACTGGCACATGCACTTCAGGGTCGGTAGACACTTCAGGCTCGATAGAGGCTTGGGACAGCTTCGGCTAGGCTCAAAATATGCTCAGGTGTTTTGTGAAGGCTCGATGCAAGCTCGGCAGATCCAAATGTAGAGGTCCGTTAATATGGCTTGGAGGATCGCTAGAACTGACGCGTGGGCACCTGTCATCCGTGAGATCAAGATGATCTGACATCATCTGTATTTCATGCAGATGTCTACGTGTCCTCCTCTGGACCGTTGGATGAACACTGGGATAGATTCATCCAATGGTAGCTGTGCTTTCTCCTCCACCGTGGGGCTGGTGGCGAGTTATGATCTCTAGCGACGCTAGCGGAACTCCGCCACCTCCTTCTGTCCAAGATGAAACTCCTCCAAGGATCCTAAAAAGTCTTTCATCATCTCCAAAGCTCCCTGGAGATTGCTAAGCGTCCTAAAGGCAGCTGGTTACATCAGTACGCCAGAAGAGGCACTCGTGAACTTGGCTCAGGCAGTGTTCTGGCCATTGAAGACTCATTCACCTGCAACGTTCGATTCCTAGCCGTAGCATACACTTGAAGCTTGTGTGTGAACTGAGACGGAATGGAGGACATGCGAGTGGAGAAGGGGATCAACCTTGACTATCTTCTCTGATGAATCGAAGAAGAAGGGGGTCAAAATTGTCTATGGTCATGGAGGAAGAAGAAGGGGGTGTAAAAGATAATGTGTAAATGGTGGATGCGAGATAGAGCGTTTGGGATGGTCAATGAACTGAGATGGTGATAGTAGATTCCTAATTAATTAAGAGAATAGAGATAAAAATTACAAATAAGATCATAGGAACTTACCTGGGCTGATGGCGGAGCGGTGGCCTGTGCGCGAGCTCAGGGGAGGAGCTCTGGTCATCATTAAACCTCCTCGGCGATTGGAGGCAGCTAGGCGGGGCAGAGCCACCACGGTCCTGGCCTACCATGGCATGGGGTCATCATCAGGGGCGAGCACCATCTTTGTGCCTCGATCGTCCCTCCCCCTGTCATGGGGAGGAGGAGAGGAGCTAGGCGGAGCCCCGCATAAAGGTTGACAACCTTGACGATGGCCGGAGATGAGGTATTTAAAGGGGAGGATGTGGTGGTTTCAGGTGAGGGCCTTGTGGTTTGTGAGGCGACTTTGGAGTGAGGTGAAGGTCATAATGGAGTAAGTGGATACTCGCGAGGATGTGGGATGATCGGGTTATGTCATGTGGGTGTTGGGACGTGGAGATGGGGAACGTGGACTTGGGAAGACATGGAAGGGGGAAGGTGTGGTGAACGTGGGAGAGAGAGGGGGTCTGAGGTAGAATACGGTGCTTTGGCCGTTGGATATTGAGATCCAACTGCTGAAAGAAGGGCGCTAACGAGCGGATGGGATTAGGGTCTCGGGCGGCTTGATCAAGAGGCCAATGGATCACCATCTGGCGCCAGGAGAAAGAGGCAGGAGTGGACGATCGTGATATGATCATTGGATAGATCGGATGGTCGATATCTAGAGCGTAATGAATGGTGGAGATTAAGAGGTGAAGGAAAGAACAAATGGCCATGGAGATGACACGTGGCGCTCTGGGAGCACAGCGCTGACAGAGAGCTGTGATGGATCCCAAGCCCTCATTGGATGGCAGGTATCGAGGGCAGAATAAACAATGGCGATTAAGGCTCCCAGACCTCCATCCGACGACGGCTGGGCATGGGCGTGTGGCGTGAGGAGATGCGGCCACGTGGCTCAACCAGAAAGAGCCACATGGTCTAATCAGATTATTGCGATGAAGAAATTGATTTATGAGGGGGTAGATGGCTGGATTTGGAAAAAAACTCAAAACATGAAAGTTGTAGACTTGATGAGATCGACAAGTTTCATGTTGACAAAAAATGGAGTTGAGGTCAAATAAAGGTAGAAAATATTTTTGAGGGTATTTTTAAGGTAGAAAACACCACTCATTTTAATTTTGCCATTTTTGTGTTTTTAATTTATTCAATGACTCCGATAAATACACAACTTTGTTTGGTTTTTGTTGACACATATTTAAGCAAGGGGGTTAAAATGGGCAAATTAAGATGATGAAATTGGGTTTCATCACCCCCCTATACTTAAACTTTGCTCATCCCCGAGCATCAAACAAAATGAATGAGCTAGATTAACCCCCTTGTGCATGTGCATACAAGATCCAATATGTTCAAGTCTACTCAACTTTAGAGATCCAAAATCTTAGAGCTCAACCCTGCCTTAGTCAAGAGGCATCCAATTCCTCTAGTTATCTAGACTCTCTCTGATGTACATATAAACTAAGGATATGGCATTTAGTGTTGACGTTGTTCACGAGAGTAGAGTCAAAACGTCACCCAAGGTCTTGGTCTAAGAAATTCTCCTAAGGACCCAATCCTCAACACTAGGGAATAAATCAAATCTTGCATTCAGTCCACCGTCTCTTTAGTTGTCAGACTTGAAAGTGTAGATGGAAGGCCGGTAATGGAAGGCATGGGATTGTGTCATTTCTTCTCTCCCTCTCATTGAAACAAGGTTTCTCTCTAGTGCCTTATTACACAACACATAGTTTTGGTGTTGATCAATGCGTCCGTCAAGAGAAGTTGGAGTCGTCTGTACTTCTTTTCCTGGGATTACACCAGGGTGTGTCTCCTTTGAGTACCTATCGTACCTTCTACACCCAGACTTGTAGCATTTACGATGCAGAGCCCTTTTTTTGGTGCAAGCTCGACTCCTGGTCCTAATAGCAGTCCAAGTGGACACTTTGAAATGGTTGGGAGCGCTCGCCTTTGGTGGAAGCTCTTTTGATATTTGACTTTGTGGAATGAGAGCTTTTCTTTGACATTTCATTGCTTTGTAATAATTTTGGCTAGCTCCACTACTTTTACCAATAGTTGGCGTACACTGATCAACATTTTTTATTTTATTATACCCTGACACTTAGGTCAATGTCAAGAGATTAGTATAAGAACTAAGCTCTCATACTGGCTAAAGATGCTGACACTCAAGTTTCATGAAGCCTTCAAAGATTTTATCCCATGCTTGAGCATCATTAGATCCAGTCCAGACTCAAATCCCCCAGCCCAGTCCCTCAAGTCAACTCATTTCATCAAAATCATAGTTGTGCAGGTGATGTGCTGATCATATTCTTATGGTCGGAGACTAAGCATGCAATATAAGATGCAAATCTAGAAATCTAGGGGAATGTGGGTGATTAAGTCTAAGACCCTGATGGCTAAGGTTGGTTAACATAAAATCTCAGGACCTCACAAATCAATATTTCTTGAACAATTCAGATCCTGGGTGGAAGTGAGAATGTAGGGGATTTAATCCATCTCCTTCATCATCATTTTTTTAAAAGATATTATGACTTCCTAAACTCAATTAAGTAGATGCATCTACATTCAGATAGTATGGGTGTAAGTACAGGCCGGAGCCCGTTGCTTAAGGACAGAGCCTTACGCGATGTCCTCTAAACCACCCACTCTGTTAAGGGCGAACCCTCACTGAACGCGGCTACTTATTTGGGTTTAGTCAATTTGACTCTTAAGGGATTTTTGATTTTCTCATTTTTATAGATTTTTGATTAAAGGTTAGAACACAAGTTAGACTCATCTTTCCTTGAAATCAAAAAAATTTTCAATATCATGTCACACAAAGTAAACATTTTCAAAACATTTTCAAAAGATTTTTCAAAACAAGAGAAACTCATTTTTCAAATAATTTCAAAAATATTTTTTTCTATAAAAATAGTGTAACATAATGTAGAAAGCCTTGAAAATAAATTTGTCCACTTTGTTCAAAGGATTTTACTTTAGCCCAAAAAGTTTTAAAATTTTCAAAATTTCAGATTTTAGCTGAAGTACACATACTGTATATACGGTATACCCCCCTATACTTAAACTTTTCTATGTCTTCATCGCACTAAATGATACATGTCCATAGGTCCATTTAAATATAGGAAAATATACGGGAACTAAGGAGGAGGGATCCCCCCTATACTTAGGTTAAAAATAACCTATGTATAGAGGCAAGGAATGATGAGTAGAGAAATCATGGAGACTCAGGTCCCCCCTATACCTAGGCTGAGAGTAGCCTATGTATAGAGATTGAGAGTTGATGCTGGGAGAGACCCGAGGTGAACGAAGAAGGTTGATGGATATACAAGTGAGTGGATGAATGTTCAGAGATCAATGGAGTATCTAAGGCTCTAGGGAGGGTGTCGGAAAATCCATTGCTCAAACAAGCATGCAACACCCTTTTGTTAAACAAACTCACACGTGAAACCAACAAATGTTGGTTTATTATCTTATCGGTTTTATTGGTGATTAAATTTTTACGCGGAAAAAATGTTAAGTAAAACCAATTGCGTAAACTCGGGTGTTCCTCTCCCAAAACAAGATTTTACTCCATTTTTAGGCTGACATGCAATTAATAGTCCCAATTATTTTGCTTCAAGGTTATCATTGAATTACGGTGAGCACATAAACCAAGCAATCATCGTCTACCGCTCATTCCCATTTTCCTTTAACCTAGGTGAACAAGCTAAGAGGGGAAATCGAGAAAGACCATGTAATGGATAAAAACCATGATCTAGGCTAAGCGAGAAAACATGCAGTGCCTTAGTAAAAATACATGAAAACTGAACTGTATTGAAAACCAGAATAATATGTATGACGCACCTAACATACTTCTATTAGCGGGGAAGAACATCTTGGGTATTTGGCTAAGTGAGGCGATGCTATGTGCGTCTTTATTTTAAGTGTGTCCTACCTACGAGCAAGCATGAATAAAATGAAACGATGAAATAAGCTCGAAGAGAGATGTGCCTGGTCCTAGGTAAACACTCAAGTGTGGACGATCCCCACACAATCACATATAAATCATTTATCTACAAGCACGAGTCTTCGATCGAAGACCGCAGTAAAGACGATTATTACAAGCATATGAACTAAAATGAAAATGCGAGACACATTTTTTTATCCAATTATCTCCAAAAATTGCTTCGTGGCTCCTCGCAGCGAGGGAGTACATGCTCCTTGCCTCCTTGAGCATCAAAGGCCCCGCCACAAAAGCATAGGTTAGAGATCAATCGAATTTTTTTACGATGCACGACAAATGAATAAATTGACCTACATAAATAAAAACACTTAATTAAATAAATAAAAATCCAAACAAGGCAAAAGATGAGCCATGTCCCCGACAACGATGCCATTTGACGATCCGAAAATTCAACCCTTTAAAAGTGTGGAATTAACACTCAACGGTCATTGTAGTCAGGTTGAATCCGGTTCGTCAAAAACCATCTAATTTAATATGTCAATGAAATCAAATGGTTGTATTTATATTTTACTTAGTAAGTAACCAAGGTCGAACTCTGATACACGAGCCTCTCTCGTAATATTTGGATTTAAATTTATTTAACTAAGTGTTGGCATCCAAGAATAGTAGGTTGATGAATGCATGAAGACAAGACAATATGCATTAAATAATCAGGAAACATGCATTTTTTTATTTTATTTGTAATCATGCAAATATATGCAATGCTATGCAAAAATATACCCCTACAACATTTGAGTACAATGAGCAATTTAAGGTGTCAATTTCAGGATCAAATCATGCTTTGCATTAAAACATAAATTGCATTGATATGAACAAAGTACATGACACTTAAATTAATTTTAGCCAGATGAAATGTGTGTCAATTCAGTAAATCAAGCATGCCATAATGTAGATAATGAAAAGAGCATTAAAATGAGACTGAAATCATCAAAATCCAGATTTAAAATGCTCAAGTTATTAAACATTAAATCTAGGGGCATAAATGCAAGAAAACATGAAAGATAACCAGCAAATAGGTCACTGGGAAGGACTAAAATGCAAATAAAATAAGGCACATGTCCTTCCTTGTAAATAACCCACAAGCGGGAGGGTATTTTTGCAATTATTAAACCTACAGGGGGTCGGTTGCAAATACACCAGGCGCACGTGGACAACACATGGGTCTCAGGACCTATCTGCAATTTTAAAGAAGTATGTGGGCCTCCCTACAATTCGCCCTGGCTACACGTGACCGACACATGCACTTCAGGGTTGGTAGACGCTTCAGGCTCAGCGGAGGCTTAGGACAACTTCGGCTAGTCTCGAAATACGCTCAGGTGTTCTGTGAAGGCTCGATGCAGGCTCGGCAGATCCGAACTTAGAGGTTCGGTTATATGGCTTGGAAGACGGCTATAGCTGACGCATGGGCACCTGTCATCCGTTAGATCAAGATGACCGATGTCATCTGTACTTCGCGCAGATGTCTATGTGTCCTCCTCTAGACCGTTAGATGAACACTAGGATAGATTCATCCAACGGTAGCTGTGCTTTCTCCTCCGTCGCAGGGCTGGTGGCGAGTTCTGATCTCCGGCGATGCTGGCAGAACTCTGCCAGCTCCTTCTGTTCAAGGTGCATCTCCTCCGAGGATCCTAAAAAATCTTTCATCTTCTCCAAAGCTCTGGGAGATTGCTGAGCATCTTAAAGGCGGCTGGTGACATCTATACGCCGGAAGAGGCACTCGCGAACTTGGTTCAGGAAGAGTTCCGGCCATTGAAGACTCATTGACCTGCAACATTAGATTCCTAGCCGAAGCATACATTTGAAGCTTGTGTGTGAACTGAGACGGAATGGATGCCATGCAAGCATAGAAGGGGACCGACCTTGACTATCTTCTCCGGTGAATCGAAGAAGAAGGGGGTCAGAATGGTCTATGGTCATGGAGGAAGAAGAAGGGGGTGTAAAAGGTGACGCGTAAATGGTGGATGCGAGGTAGAGCATTTGGGATGGTCAATGAACGTAGATGGTGATAGGAGATTCCTAATTAATTAAGGAAACATAGATAAAAATTACAAATAAGATCAGAGGAACTTACCTAGCTGATGGCGGAGAGGTGGCCTGTGCGCGAGCATCGGGGGAGGAGCTCTAGCCATCGCTGAACCTCCTCAGCGACTTGAGGCAGCTAGGCTGGGCCGAGCCGCTGCTGTCCTGGCCTACCATGGCCAGAGGTCATCACCGGGGGCGATTGCCATCTTTGCGCCTCGATTGTCCCTCCCCCTGTCACTAGGAGGAGGAGAGGGGCTAGGCAGAGCCCGACATAAAGGTGGACAACCTTGACGATGTCCGGAGACGAGGTATTTAAAGGGCAGGATGTGGTGGTTTCAGGTGAGGGTGTCGTGGTTTGTGAGGCGACTTTGGAGTGAGGTGAAGGTCATCGTGGAGTGCGTAGATACTCGCAAGGATGTGGGATGATCGGGGTATGTTATGGGGGTGTTGGGACGTGGAGATGGGGAACGTGGACTCGGGGAGAAATGGAAGGGGGAAGGTGGTTCGCGAGCTGGTGAACGTGGGAGAGAGAGGGGGTCCGAGGTAGAAGGCGGTGCTTTGGCCGTTGAATATTGAGATCCAATGGCTGAAAGAAGGGCGCTAACGAGCGGATGGGATTAGGTCTCGGGTGGTTTGATCAAGAGGCGTATGGATCGCCATGTGGCACCGGGAAAAAGAGGCGGGAGTGGATATATCGAGGGTCGATATCTGGAGCGTAAAGAATGGTGGAGATGAATAGGTGAAGGCGAGATCGAATGGCCATGGAGATGACACGTGGTGCTTTGGGAGCGTAGCGTTGACGGAGGGCTGTGATGGATCCCAAGCCTTGATCGGATGGCAGGTATCAAGGGCAGAATAAACGATGGCGATTAGGGCTCCCATACCTCCATTCGAAGATGGTTGGGCATGGACGTGTGGCGCGACGAGATGCAGCCATGTGGCTCAACTAGAAAGAGCCACGTGGTCCAATCAGATTATTACGATGAAGAAATTTATTTATGAGGGGTAGATGGCCAAATTTGGAAAAACTCAAAACATGAAAGTTTAGATCTTGATGAGATCTACAAGTTTATGTTGACCAAGAATGGAGATGAGGTTAAATAAAGGTAGAAAATATTTTTTGAGGGTATTTTTAAGGCTAAAAACACCACGGATTTTAATTTTGCCATTTTTTGTGTTTTTAATTTATTCAATGACTCTGATAAATAAAAGAATTTGTCTGGTTTTTATTGACACATGTTTAAGCAAGGGGTTAAATGGACAAATTAAGATGATGAAATCAGGTTTCATCAGGGTCCTTCATACTCCAATTGACCCTGGAGATGATCCAGGTCCTCTTCTGTGCTCCAGATGGGTCGCCAAGCTGCATTACCTGTACCCAAACACTGGTGGGCTCAAGGGCTTCTTCCTCGGCCATTCGGTAAAGCTGAAGCAACATGGATGGAGGGGCGATGAAGCTCCGATGAAAGCAAATGAGCAGCTTAGAATCACTTCGATTCATGTAGAATAGGGGGTCAGATGTTAGAGTTTTTACGAAGAAGGCGAAGGAGAAGAGAATTGAAGTGAAGGTTGGAGGGGTCGAAACTCTGTCGATGGATGATGGATTTGGTGCCAAAGCGGAGAGATATAGCAATTTTGATTTTGAAAATTAATCTACGTACATGATTAAAAGATGAAATTAAAGCTGAATTTATGCTAAGGGAACTGAATGCGAGGAAATGAAGATTACTTAGCAGCTCGACAAGCTTGGGAAGCTCGGAGGAGAAGAATCTCACTGGAGGGGAGGTCCAGTGAACCTGGATCTTCCTCTATAACTCCTTATCCATGCCACAAAGGACCAGAGGTCTTCCTGTTGTCAACAAAGACTCAACGAAGGCTAAAGAGGGATAAAAATAAAGGTAAGGTTAGAGGGGGGTATTTATAAGGATGGGTTCTAACCAAAAAGAGGAAGACATGTGTGTAACTCGAAGAGGGATAGGTGAAGACCGCACAGTTGACTATGGTTAAGTTATTAATTATGTAAATTTCATTGTGACCTTAATCAATCAAGCGATCAACGAGAAAATAAACCTTTAAGAGATCAAGCAAATGAAACAAGTGAGTTTACTACTTTTATTAACCTGGTATAGGGACCGGGGTTGAACTCAAGGAGCACAATTATACAAAGTGGTAAGTTTTTAGAAATAAAATTCTTTTTAGTGTTTTTTATTTTTTCAAAATTTTAAATTTTCAAAGTGAAAGGTACAAGACAAGGGATTAAAATGAATAATTTCAAAAGGTTAAAATACGCAGAAAATCTAAAGTAAACATATTTTAAGGTTTTAAATAATTTATAGTATTTTTGGTAATTTTTATCTATTTTTCAGATGCTTTTGAAATTTTCAAAAATCAAATAGTAATAAAATGAGAAAACAATGCACAACTAAGGAGATTTTGAAATCTAAAAATAGGTAAAAATCAAAAATTCTCGGAAGTGTTTTTTATATGATAAACTAGAGGTAAATATCCACAAATATAAACTGAAATCAATATTTTTGTATTTTTATTTGATTTTTATATAACTATTTTATAAATTTTCAAGTGCTTTGAAAATTTTTAGGTTTTATATGGAAATTTTAAACAAGAATTATACTAAATCTAAAAGACAATAAAAGACAACTCCAAAATTTTATAGAATTTTTAATTGATATTTCGATTTTTTATGGAATTTTCAGAGCAAGAAGGTACTTTTTCTATTGTTTTTTATTTTTTAATAATAGAAAATACACGAAAATTAAGAAGCAAATATTACCATAAGTAAAACAAGTAATTAAGAATCATATGTAATTTTTAGGTAATTTTTATTGTCAATTGAATATTTATTGCATTAAATAAAATTTAGGTAGCTAAGTACAATTTACAGGGACCAATCTGCAACTATTTTAAGTCCTGGGGTTTGGCATATAACAAGCAATAAAAGTTTGAGGGACTCTTGTGCAATTAACCTAGTAAGTCCACACACATCACATGAATCAAACAAATAGGGGTATAACTATAATTTCTCAAAGTATTTAAAACATACAATAAAAAATAAAAAGTTCAGGACATGCACTCCAAATTTCCCACAAAAGCATGTACACATACACATGAACTCAACTCGATTGGACTAATACGCAAATGTAAAAACTACATGGATTTTATTGCAAATGTTTTAACTACAAATTATTTTTATTGGACTAAACGGAATAAACAAAACATGTAGGATGAAAAGAGAAATATACCCAAGATAGGTGGGTGATCTACATGTCAGAGACACATGTCATGCCTTCTTGGCGTACGGTTTGAAGACCATTGGAGTGCTGATCTGACGGCTCTAGAAAGGTGCTGGACGTGCAGCTTAGATCTGCAAAGGATCTGATCCGACACTGCGAAAAGTGGAGAACACGAATGGCTCAGATCAGAAATGGAGGAGAGGAGGTCATTTGACGACTCTGGAGGGTGCTCATTGAACTGGCATATGGGGGGTTTTGATCAAAGAGTTCTATCGATTCACTGGGCTGATCGGCTCGCGGATAGGTTAACTACCCTTGAAAGGTCCTTCTGCATCAAATGGCTGGCTCCAATGAGATGATGGACGACTGGATCAGCATGGAAGTGCTCACTACCTGGAGCTGCTCCACCCGGGTAGTCGGAGCACAGAAGGGGTCTCCTGGCACGAACTAACACCTGCAAAGGGTAGAAGGACTCGGGGACTTTGCTCCAGTCTGATTTATTACATAGAAAGATTATGGAAATGGCAGAGAGTAGAACTCTGGTTCCCTACAAAGGAGGTTGTGGGAACTTAACCAAATCTCACTCTGATGAGTGAGATATAAGAGTTTAGTCTATGAGAGAAGGAAGATAGTGAAACGGGGCGGAGATCGGCGTGGGTAGAGGTGATCGTGGAGCCATGGTGGATGGAGCTGAGAAGATGGTGGATGGCCGACGGTCAAAATCAGAGTGAATAATGTATATGGGAAGCACTGAGTAAGTACCTGAGTGGTCTAGCTTGAACGACGAAGTGAGGTTGAGGCGAAGTCCTGTCCTCGATCAGGTAATGGAGGGACCGAGAGGCTTTTCAAAGCAACGCTCCAACCACGTGATGAGCTACGTACAACCCGACGTCCAATCGAGTTCCAAAGGGACCTCTGATAACATGTCACTATTCTTGAGATGTTAGAGGAGGAATGGTGGTAAGTGGGACGAGCTAGTGAGTGAGGGTGGCGGAGAAGAGACTTTATAGGGATGACATACGGTCTAGAAGGATCGAGGGGATGTGCGTAATTGTAGGCAGATTCAGAACCAAATCAAAGATCTGCGAGAATCTCGGATCGACAAGGGAATCTCGGGTCCAAATCTCAAGGTGGATGGAAGTCGGAGTTGGGTGAGAAAAAGGGATAAAAATCTTCAATGAAGCAGGGTCGGGCCTGACACGGCTGGGGGAGAAGTTGACTAAAGTCAACAATCTGATGTGGACCAATAGGAATGCATGGATTTACATAATTAAATAAAAAATAACAAATGGCTTCAAAATGAAAAATGAATAAAATAAAGAATGTTTGTAAATTTTCAAGCTATTTTTCTATGACTTCTAATTATTTTATAAAATATATAGGTATGGTATATATAGTATAGTGTAATATGTACAAGTATAATAAACTTATATATTATATACATGTATTTTATTTTATTATTTTTAGAAAAATATAATTTATTTTATATTTTATCTAATTATATTATAATTTAAAGCGTATAAAAGATTTTGAATTTTTACAAATTAAATAAAGGTTTTAAATAAATAGGTATTATGTACAATATTTACAAGGGTGGCTAGTGTACAATAGAGTTTTGATTTTCTTCTTGCTTTATTTATTTTTTATTATTTTTTATTATTTTATTTTTATTTTACTTTTGGAGATATGTACAAGTATATAAAAGTGTGCATAAAATATAATTAGGTATAATTATTTACAAATATAGGTAGCATAGGACCCTATCTCTCCTACCTCATTCCTTGTCAATCATGCCAATTATTGACCTTCTCTCATGGTTTGGGTTTGTATGTACTTATTACATAATTACATCCGTGATTTCTTTTTATTTTCTCCTTTTTCTTTTATTTTGGAAAAGATGTGTTGATTATGGAATATTAACAAGGGTATGCACAATGGTTATTTATTGTATTTACAGATATTTATAGATATTTTTGCTAAAAGATGAAGCTAAAATAAAATAATAAAGAATGAGAATCAAAGATTCATCATCTCTCTATACTTTACCTTTGCTAGTCCCTTATCAAATAATTAATTGAAAAAGAAGTGAAATTAGAAGGAACAAAAGAAAGCATCAAAGTTGATTGCTAAACTCAACGTCAATAAATTGGAGTATGGAGCTCAATTATAAGTTTGGATTATTAGTTGGTGGAACCTTATTGGGAAGCGTGTTTAAGACTCAATAGCCTTCAAGTTTCATAGTTCTATGGTAGGGTTTCCTCAACAACCATGTCAGAACAAGTCTACATACACAAACTCTAATGATTATGAATCTTTCCTTGTACTGTGTAAGCGATATGTCGCTCTCCACCTCAAAAATGGCAAAGAAACAACCTCCCTCAACAAGGTAACTCTAATTCCCCAATCCAGCAACTCTTTCCTCGAGGAACAGGGTATTCCCTTCTAAGTTCAAGTACAACCAGCTCAAGAAGAGGGGAAAAGGAGAGAATGGACCGTGACCAGTGTAGTCACGTATCCTTTGGAGCTTAACCAGTGTAGTTAAGTCTCCTGCTACAAGCTTCCTTGAGGTGAGATGGTGGAATACATAAGATTTGCTTATTAACTATATACACCATGGAAGGCATTTATTTTCAATCAGACATGCTCCCTTTTTTGGAGTTTTTTTGCAATTTTGCACATCTTTTTGACATATATACAACATATCTACAAGTTGCTGCGTGTATATAAGGAGTTTTTTCTTATTGAGCTAGTAGACTATCCCTCTTTTGAAGCATTATTGCAACCCACACTCTCTCGTTGTTACAGCTCAATGCCATTAGACCTGATTGAGGCACATATACCTCCCTAGAGGAGAATGAGAGGTTCCGACTACCTGTAATATCCCCGTATGCTACTCTAAGCCAAAGGATTCTACCTCCTCACCACCTTATCCGTGTTGAGCTATGTATAATGTGCATGTCCAAGTCAAGCCATTGTCCTTGACAGTCATGCATGCATTGTTAAGTGTTCTACTTAGGCTCATCAAGATGACATGTGAACATAGCATATTGGACTCAAAGAATTAAGTCTCTATGGACATGAAAAGTCTTAACCCCAAATCCTATAAGGTTCCTTTGGTTAAGTGGATTAAGGTCTTAACAGAGCTCCATTCTTTAATTTAATTCCAGACTAGTTTAAATGTCAACCATGATGCAGAAGAATGGACATGCAAAAATTCTTTTTGGTGGGAATTTTTCAAATTATGTAAATTTTTATATGTTTTTAATTTTAATTTTTTGTATTTTTGAGTAGAGATGTTTTTACAAATATACATATTTAGAAAGGGGTTTATATTACATGTTTTATGTACAAGTGGATTTTACTCCAGCTTTATTAAGGATACTTATGTACACAGAATTTTAGGGGTAGATTATGGTTTTTAATGTACATATATACAAGTCATTTTCATACCACATACTTATTTCCTTATGTGGCAAAATAATTTTGTAAATATTTTTCAAAATATTTTTCAAAACTAGTTTTACAAATTGTTTTTGCAAACATTTTATTTTCACGTAAAAACTTTTTATATAGAAAATAATTTGACAAATCTTTTTGCAAATAACACATTTTTACGAACTTTGTACAATTATAACTTTTGCAAATAATTTTGAAAATGTTTTCAAAGTTTATTATTCAAGTTAAATAATAGCCATGTTATTAACAACAGAGTATGAGTTATGGCTAAAGTATATATACAATATATACGACACCCCCTATACTTTGCTTGAATGATGTCCTCAGAGTGATCAAAGAGTGACGAAGGAAGACATAACTCGTGCTGAGTGTAGAGAAGTGAAAAGAATAGTATACTAAAATAAAATAACAGAATAGAAGTCAGTGATCCCCTTATACTTGGGATCAAGCAATCCCAAGTATAGAAGATTGTACACAAAATGGAAACTGAGCATAATGTTCATCACCTCCCCTATACTTAGGGTAAATTGTCCCTCAATATAGGAAGAAAAAATACAGGTAATGGAAAAAATGGATAATCACAAGTCTAATACTGCCCTATACTTAATATTAAGTACATCCTAAGTATAGAAAAATCATAACATGGATATGGGGTATTAAATAAAATGAATGAGTGATATAGACAATATGGATCTATACAGAGGCGAGATAGAAGTGAAAATTAGGCATGATATGCAGATGATGTGATTCAAGGAACACAACTCATACAAAGTGGATAGGGGCAACATCAACTATGAGCGGATTATGATCAAGATATGGTTTTAGGCACTGACCGTTGACTCGAAAGGTGGACTCAAAAGACAACTCAGATATGTCAATGCTTCCGTTTTCATGTACGTTATGACCAAGTATAATCCCTTCCATTTACTCTGTAATTCCCTGGAAATAATGTCAACCTTGCATCAAATAATCGTACTCTCTGGTTGGTCTCGAACTGTTTACAGCTAATATAAGAGTCATGCCATATCTTCACTTTATCTTATATTGTAGGTTACTTGAGAAGGTTGTGTCTCTAAACTTGTCCATGGATGCCAATTTTGCTCTCCTCTGGTCTCCTACACTATTTGGATCTAATATCAGTAACTGCCCAAAGAGACTTATGCTTGATCTCCCCAGGTAAATGGCATGTCTTTCCATAAACAAGTCGAAAAGGAGATGTACTCAAAGGTTTCTTGATGGGCGTCCAATAGGCCCATAAAACCAAGTTCAAAACCTATGACCAATCCTTTTGATCTAGATAGACGACCTTCTGCAAAACAGTCGTAATATCCCATTAGAAACCTCAACAAGACCATTCGTTTGTGGATTATAAGGTGTGGCAAATCTATGGTCAATGCCGAACTCGTTAGTAAGTGCCCTTACCTTGTCATTGATAAAATGAGTCCCCTCATAAAAAAATCAAGACTCTAGGTACCCCAAACCGTGAAATGATATTCTTCCTCAAAAATTTACATATGGTTTTTGCATATGCGGCTTGGGCGGGGATGGCCTCAACCCAATGACTCAAATAATCCATAGCTGACAAAATGTACTCAAATCCCTCACTCTTAGGAAATGGACCATTGAAATCTATGCCCTATGCGTCAAAACCTCACATAAGTGAATGGGATGCATCAACATCATATCTCTTTGTCCATAAGTGCCCATTTTTTGACAGTCAGTACATCTCTTCACGAATTCATCCGAGTCCTTGAAGAGGGCATGCCATGAAAGGTCAGATTGAAGAACCTTTTGCGTTGTCCGTCTCTCAAAGAGATGTCCTCCTGCCTCAAGCATGTGGCAATAGGTGAGGACGCTATGGTGCTCCTCCTGAGGAATACACAGACGTAAGATACTATCCCCTCCTTCGTGGTAAAGGGTGGGATTCTCCCAATGGTAGGACTTGGCCTTCAAGAGGAAGGTCTCAAATCACAATCTGGGACAACCCTGTGGAAATTTCTTGCCAACAAGATAGTTCACAATGTCAGTATACCATGGGAGCAAGGTGATAGTTGAATTGCATTGTTTGGAAATGTGTCAGTGATAGGTGTGGTCTAATGACAATCCTCAAGATGCTCTTATATGGAGAGGTGATCTGCCACCACATTCTTGACTCAAGGTTTATCCTTAATATATATATCAAACTCCTAGAGGAGAAGGATCCATCTTGTCAATCTTGCTTTAGCACTCGGATGGTGGTGTGATTAATATAGATAGTCACTTTAGATCCAAGATTGTAAGATTGAAACATATCCAAAGTAAAAACTATGGCTATCGTCTCCTTCTAAGTCACAGTATAGTTCCCTGAATGGTATCCAATGTTCAGCTAGCCTAGTGGATGGAAAATCATATACTATTCCTCCTTTGTCCAAGCACAACCCCTACAACAAAATCAAAAGCATCTGTCATGATCTGGAATGGGAGAGACAAAGCGGGTGGCTGAATGACCTAAAACTGAATGACCAATTCTTAAGAGTCTTTAAAAAGAAAAGACACTTAGTCATCTGCGAGGAACTAGGTGTCTATCGTGAGTAAATCAGTAAGTAGTCGGGCTATCCGACTGAAGTCTTGTATGAACCGTTGGTAGAAACCAACATGCCCCAAAAAAGACCGCAACTATCTCAAGTTGGATGGTGCAGTAAGTTTCTTGATGATGTCGACCTTGGCCAGATCAACCTACATGCTCTTGTTAGAGATGATGTGACCAAGAACCATCCCTTGAGTCATCATGAATTGACTCTTCTCCCAAGATAAGACTAAGTGGACCTCTAAGCAGCACTGAGGCACTCGATCTAGGCAATCAAGGCTTGCATCAAACCCATTACCGTAGATTGAAAAGTCATCCATGAAGACCTCTAAACAATTGCCAACTAGGTCTAAGAAGATGGAAAGCATGCACTTTTGGATTGTAGCCATGGCATTACATACAAACAAACAACATCCGTCGAAAAGCATAAGTTCCAAACGGACAGGTGAACGTCATTTTCTCCTTGTCTTCAAGTTTTATGGCCACCGGATTATATCCCAAGTACCTATCAAGAAAGCAGTAATGACTCTTCCCAGCTAACCTCTCCATAATCTTATCAATAAATGGTTGGGTAAAATGATCCTTCTTGATAACCTGATTCAATCGTTTTTAGTCCACACAAACCCTCCAAGAAGTGGGTACTCAAGTAGCTATCTACTCTCCAGACTCATTCAAAACTATGGTGATACCTTTTTCTTGGGTACCACATGTAAAGGACTAACCCATTTGGAGTCAAAGATGGGGCATATAAAATCGACGCTCCACCACTTAGATATTTCCTTTATGACTACATCTCGAAGATTCCGGCTCAAGCTCCGTTGTAACTCATGCGATGGCTAGGCATCATGTTCGAGATATATGCGGTGAGAGCACATGGCTAGACTATTCCCTTGGAGATCAGCTATACTCCATCTGATTGCCTTGCGCTTACTTTCAAGAACCTCCATCAAATGAGATCCTTAACCTTCATTCAAATTCGTTGAGATAATGACTGGGAACATTTCTATCTCACCTGCAAGGAATCTGTACGTCATTCTTTGTGGTGAGGTCTTCATTTCTAGTGAAGTGCGAGAAGGAGGCTCTAGTTTCTAAAAGGTCTGAGTAAAATCTACCAAATTTACATGGAGAACTCTCATTGAATCTATGAGTCTGATGAAGATGTCTTGATGTATCTCTAAACTGTGTTGGCTCTATCTCCGTCCTAGCTGTAGACTCTATGGAAATTAAACACGGTGAATAATCATCGAAATCTTGCCAATCGAAATCGATGTTTGTACCTAAGGGATCTGCATCTGAAACAGAAGAAACATAATCTGCTTCGATATCTAAATCACGATCATCAACCTCTAAGGTATCCAGTGCCATGAGTGTGCTATCCTAGCTTTCATCAACTGTCATCAGTGGCTCTGCAGTCTTTAAAGGTGTGACAAGAGCTCATGAAATCAGATCTGTCCAAATGGGTTCATCATCTATAATCACAAAATCACACTCCTGGTGGACGTCTAGATCTGAGTCTATTATCTGCTCAGAACTCTGCTTTGAGCAAGATGAATCTATATCTCCAATTTCCTTAATCTTCTCTATTTGTATACTCTCGCCCTTGATGCGAAAGTATACCTTACCGTTATCATGATCATACATCGCCTTGGCTATGTACAATCACGGTCAACCTAAAATGATGGGGGTATTGGTCACACATTTGGGGATCTTCATGTCCAAGACAATGAAGTCCACGAGGAATTTCAGGCCCTTTATGGTTACTACATCGTCCTTTAATAACCCCTTCGGTCTCTTGATATATCTGTCTGCAAATTGAAACACTGTCCTGCTCTATCTAAGAGGGATGAACTTGAATCATTCAATTAAGACAACCAAGAGGAGGTTAATCGAGGATCTGATGTCTAATAGAGTCTGATGGAACTGTAGCTCATATGGCATATGACATATATAGCTCCTGCATCGGGTCTCTTGGTTGGCAATCGGTTCTGGATGGTGAAGCAAGTGGCACAAGTGAGCACATGGATTTTTTTGTTGTGGTTTCTCATCTTCTTTCATACGGATGGTAGTCTTCTCTCTTAGGTTCTTCTAGAATAGAGGGATGTTCTCAAGTGCCTTTTAAAGAGTCGGCTGGATCTGGAACCTGTCTATCATCTACTCGTTGAACTATGTTTGGTGCCTCTTTTTGGGATTTTCTTATTTTTGGTTATTCCCTAAGTGGAGTTCTTGAGGGAAGGGAATGGAGAGACCCTCCCCAAAAGGATGCGAGTTAGGAGTAGGTTTTTAGGCATCCATAAGGCTAGAATCCATGAAAAGATGATCAAACACAATAGATGGACTCACAGGAGATACATAAACCTTTCGTTTATTTATATTTTTGATTTTTTTAAAGTTTTCCCATTTTTTGTATTTTTTCTATAAATATCCTCACGTACATGAGAGGAAAAAAACAACTATATGACTCTTGATGGTATTGACAACATCTGAAACTGAGGCGTCAGTACCGTGCTCTAGCCTATCATCTTGTGAATTAGTGGAATTAATACCACCGTTTGCAACTGGAGATACACTGGCATCAACACCATCATCTGGAACATCATCCTTGGTGGCATCAATGCCACCATCATCATCATAGTTAGCGGCTTCAGTACCGATCCAGATTTTAACTGGCGCCCTAGAATCTGCAATGGGTTGTCACCTAGATGAGTCGCCGTCGACTGGCTTCCTACCGCTCGTAAGTGTCACAAAATCAACATCAAATAAATAATAATGTCATCTAGAATATCACTAGGAGATGCGATCTATGTAGATTATTCCCGCTCAGATGTTCTCTTTAGATTGTTTGGTTTAGGCTCAATCTATGTAGGTATGGCAACCTTGCCCTTGATTATTTCCCTCATTTCCTACAGGAACTCGTCCATCTCTCACAGGAAGGTGGCTTGTTGATCAAAAAGCATTCGGCCAAGATCATCAAGCGCTAGGTTCCCATACAAGTGTGAATGAGAATCGGACGGGTTGCCCCGTTGAAAATGAGGCTGGCTCTGCTGCTCGTAGTGGGGAGGAGGAGGCTGGAAATACTGTTGATGAGGTTGTTGCTACCTCCATTATTAACCCTGATATGTGGGTGAAGGACCATGCTGTGGCTACTGTCGGGAGTACTGGGGCTATTGCTGCTGCTGGTCGCCATGCCCTGCTCGTGCCAGAGGCTGTTGTTGGGATGAAGCACCTATAGTGGACCATCAGAAGCTTGGGAGGTGATGATGGATCCTGGGTTGCTATTGGTAGCAGGAGTACCAAATCCTATTGACTTCCATTAATGGCTCCTATTGATCATGGACTGGCAGGGAAGGGATGCCAATGGCTAATCCGGATGGTAGACCACCAGCTGAGTGTTTGAAGGAGGGGTTGGTAGTCATTGGTTTTACAAGAGTGACTGGATTGACTCTACCCGATTGTGATGAACATGACGATATGATGCAGATGGCTGAGATGAACTACTCCCTAGATCAACTCGTGATGTGGAATGGGGCTGAGAAGACATATGTGCCTCTTGGAGACACATGATTTGGGTCTTCAGGTCACTAAGAGTCTGGGCTTTCTCATCAATGTTATTGAGATTATCAAGGCTTGGCACACCTTATTCTTGATGATCTCTATCCAGTCCAGCTTCTAGCTAATGATACCCATATTGCCAGCTCAAGACTCTGCTAATGATGCAGCCGTAGAAGAGGTAGAAGGATCAGATTCAATGCTTGCTATCCTCTGGTATGAAGTCGCCTACGGGAGAGGCTTCCCTTGAGTGTAGACCCTAGTCTTGGACATCACCGTGTAGTTTTCGACCATTTCCTCATAAATGGCCCAGACTTAGTCTTCATCCTTGGAGAAGTAGGAATCTCCATACAAGGAATTCACTAGCCCCTACAGCTCATGTGTCATCCCATAGAAGAAAGTCTAGATGAGGTTGGGCTTGTTGATATCATGGTGGGATACCTATAGATAAGCTCTCTAAAGCGATCCCAAGCTTCGTGGAATTGCTCACTAGGGATCATGGTGATGTTGATGATCATTGCTGTAGCTGCATTTGTCTGATCGAGTGGATAGTACTTGTTCAAGTACATGGTATGGAGTTGTTTACAAGTAGTGACCACCCTCCTCAAGTGTTTCCGCCAGTAGGCTGCTCGGTCAACCAAAGAGAATGGTAAGGTGATCAATTTGATCGTGTCATTGTCCATAAATCTATCATAGACGGTGTTGTAGATCATCTCAAATTCTTGCAGATGGAGATGGGCTCTTCGGTGGCGTGCCCATGGAACTTGGGCAGAAGCTGAATCATCTGGGGGTAAAGCTCAAAGTCGCCTAGGATGGCTGGAAGCTCGATCCATAGGTGGGTGATGGTTGCACCGGGGTTGTGCAACTGACACATGGTACGAGCCAGTTTGGCTGGATTCTACGTCTCGTCTTGGCATCTGTCGTCTACCGGGCCCTCCTGTTGTAGTATTTCTCCACCACCGACTTGTCTCTCTGGTTCTTCTTGCCCAGATTGTATTTGTGTAAGCTCTCTCCTCACTTCTACCATGAAGATCCCTTTGTCTCCATCTCGCGTGGTCTCCAAGGAATCTAGCAGGGGTATTGTTGATGGCTGCAGATCCAATATGAATGATAAAGTCTGAGGGTGCTCATTTGTTCTATCCTCACTATCCATGCCTCCGGTCTCTGCAAAGCCAAAAAATCCTAGCTCAGGTGCTATCAAATGAATGTATAGTTGTGCTAGACTTTTGGTCTGTACTCAGAAGTTGAAGAAGTATGGTCGATGGGAAATTAGGTGGAAGCAAACTCAAGTCCAGAAAGCAGGTTTGAGCTCTCCGAAGCCGCAATAGATGAACATAGAGGAGTGTTGGAAAGCGATGCTGCCAGAGGCAGCCTAAGGGATGTCCTTCCCATCATATTAATATGGGGATTTATGAAGATTGAACCTGGACTGCAAGCAGGATGAGAAAACAAAGCCCTGATTCACCTACTCAACACATATGTGATGACCGTGAAAGTTCGATCGTTTATCATGTCACATTTTATTAGGTGATAATTCAATCTTATAGAGTGGGTTAACGAGCTGTTAGGAGGCCAATTCTTCTGGAGACTAGCCCAGATTCTTACTACTAGTTGCGCTTATTTCCAGCCAGTATGGGCGTAAGTATAAACCGTTTCTAGCTACCCAATTTACTTGAGAATGGAGCCTTATACAAGGTCCTCTAAACCACCCACTCTACTAAGGAAGTTCGGACCGTTTACCAGCTACCCAAAAAATCCTCACTAGAGAATATCTAATAGTTTTTGTTAGAACCAGTAGTCTAAAGAAAGTTTAGGCATGAATCTATCCTAGTGTGTGAGTCGCTCAACTCTTAGTAGTAAAATCAGACAAGGAAGGAGTTACTTTCCGCAAAATAAAATTTTAAGTGATGTTCTATTTTAGGTAAAGTATGCTTTAACAGTCCCAAATTTATTAGTTATCTCTTTTTTTAAGTATTTTTATGAATAAAGGCAACATCTAATGATTTTTTTGATTTCCATTTTTTAAATTCCAATGAAACATGGGGAGGAAGACGGAAAAGCTGATGCACGGCGAAATTAATGATGCATGCATAGTAAGAAATGCATACCTTACTGCAACAATCTACATGTAAAATCATCCGTGCATTATTTAAAGACAGAAACTAAACTAATCTAGATGATGCATGAGGAAATCATCCCCTGGTGATAGCTTCTCTTATGGGAAGAACTGATGCTAATTAACCATAAAAGAAACCAAAGTCAGGTATTGGAAGTCGCTTGGTGCCTGCCACAACGGGTCTTGATAGTGCTATATGCGACTTCTCACGGCACATGGTTTCTGGTCCAATTAATTTTGCTTTTTATTTGACTAAATCGGAATGTGATCTATAGGAATAATACTGTGTTTGGATCTTAGTTCTACCGAGCTCAACGAAAAATAGAACCTATGTCTAAGGGCTAAAACCTCGAGAAAGAAGTAAAAATAACTTATGAAAAATCGCGAAAATCCGGTGATGCCCCCCCAGTGCACCAATACTCGGTAAAACAGACCTCAAATAATGTTGAAGTCCAAAAGTGCCCACAAATATAGGTTATTGTTGAAGTGGATTTTCATGGTTCTAAAATATGTCTCACACAAGGCGGAGACGCATTCGCTCTGGCGACCCGCAAGAAACCCTGCTTCAAACAACAATTAATCCACAATGATAATTATGCAATAAAAACCAGTATGGAGTTAAAATTTATTATAAGTCTACATTTAATGTGTATAGTGTGCAAGCATGTAGAGGTCGCCATAGGGAATAGGTAGGATAGATCGAGGCAATGAGTGCACAAAAAATGTGAATGCAGTGTATTTATCTATAAGTGCTATTTTTTATGTGGGTTTTAATTTTACATTTTTATATTTTAATTTTTAATTTTATATTTATATTTTTAATTTTCTTATTTTGTATTTTCTACTTAATTTTTTATATTTTTATCTTTTCTTTTTCTTTTAATAATAAAGCTATATGTAGGATATATATACAATATAAGCTAAGGTTGATATAAAAATAAAAAAATATTCAAAATAAATAAATAAAATATTTTTAGGTTTTAGATAATTTTTACTATTTTTGTGATTTTTTTGAATTTTTGCTTATATATTTTAAAAGTCAAAAATACTTTAAAACGTGGATAAAATAAATATCTGAAACTAAAATGGAGACTAAAAATATAAAACATTATAAAAATTCTTCAAATTAATTTTAATATATAGATAATAATATATATAAAAATATAAACAAGAAAATAGAAATTTTGGATTTTCTAAATTTTTTTTATATTTCTATAAAGGTTTTTAAGTATTTTTTTTTCAAATTTTAGATTTTTCTTTTATATTTTTAAGTGTTTTTTGTTCTGAAGTTGTAAAATACATAAATAAATGAGAATATTTTTTTTTAAATTTTTTAAAAAGATTTGTAATTTTTGTGTATTTTCTAGTTCAAGTACGTATAAAAATAGATGTTTTTATTTTTAATAAATAATAAAAAGTTTCAAGATGCAAAGTAAAAATTGTGCATGAAAGGACAATGCAATAGGATGCTACGCCTATTTTTGGGGATTTTTTCAGATTTAATAGCTATATGATATAAATAGAGACAACAAAAAGAAACTACACCACTAACAACGGTATACATGTAAATAGTAGAAAGCTCAGGGGCCAAAGTGCAATTTCAACAAGAATATATAACACAATATTCGAATTTCTGGAGCAATTATAAAATCCAAGACCCAAGAGGGCCTCTTTGCAACATCGCCAAGATCATGTGCACATGCACGTGAGCCACGCTAGTGGGGAACTTTTTGTAAATATCAGGAAGCTCATGGCCTACTTGCAATTTGTACAAAAATATTAAATGTTATAAAAATGTTTCTGAACTAAAAACACAATATGAAATCCCAAGGGAGTCAATTGCAAAATCACCACCTTATGTGATGCTTCATGTGAGGTGACGTGGCTAGGATCGAAATGTAAATAACAAAAGTCGAGGGGATTTTATGCAAATATTACAAAATAATTATGCTACATATGATTTTATGCATTGAATATGAAATACAAATTATGCTAGGGTTAAATTGCAAAATACCCAAGCACTTAGTGGGAATGGACAACAGATGATCTTTACTTATGCCACGTGTCGTCCTGGAGCTCGCGATGAAGGTTTAGAGATGACCGACTACGATTAAATCATGGTCGACAATAGGACGGTGCTGGCACTATGCCATCCAATGGTGGCTGTAGCTTAGGAAGAATGAGACCTCATCCAAAGACAAAGGAGGTCGGAGGAATAATCGGGAAGAACTCCACCGAGGCGAAGTTCCACCGGCCAGATCTCGCCTCTCCAGTAGTCATTGACGCTTTAAAATGACGAAGGAGCTTCCTGGGATGACTCTTTATCTATCGAAGACCCCAAAATGGCGTGGAGGATGTTGGAGGACCCCACGACGTGAAAGAACGGGGGCTGCTCTAGGTTCTCCTTCAGCAAAAACCGACTCCAGATAGAGTCCCTTGACTCCTGAGACCTTCAAATAGGTTAAAGAACAATGAGAGAGGGCTCCCCAGGGAAAGAGAGGTCTAAGTGGACGATGAATAGTGCTAATAGAAGGTTTGCCAGAGTGGGAGCTCCGACAAACTTCAAATGGGGGTTAACAACTAGATTACTTTATGAAATGACAAAATACAAGTGCTAAATAAACCTAGGATTAAGCCTACACATCAAATGTTGTAAAAGTGGACCTTGAGCAGAGCACGATCACGAGATGAGATTGCCAAGAGCGGAGCTTTGGTGATGGTTGGAATCTGCCCCTTAACCACGTCTAGCTCTGCCGCTGACAGTCGAGGGAGGAGGCTGCTACCCCCCTCAATCACGAGAACACCAATGGTGGGGCTGCGCTAGGCCAAGAGAGGTTCAACAAGTCGAGGGAAGATTAGGGTGCCATATGTGAAAAATGGCTTAGGGTAGCTCGAAGAATGAAGGGTCTGGAGCGATGCAGTGATTCAAAGCCCAAGGAGAGCCAAAAGTGTGAATCATCGAGCAGAAAAGTTGTCAAAGTCTCGATGCAAAAGGATTAATGATGCAACCTCCAAAAAATCGAGAAGCAGGGTGAAAAACGAGATCCTGACAAGAGCAGACCTCGGTCAGAGAGTTGACCGAGGTCAATAAAAGGGAGAAGCTGGTTGGTCTACGTGGATGAATTAGAAAAAATCCCTGCAAAAATAATTACAAATTTGATTACAAATAAGAAAAGATTTTATAAATTTTAGGTTATAAAATGAAAAATATTTATTATTTTCTCAAATATTTTATCATGATTTTATTTATTTTTTGGAGCTTTAAAATTAAAAGTTACTTTTTAAGGGACATATATAGGCATAATCAACTATGTATTTTAGTCTTTATTTTTATTTTTTATCCTTTATTCTATTAACTTCGTTTATTATTTTTATATTTATAAATTTTTTTATAGACTTGAATTTATTTTTATTTTATTTTTTATATAATATATATAATTAAATAAATAGAAGTATTATCTATATAGGTATAGATATAGGTATTTCATCTATGTATTTGCTACAAGTATTTTATTTTAGTGTTTTCTTTATGTTTTTATTCATGTTTTAATATTTACATATATTATAAATAATACTTACAAAATTATAAAAATCTAAAATTATAAAAATAATGAATAATAAATAAAATAAATATTTTAATGGGTGTAATTGTACAATAGGGGTCCAAAGCCTAACTTTGACATCGTAACTCCAAAAAATATGAAACTACCTTCATTAAATAGCTTATTAAAAGTTATATATTATTAAAGTTATTTTGATATATTTTGAGGTTTTATTTGAAAGATATGGGTCTGGGAAGTTGACGTTTTGTAAACTTATTCAGACTGTATCTTTTCTCTATGTATTATTTTTGTGTGAAATCAATTTTTTATTTTTCTATATTTAATTATCTACAAAGTTCATGTTCAAAGTTTTTTTTATTTTTGGTATAAAAAGTGGAACTAAAAGTAGGTTCCAAAAATGAGTGAATTAAATAAAAGATATTTTTATTTGATTTAAGCCCTAATCTCCCCCTACTTTATTACTTGTCGACCTAGTCACCGAGATGCCTAGGTCTTGGGGTTTAGGGTCATAAAATATTTCCAATATTTTAGTCTTTTTCTTTTCTTTTATTTATTATATAATTTTGGCATTAAAAATCATATTTTATACACTATTTACACAATAATGCATGAATGCTAAAATGCCTAAATTAAGGGTATTTACATGCGTTTACTAGGTCCTTTATGGCCAAAATGATAGAATAAAGATGATGAAATGGAGATTCATCATCCCCTATACTTGCCTTTGCTAGTCCGTAGCAAACACTTATGTAATAAGTGCAGAAAAGAAAAAAAGAAGAGAAAAAGAAATAATGTGGATTATGTTTAATTATCAAATTTATCTTCACAAAATCAAAGTTTGGAGCTTAAGTCGGACCTTTGGAATTTTAGTGCGGGCGGAATTTAATGGGAACCAGATTTGAAATCCAACAACATTCGATAATTCCAAAACTCTGTTCAAGTCTCCTCAAATAGCCAGGTCAGAATACTTCAACTCAAACGCAAACCCGTATGACTATGAATCTGACTCGTATAGTGTAAGTGATGGTGGCTCTCTCCAACTGAAATGACAAAGAGACTGACTTCTTCAGAATGTCAACCCAATGATTCCCCAATCTAGTAACTCCTTCCTTGAGGAGCAGGGTATTCCCTTCTAAGTTCAAGTGATAACAACCTTAAGAGGAGGAGGTGAAGAGAATAATGGATGGTAGCTAGTGTAGCTACCCATCCTAGGATGTAAGACCAGAGTAGTCAAGTCATCCAACTGGAGGCTCACACGATTTTATTTTGATGCTCAAGCCTGCTTATTGACTATACAAATATATACACTCCTGTAGACATTTTATTTTTAATTAGACATGTTTAAGTTTTTGGAGTTTTTGCTTTTTTTTGAAATATTATATACACCAACATTTACATAAGGAGTTTTTCCTCTTGAGCCAGTAGACTATCCCTCTTTTGAAACATTATTGCAACCCACCCTCACATGTCTTCAAAATTCATTATCACTGGACGGGTTGTGTTGCACTTCCCTCCCTAGAGGAGGACAAATGTTTCCACTTGTATGTGTCTCATACCGACAAATCCAATCCTCTCACCACTCCAACTAAGTTAAGCTAAGTGAAAGGTGCAGGTGTCCAAATTAGGTCATTATTGACAAGAGTCGTATATGTGCTCTGAAATACTCTACTTAGGCAGTTAAGAATCCATTGAACCAAGTCTCGTGATCCTCAAAGAATTAAGTCAACTAGACCTAAAGTACCTCAATTCCAATTCCTATAAGGTTCCTATTAATTAGATAGATTTTATGGTCCAAGCATGCTCCAATCTTCGGATTTTACTTAGACTTGTTCAACTATCAAACTCAATCCAAAAAGTGCGAATGCAATGAAGAATGCATAAAATATTTTTTAGATGCAATTTTCAAAGATTTTGAACATTTTATGGATTTTTGAAAAAGATGATGTATACGAATTTTTTATCTTAAAAAAGATTTTGCAATGTTTTAGGTATTTTATGTTTTACAAATGTTTTTGTGATTTTTGGAAACAAAAGATTTGGGATAAAAACTAGGTACAAATATTTACGAGGATGCATCTTATATTTTTAATATTAGAGTTTAAGAATTTACATGGGGTAAGTAGGAAATTTTATAGGTATATATACAATTTAATAAATAATTTTAGTGTAATGTATATATTCCTCAACATTATTTGAAAAATGTTTTTCAAACAATTTTGGAAAAGTATAGTCCAAAATAATTTTTACAAAAAATTTTTACAAACATGTACACTATTTGAAAATCATTTTGTAAAGGTTTTTTAAAACTATATATATATATATAGATATTTCGAAATATTTTTGCAACCATTTTGCAAACATTTGCAAATTGTTTTTCAAACATTTTTATTTCAGACAGAGAAAGTAAATTTTTGAAAATAAAATATTTTCAAAATGTTGAAAATATTTAATAAAACATTTTAAATAGTTTTCGAAAGATTTTTCAAGAAAGTTTTCGCAACTATTTTTCAAATATTTTGCAAAAAATATTTTCACCTGATTTATTAACCAATAAATATAAAAGAGTTTGAGGAATGATAAATATCTTTTTATTAAAAATTTTAATGAATTTTAATAATATAATTAGTCAGAAATATTATAAAAATGTGAAAGTACGAGTTATGGCTAAAGTATATAGAGTCTATATTCGACCCCCCTATACTTTGCCGGAGCAATGTACTCATAGATCAGAGAAAAAAGAGAAGACATAACTTGTACTAAATATAGAAAAGTCTAAAGAATAAAGAACGAATAGATAAATGAATGAACAGATGAGAAATTGACCGTCTCCCCTATACTTAGGATCAAATAATCCTAAGTACAACATGCTGCACACAAAGCAAGGAGGGTCAAGGATAGAAATGAACGGATTGTACTCATATCGTCTCACCCTATACTCAGCATAAGATATCCGTAAGTATAGACAAGAAGAGGAGACAATGGAGAGGATCAAAGAATAAAAGAACTCTGGGTGCACATCCCCTATACTTAGGACAAAGTACATCCTAAGTATATAAGACCGACAAAAAGGGGCGATACTTTTTCGATAGAAAAAATAAAATAGAAAAGGAAAAGAAGAAAAGAGATCTCAAGATGGTTTAGGGTCATAAAATATTTTCAATATTTTAGTCTTTTTCTTTTCTTTTCTTTATTATATAATTTTGGCATTAAAAATCATATTTTATACACTATTTACACAATAATGCATGAATGCTAAAATGCCTAAATTAAGGGTATTTACACGCGTTTACTAGGTCCTTTATGGCCAAAATGATAGAATAAAGATGATGAAATGGAGATTCATCATCCCCTATACTTGCCTTTGCTAGTCCGTAGCAAACACTTATGTAGTAAGTGCAGAAAAGAAAAAAAAAGAAGAGAAAAAGAAATAATGTGGATTATGTTTAATTATCAAATTTATCTTCACAAAATCAAAGTTTGGAGCTTAAGTCGGACCTTTGGAATTTTAGTGCGGGCGAAATTTCATGGGAACCAGATCTGAAATCCAACAACATTCGATAATCCCAAAACTCTATTCAAGTCTCCTCAAATAGCCAGGTCAGAATACTTCAACTCAAATGCAAACCCGTATGACTATGAATCTGACTCGTATAGTGTAAGTGATGGTGGCTCTCCCCAACTGAAATGACAAAGAGACTGACTTCTTCAGAATGTCAACCCAATGATTCCCCAATCTAGTAACTCCTTCCTTGAGGAGCAGGGTATTCCCTTCTAAGTTCAAGTGATAACAACCTTAAGAGGAGGAGGTGAAGAGAATAATGGATGGTAGCCAGTGTAGCTACCCATCCTAGGATGTAAGACTGGTGTAGTCAAGTCATCCAACTGGAGGCTCACATGATTTGATTTTGATGCTCAAGCCTGCTTATTGACTATACAAATATATACACTCCTGTAGACATTTTATTTTTAATTAGGCAAGTTTACGTTTTTGGAGTTTTTGGTTTTTTTTGAAATATTATATACAATAACATTTACATAAGGAGTTTTTCCTCTTGAGCCAGTAGACTATCCCTCTTTTGAAACATTATTGCAACCCACCCTCACCTGTCTTCAAAATTCATTATCACTGGACGGGTTGTGTTGCACTTCCCTCCATAGAGGAGGACAAATGTTTCCACTTGTATGTGTCTCATACCGACAAATCCAATCCTCTCACCACTCCAACTAAGTTAAGCTAAGTGAAAGATGCAGGTGTCCAAATTAGGTCATTATTGACAAGAGTCGTATATGTGCTCTGAAATACTCTACTTAGGCAGTTAGGAATCCATTGAACCAAGTCTCGTGATCCTCAAAGAATTAAGTCAACTAGACCTAAAGTACCTCAATTCCAATTCCTATAAGGTTCCTATTAATTAGATAGATTTTATGGTCCAAGCATGCTCCAATCTTCGGATTTTACTTAGACTTGTTCAACTATCAAACTCAATCCAAAAAGTACGAATGCAATGCAGAATGCATAAAATATTTTTTAGATGCAATTTTCAAAGATTTTGAACATTTTATGGATTTTTGAAAAAGATGATGTATACGAATTTTTTATCTTAAAAAAGATTTTGCAATGTTTTAGGTATTTTATGTTTTACAAATGTTTTTGTGATTTTTGGAAACAAAAGAATTGGGATAAAAACTAGGTACAAATATTTACAAGGATGCATCTTATATTTTCAATATTAGAGTTTAAGAATTTACATGGGGTAAGTAGGAAATTTTATAGGTATATATACAATTTAGTAAATAATTTTAGTGTGATGTATATATTCCTCAACATTATTTGAAAAATGTTTTTCAAACAATTTTAGAAAAGTATAGTCCAAAATAATTTTTACAAAAAAATTTTACAAACATGTACACTATTTGAAAATTATTTTGCAAAGGTTCTTTCAAACTATATATATAGATATTTCGAAATATTTTTGCAACCATTTTGCAAACATTTGCAAATTGTTTTTCAAACATTTTTATTTCACACAGAGAAAGTAAATTTTTGAAAATAAAATATTTTCAAAATGTTGAAAATATTTAATAAAACATTTTAAATAGTTTTAGAAAGTTTTTTCAAAAATGTTTTCGCAACTATTTTTCAAATATTTTGCAAAAAATATTTTCACCTTATTTATTAACAATTAAATATAAAAGAGTTTAAGGAATGATAAATATCTTTTTATTAAAAATTTTAATGAATTTTAATAATATAATTAGTCATAAATATTAATAAAAATGTGAAAGTACGAGTTATGGCTAAAGTATATAGAGTCTATATTCGACCCCCCTATACTTTGCCAGAGCAATGTACTCATAGATCAAAGAAAAAAGAGAAGACATAACTCGTACTAAATATAGAAAAGTCTAAAGAATAAAGAATGAATAAATAAATGAATGAACGAATGAGAAATTGACCGTCTCCCCTATACTTAGGATCAAATAATCCTAAGTACAACATGCTGCACACAAAGCAAGGGGGGTCAAGGATAGAAATGAACGGATCGTACTCATATCGTCTCACCCTATACTCAGCGTAAGATATCCGTAAGTATAGACAAGAAGAGGAGACAATGGAGAGGATCAAAGAATAAAAGAACTCGAGGTGCACATCCCCTATACTTAGGACAAAGTACATCCTAAGTATATAAGACCGACAAAAAGGGGCGATACTTTTTCGATAGAAAAAAGAAGATAGAAAAGGAAAAGAAGAAAAGAGATCTTAAGATGGATGAAAATAGAGAAGGACATACACACCACTCCCCCTATACTTAGGGTAAAATAAGCCCTAAGTATATGAAACAACATGAGTGATGAAACAGAATAATGAAAGAACACTTGGCTCGTCCACCACCCCCCATACTTAGGACAAAGCACGTCCTAACAAGGCACACAAGAATGGGTGGATGAGAAAACAGAAGACAGAAGGAGAGAAACAAAAGCAGATAAACAACAGAGTGGATGTACAGAGGATCAAGAAGGTTGAAAGAGAACCTTCTTGCAGGACCACTGAGGAATATATCTGATATGGTGTAGTTCGACATCGGGGTCCTTAGATGAATCAAACCGATCAGGGTTGACATGGTGAAGATCCTCAGTGGCCCTAAGGTGAAGAGGCACAAATGGGTCAGTGAAAGAAGTACAACTAGGTCCGACTTTGACGGTCTTGCTGATATCAAAGTGAAATGAAATGAACTCATCATCATAAGAAGTAAGTATAGTGTTGAAGGATATGGGAAAAGTCCTCAAGCGCATCAAGGAAGCTTGATGATTACATCGAATGCGATCGGGAGCGACTAGTCGCACTAATCGCTACGGGCAACATAAATTAATTTTTTTATGTGACGAAACCACATGATCCAAGAACACTTCTCGGATCATTTCGTCTAAACCACAAATAAGTAATAGGATCACCTCTTGAAGTGTGGTTGCGATCAAGTCTCTAAACAAAGAGACCTCCTGTCTCAAGTCCGATCCGACGGAGGAGACTCTTGTGAGCGCGTGGATGAGATGCGTGCTTCTCCATGTTGATGATTCAAACCGTGGATCTCTTGATCTCGACAAGAAAGATACGACATATTGTTCATGATAAAGGCACGCTGAAGTAGAGGGAGATCCACGAGCAAACGATCGGATAGCATAACGACGACGTTGCGGCGATAGAGGATTGCTCTAGGGTATCCATGGTGGACGACCGCATGAGAGACTGAGAGAGTGGGCGTGTAGAGAGAAAAGAGAGAGAGAGAGGGGATTCATTAATTATTCTCATATGAAGAGCAACGGATGCCTCTTCTTATATAGGGTTTTGGGAACCCATGGATCCCAATCCATGGGCAACACACAATCAATGGATGAGATTGATTTGTGTTTCTTTCAATGGCTAAAATGTTGTTGTAAAAACACAATATTTAATTTAATTAAATATATATCGATAAATCAATATATTTAAATTCAAATCAAATCTATTAATTATCCTTGGAGATAATGAGGAAATAAACCATATCCCCTAAAAATGGGGGATAACTACCAACATCTCATGAGATCTCATTTTCTCATGAGATCTCACTATCTCATGAGATACATTATCTCATGATATCTCCAGGATTTACAATAACAATTGTTGTAAATTATTTCACAAAAATAATTCATAATTATCTTGTGAAATATTGCAGTCATGCCATTGGAAAAATGTGAATCGCATTCACATCCCCAAACAAAATGTAAATTATATTTTAATTTATCATCCAATGTGAATCCAATTCACATCAATAATTAATCAACAAATATAAATCACAAATAGCTCTCTCTTATATATATTATAAATCACATTTATAATATATATATATATATATATATATATGATTGATATGGATAGTGCTATCCACATTATTCGTATCCATGATAATTAAATCACATTTAATCATCTTGGATCTCTTTTCTCATGTGCCGAAATAACATGAATCACATTCATATTATTCACATCTTTGATAATTAAATCACATTTAATTATCTCAGATAAGTCTCCTTATAATATGAATCAAATTCATATTATCCATGATAATTAAATCACATATAATTATTAGTTTTCTCGATGCTAGGATACATATATAAACAATGAAATTATCCATGAACTCTTTCAAGGATATTGCGCTCTCTCTGCGGATACTTGGAGATAAGGACAAGGCGATTGTATTGTTCCATGTATATTGACTTGGATATTGAGATAATATCTCAAATCCAGATCTCGGGCTTCCCATAGATGCTTGATTAAATCAAGACCATAAATCTAATCTTCTCATTGCATCTAAATCTTATTCAGATTAATGTCCAACATTTGGACTAAGATCAGATTACTTCTCTACTAAGAGGAGTCACTAAAATCCAGACCCGTTTCATCACTCCCTAGGATTGAAAGCATTATGGTTATACAATCGTTTATGATCACCTAACCCTCATGTATTCCAATTACCTGTACATCCTGCATCCTGGAAGACTCAGAATAAACCCGAAGTATTAGAACAACTTTATACTGTCTACTTCGGGGTTTTATTATTAAGTTTCTCCTATGATCATTGGGAGTTGGTATCGATCGTATCCTTTCTAAAAACATATATCATACCTAGGTCTTGATCATATACTTTCCAAAAGTATATAACAAACCTACAAATTCAGTCAAACTTCCAAAGCGAGACAGCCGTGCACAGAATTTGATTCTTCCCAATATCTCATGAGTGAGCTCATGACTTCCGGTTCAGTAGTGAACTTGTATGATCCCTTTGAGAGATCGTATTACTCATATGCTCTTATATGCACACCAGCGCGCCACTGTGTAGACCTTGGTTAGGTCATCAACCTATTAGTCCACCAAATGTACATAGTCAGACTTATAGTAACACATCTGTCTCCAGTCAAAGGATGCGTGCTTGTATCATGACAACTTATGATATATGACTTTGGTTATCTCGATCTTGTTATGTCAACTCTTTGACCTAACTAATCTGACACCTTCGAATCTCTATTCCTTTGCAGAGGACCTGCATCAAGAGGTTGATCAGATATCAGCCTATGTGAGAAAGGATTGCCATTTCCTACTCAGGCTGGAGATCATCTCTTAACAATCATTTGACGGTGCTTGATGATTCCTCAATCTAACCCTTTAGATATTCATCCAAGCACCAGCCTCTATGATTCAATAGTTGAATCAACAACTGTATGATTATTAAGATGCCATGATACACAAGCCTAATTGTACAAAGGGACCTATTATGGAAATTATTTATTCTTCATTTCAGATCAGGGAATGATATTCGCAATAACATTTATTGCTTAATGGCTCACCTTGGGCTCGCATGTCCAACAATCTCCCACTGGCCCAAAGAGCCATTAATGGGCTAATCCTTTAAACCCTCACTTACGTGACAATCATAGTCTATTTAGAAAAATAGCTAGGTAAGCTGATCAGTCACTCTGTTCCTACGTGACTACGCCAAGTCCTTTTATGGCACTTGCATATCCGCAGTAACAGTGCTCGCATCTAATGCGAATGTTGCATCTTATGAAACCAATACTCAATATTGTTAGTTATAGTGTCCTTGACACTACAGCTTAATAATTATCATAACCAATATTTCTATAATCCTTATCAGAATACCCTTATTACTGGATATCTCCATCTCCAAAGGTATCTAAAGTTAAGACCTTTTATATCACTATCTATATAGTCTTAATTTCTTGAAGATAATACTTAGAGATCGCTATCACGAAAGTCTTGTCATATTTGAAGATTTTGTTATTACTGCAATCAGGTGTTTTATCTCCATAGTAGGATTAGTAACACTTTACTACTCCCACTACATGGCAGATATCTGGCTTTTGTACACATCTAGCATATACTCAGCTTCTTGTAACTGATGCACAAGTGCAAGCAGTACTAGCATTCACTTCCTCAACCCTTTGAGGTGTTATCCATTTAGATAGGTCAATACCATACCTTAAGGGAAGGAAGCCTTCCTTAGGATTTTCCAAGAAGGGAACATGTCCAAGGTGTACTAAAAATGTGACGGTCCCAATAGCTTCTTCACTTTGCTTATGAACACCTTCAGAACTAAGATCCAAGAGGCATCTTTTGAGATCATATCTCAAGGTATGGAATAGCCAGATCATGAAACACTTATTATCGTACTTATATCATTCTGAATGATTAACATATCATCTACATTTAGCACGATGAACACAAAGGCACTCCCACTAAGCTTCATATGGTTCATCAAGATTCTATCTAAAATCATAACATTTATAATTTCATCAAATCTTATGTTCCAACAACAAGAAGCTTGTTTGAGTCCAGAGATGTTCTTTAGCATGCATACCTTGCTTTCCTCAACCATGAAGACTTGGGGCTACTTCATGTGAATATTCTCAAAGAGGTATTCATAGAGGAATGCAATCTTGACCTCCATCTTGAAGATGTCAAAGTCAAGTTGTGCAGCTATAGTTAGCAATAATCTGATGAGTTTAAGCATGGTCACTGAAGATCAAGTCTCCTTGCAAGCAATGTCTTCTCTTCAAACGTGTAGCTCATGGTTACGAGCTGTGCTTTGAACGTCTCTACTTTCTCATCAGGTTCCCTCTTTCTCTTGAAGATCCATTTACACCTTTATGGGTCTTACCCATATAGGTGGATCCTCGAGGGTCCATATACAACACTTGTATATGAAGTCTACTTTAGACTTTATTGCTATTATCCATCTTTCCATGTCATGATCCTCAGGAGCTTCATCACTTGATGTTCGATCATTGTCAGACTTAATCGACACATAGAATACATCCTCAAGCTCATTTTAAGAAGTATTAGTGTTTAATTTTAATTGTCCTTTTAGTTCCCGATTTCAGGAGCTTCATTATCTTCTCAAGATTCAATGAGTTCCTTCACTTCATTTTCATCTAGATTCTCAAGTGAGTCATCCTCTAAGAATTATATTCTCAGAGATGAGATCTTTTAAGAATCTCAGGGTTATAAAGTAGGTATCCAGTACCATCCTTTATTTTCCTAATGAAGTAGCACTCTCTAGTATTAATTCCAGCTTACTTGCGTGGAATCTTATTAAGGATATATAATGTATTCTCTACTACAAATATACCTGGAAACTAACAAGTAATTATGCTAAAAATTCATCATTGATCAAATCGTGTCACACATGATCCAGTTGTGTCTCCCTACACTCTATTG
This sequence comes from Ottelia alismoides, assembly GCA_037367405.1. Taxonomy (NCBI): domain Eukaryota; kingdom Viridiplantae; phylum Streptophyta; class Magnoliopsida; order Alismatales; family Hydrocharitaceae; genus Ottelia; species Ottelia alismoides. Next base: position 148,577 of record JAZKJV010008216.1, on the reverse strand, counting down.
AGTTTAGGTTTATTAGGAGGAGTGAGATAGAAATGATATTCATGTCTCCATAAAGTATTCTTTGAATTCATCTAACAGTTACAAGATACCTAGATTAGATCAAATTCATTTTATCTTCCTTCAAACTTTGGTAATAAACCAAAATTATGAAATCTTTGAACATTTCAAAGGTTCCTTAGGTGAATATAAGAAATCTCATATCATACATACTCATCAATAGATATCACATATCCATAATGTTTATTATGATACAGATGATCCACACACATCAATATGTATGAGATTTTGAATACCTTGACATCTAACACCATTCCCAGAGACGTGTGTATTGGTCATTTTACTTTTTAATACAATATTCACAAGTATGTAAGTTTTGAAATTTCAGACATTCTAAAGTTTCATTCTTACTTTTCTATTGATCAAATCAACAGGCAAACGTCCAAAGCTTGATGCCAGATCATTGTCAAATGATCTTTACCCTCCTATTGATATTTTAAGGTTTTAAATATCAGTGTAAGAAATGTTAATGAACCATTCATTAATTTTCTAATCATGTAGAGTCCACTAGATGTTGGATTACCATCTGAAATACATCCATCCTAACGCTTTATGATAGGTTTATTCCAGAATTCATGTTTATCTCCAATATTTAGAAATAAACTATGTGTGTATTCTAATATCCAGGTCATAAAGACATTCTCTAGGACTAAGTGCTTTCCCACTGAAATTATGAAGTCTATTGATCAAATGGAAATTGTTGCAACAATTGCAACAATTCTAGCATGGATGACCATTAAATCTTAAGATCAAATTTCTAATCTTCTAATATATATGCAACCCATTGCAATTGTTGTTAGAAGATTGAGAAACAATTATAAGACTTTATCTTATTCAATAAGCAAGTCAATATCAATGATTTATGTAGATTATTCCGATGCTCCATCCGAGTCCTTCTCTAAGGATTCTAGACATACTTGATAGTCATACTATCAACACACCAACTTATTGCAGTATTGACATTCATCCAACTATCTGGATGCCATATGGAAGTCACAAAAGCAGGCCAACTCTTTAACTTTCCTTCTTACTCACATCTGATCCATACTTCCTCCGTGCTCCCTTCATCTATAGACACCCATTACTTAAGATAAATGATCTCTTATGTTGAATTCACAACGATTTCAAAAATGAGAGATTTAAACACTTATATATGCTTCATTTAATTTATACAATATGATTATTATGAAGCTTCATGAATGACTTGGGTATAGACAGTAGAATGATGACATTCATCATTTCTACATCCATCTTAACTCAAAAAACTTTGGTTTCGGTAGGTATTTAAACATTACATCATCTCTTACAGATCCACCATTCTGCATGATGAAGTGAACCATGCCATTCAAGATTAAAATGTCAAGAGTGTTACACATGTGAGCCCTGGGTGAACCATTTTTACAATAAATGTTATTGTAATATTTAAGTTTATCAATAAAAGTTATTGATGTTTCACTCCCTTTCTGAAATTATATGAATGAATGCACTATAAGGTCCCTCTGTACAATTAGGGTTATGTACCATGGCCAGCTTGATGATCATATAGCTGTTGATTCATTAAATGAATCATAGAGGCTGGTGTTTGGATGAATATCTAAAGAGTTAGATAGAGGACTCATCAAGCACCGTCAAATGATTGTCAAGTGGAGATCTCCAGCCTGAGTAGGAGATGGCAATCCTTTCTCACATAGGCTGATATCTGACCGACCTCTTGATGCATGTCCTCTGCATGGGAATTGTGATTCGGAGGTGTCAGATTAGTTAGGTCAATGGGTTGACCTGACGAGATCGAGATAACTTAAGTCCTATGTTGAATGCTGTCACAGCATAGGCATGCATCCTCTGACCGGAGACAGATGTATTGCTATATATCTGAGTATGTACATTTGGCAGACCAATAGGTTGATGACCTAACCAAGGCCTATACACCGGTGAGCTGGTATGCATATAAGGGTATATGAGCAATATGATCTCTCAAAGGGATCACACAGGTTCACTTGTGAACCGGAAGACATGAGCTCACTCATGAGGTATTGGGACCGATCAAATTCCATGCATGGTCGTCGTGCTTTGGAAACATGACATGAATTTGAAGGTATGATATATGCTTTGGGAAAGCATATGATCAATACCAACTCCCAATGACCAAGATTGAGAAACTTAATGATTAAACCCTGAAGAAGACAGTATAAAAATGATCTTGATCTTCGGGTTGATCATGGGTTGATCATTGGGAATACCTGAAGGGTGATGTGATCATAAACGATTTTATATCCAATACGCTTCCATTCCGAGGGAGTGATGAAACAGGTCTGGATTTTAGTGACTCCTTCCAGTAGAGAAGCAATCTGATCTTAGTCCAAGTATTGGACATTGGTCTGAATGAGATTCAAATTCAATGAAGATTAGATTTGCGGTCTTGATTTAATCAAGCATCTATGGGAGGTTCGTTCGATCTGGATTTGAGATAATATCTCAATATCCAAGTCACTGTACATGGAATAATACAATCGCCCGGTCCTTATCTCCAAGTATCTGTGGAGAAAGCACATTATTCATGAAAGGGTTCAAGAATAATTCTTTTGATGAAATATCCAAGCAAGGACTTGATGATTAAATGAGATTTAATTATCAAGCTTAATATTAATATAATTCATATTGTGAAAATGATGGTCTAAGATAATTAAATGGGATTTAATTATCAAGGATTAAGAGAATGTGGATAACACTATCCATGATATATGTGTATTATAAATATGATTTATAATATACATATATAAGAGAGAGAATTTATGTGAATATCATTTGTTAATTAATAATGTGGATTAGATTCACATTTATTAATTAATTGGAAATGCAATTTACTAACTAGTTTGGGTTGTGAATATGATTTACATAATATTCAATAGCATGATTGAAATATTCACAAATTAATTGGGAATTAATTTGGTGAATATTTTTGTGAATACAAAATTAATTAAGGAATAATAAGATAAATAAAAAGGAGCCAAAATTGACCACCATTCATAGGTGGCGTACCCATGAATTGTTCATGGGTGACACCCCCCAATTTTAGGGAGGTTGGTTGACTCCATTTAATTTATCACATTATCTCTTATTTAGTTAATGTTAAATTAAATTATGTTGATAATGTTGCAACATTTTTTAATTTAAATTAATGTTGTTGGTTTTAACCAACAACAATCATAGCCATTGATTTAGCGTGGACCAAGCATAGCCCTTGGATCCATGTGTCCCATGGATTGAGATCCATTGGATCCTAAACTAGTATAAAAGGAGGGCTAGGGTAGCCTTTCCAAGTTACAACATTCTTGAGTTGAAGAACTCTTCTCTCTCTCTCATTCTCGTGGGGTCTCCCTAATAATCAAGTGGCCGTCCACTTTATGTATTAGGAAGGAGATCATTTTGCTACGCCTCTACGCTTGGATCTTCATCAAAGGATTGCGGGAAGGACGCGACTCATCATCGTGCCCGCAAGCGCATTCTCCGTGGGTCGGACTTAAGATAGGAGGATCTCTACTTTGGGATCTCGCGATCACAACCACGCTTCAAGAGGTATTCCTTGTACTTTGTGGTTTGATGAAACGATCCGAGAAGTGTTCTCGTGATCATGTGGTTTCATCTTTAAAGTTAAAAATTTTAATTTCCGCCGCATCTAGCATCTAGTACGACTAGTTGCTCCGATTGCATACGATGCGATCGACACACTTCCATGATGCGCTTAAGGATTCACAATATCCTTCAAGTGGTATCAGAGCCATAGGTTGAGTAAGGTTTTGGATATGATCCATACACCTTAGACGATTTGGTTCTTCAAAGGGTTGCGAATTTTTTACTGCATTTCAATTTTCGCACCTCTGTCTAATTGAATTTTTCTGTACTGTTTAAAATGTTTAAACACGAAATTTTCAATTTTGTTCCCCATTAAACAAGGAAACCATAGGACTTGAGTTTACTAAATTTGGACTTTATTTGCTCAAGATATGGCTTTTTGAATATGACTATATTCACTGTTGCAGGAACTGTGGATTTGAACGTAATTAATGAGATAATTACGGTTTTAATTCTCCTTGAAATGCGTGAATTATCACTTGGGTTCTTTATAAATAAAATAGACAATCTTTGAAAACTGAGTTTGCATTTTTTGGATTTAAATTAATCAAGATAAGTTAATTTTAGTGATTGGGGGTCACTGCTGGAAATTAACAATTTTGATCTTGAACCTTGTGATATGTGATTCAATTATCATGATGAAAATTAATTGTTATTTTTCTAGAATAATTAATGATAAATATTTGTGAAATATTTAAAGAAATAATTATTTCATTGAATGATCTTTGCCTAAACCACAATGATAAGATGTTAGATCTTGATCATTGGTTCATCAGCAAACATTGCTTTTATGAAAACTATAGTTTATCCTACAATAATTGTAGGACAACTTTTACATGAAAAACCCTTTTGCTTGAATAGTATTGGGGATTTGTCTAGCAAATCTCCTTATAATAAAAAATGTTTTGATTTATATTATATGGTATAATTTCGGTTGAAAAACCGATGAACATCTCAAAGTACATGATGGTCTATCTGGTATTATCCTTTCCCGAGGCGGATGTGGTGCCTAGTCGGAGAGCATTGGGGTAGCGGATTGCAACGTATGTGGTCCGTCCCACTCTCGTCGGTACTGGCCATGACAACGGGTAGGGACTGTATAATACCGGAGATAGACAATGTGTATTTTTCTAATTATTAAAATTCGAATAATACGTATTTTGAGAATATACCTACTATTCACGTAAAAGACATGTTTGTTGATGATTGGATTAATGATTAATTTAATATGATTAGATTAATTATATCCAATAAACACTCTATTTTGAATAGATGTGTATTTCCCTTGGAAGAATTAATTATGTGAATATGATTCACGATAATTAATTATAAAATTTGAATACGAGGTGAATGATCACATAAGTGACATCCATGGTCTCCCGTCAAGGCGAAGGGTTTCCGTCGCCAGGGATTGTATGTAGGAGATGCCTGTCCGAAGTGACAGCTCCTGTATGCAAGCGCATCTGGATCGGGCTCTTTGCTTTTCGAAAGAGTAAGGCCGTATGCGTAGTGACCGCAATATCGAGTCCTCATACTATTGGGGCGATATTGGATTGCGCATAGCGAGTTCTAATCCTGTTGACGGTTGGTTCAATTAACAACGGGTCAACATCATCTTAGGGGTGGTGGGCCCGGGTGTTAAAGACCGAATTGGGAATGCAAGTTGGACTTGCAAAGGCGGAATGAGTTCCCGCTTCTTTTTATCGGAGTCGCAAGTTCTCATATTATTGGGATGTGACAAAGATAGGAAAGGAGATCCCAGATCTTGCTTGAGATATAGAGGTAAGTATATCTCTTACTTTGAAAGAAAAATAGGGAATAATCTTTCAAAGTTGACCTAGCAAGACAAATTTGATTAAAAATGCCTTAATCAAATATCTTAAAATGAATATATATTTATAAATATATTCTAATATAGTGCATTCTTAATTTCAGAAAATGAAGTCCATGAACCCACTTAGCAGGCTCCTGGAGGTCAACCTGTTGACCGGACCAAATTATTCGGATTGGATCCGAAATTTGGATCTTGTCCTCACTGCAGAGCGCATCTCCTACGTGCTTAGCGAGGACAAGATAGCAAACCCTATGACTGATGAAGATAAATCATATAATGATAAATATGATGAAGACCATAATCTGGCAAGGTGTTACATCTTTGGGTCATTGTCCAATGTGCTTCAGAAGCAACATGTGGAAATGAACAATTGCCAAGAGATTATGCTGAATCTGAAAGAAATGTTCGGTGACATAAACCGCACACAGCGTTATAATGTGATGAAAGAGCTTATTCGCTGCAAGATGCAGGAAGGGACCTCTATAAGAGAACATGTACTCAAAATGTTTGGGTACCTCTCTGAGCTGGAAACCCTGGGAGCATACTTGGATTCTGAAATGCAAGCTGATTTCATTCTCCTGTTGCTCCCTAAGTCTTTCAACAACTTTGTTGTGTCTTACCACATGAACAAAGGTGACTTCACAAACGCTGGGCTGTTGGCTGCATTAAAGTCTACAGAAGACGTCATGAAAAAGGACGGCCCCTCTGCTAGTGCAATGGTTGCACAGGTGAGAGGAAAGCGTGGGCGGAAGCAAGGTTCTCATAAGGGTCCAGCCTCGAAGAGAAAGCAGAAGAATCAAGGAGTTGGTTCATCTTCTAGTGCTTCCACACTAATGACATCGAAAAAGACCGATGTCTGTCACCACTGCAAGAAGCCGGGGCACTGGCGGCGTAACTGCCCAGATTACCTGAAGTCCACAGACAAAGGTAAAGCCCCAGCAGGTATGAAATCTACTTTCATCATTGAAACTAGCTTTCTCGTTGGACGAGAAGGAAGGTGGGTTGTAGATTCTGGTGCTTCTGTTCATGTATGCAATTCGTTGCATTTGTTTCAGGAAACTAGGAATCTGGAGCATGGGGAGATAGTTATCCAGATGGGATCCGATGCAAGTGTTGCACCAGTCGCCATTGGGACGTGCAGACTATCGTTATCTAGTGGTCGAGTCCTAGTACTTAAAAAGTGTCTTTATGTACCTGAAGTCAGAAGGAATTTAATATATGTATCTAAGTTAGTTAGAAATGGATATTCCTTCACTGTAATAAATTAATCATAAACCGTTATGATAAATATATTGCGGATGGTATTTTGACTTCTGGTGGACTCTATGAATTGTTCATTGATGAATGTGTCATGAATGTTACTACCACTAATAATGGAAACCCCAAGAGATCCAGGGAGGATGGAAATCATTCAAACATGATTTGACATCACAGGCTTGGTCATTTATCTGTTGATAGGATCAATAGATTGATAAAGGATGGACCTTTAGATTTTCTACAGGTTCAATCTTTACCTACCCGCGAACACTGCATTCGAGGTAAAATGACCAGAACACCTTTCCATAACAAGGTTACGAGATGTGAAGGTATTCTTGAACTAATACATACTGATGTATGTGGTCCCTTCAATATCGCGACTCGAAATGAATATCGATATTATTTGACGTTTATTGATGACCATTCGTGATACGGGTTTATCTTCCTACTACATCATAAATCTGAAACCTTTGAAAAGTTCAAAGAGTTTAAGGCTTTGGTTGAGAACCAAACCGATAGGAAGATCAAACGAATTGGGTCTGACCGAGGTGGTGAGTACCTCTCAGATGAATTCAAGGAATACCTTAAAGAGAATGGAATTGTCTCCAATCTCACTCCTCCTGGAACTCCCCAACTTAATGGTGTTGCTGAAAGACGCAACAGGACCATCATGGACATGGTCCGTTCAATGATGAGTAAAGCACATTTACCTCTTAGTTTCTGGGGATATGCAGTAGAGACCGCAATATATATCCTAAACAAGATTCCTAGCAAGTCTATACCAAAAACTCCTCATAAGCTCTGGTATGGAACCAAGCCTAGTGTTAAACACATGAGGGTTTGGGGATGCTTGGTCCATGCGAAGAACGTGGACGCAAGTAAGCTAGAATCTCGCACTCGTGAGTGCTACTTCATTGGGTATGTTAAAGATGGTATTGGATACCAGCTTTATGAGCCTGAGACCCAAAAGGTTTTTGTCTCTAGGGATGTGAAATTTCTGGAGGATGATTTCCTTAAAGGTCAAGACAAGAATGAAGTAGAGGAACTCATTGAATCTCTTGAGGATTCTGAGATTCCTGAACCAGAAACAGAAGAAATAAATGAAGATGAAACACCCATACCTCTTCGAAGGAGTTCGAGGGTGGTTGCACCACCTGAAAGGTATGGATTCCATGTGTCAGGTGAGACTGACAATGATCCTTCTTCCTATGATGAAGCACTTGCGGATCATGACATGGATAGATGGATGCTAGCAATGAAGTCAGAGATTGACTCCATGCATAAGAATGGTGTATGGACCCTAGAGGATCCACCTAAAGGGGTAAAACCCATTGGGTGTAAATGGATCTTCAAGAGAAAGAGGGGACATGATGGGAAAGTAGAGATTTTCAAGGCACGGCTCGTAGCCAAGGGCTACACACAGAGAGAAGGCATCGACTACGATGAGACATTCTCTCCTGTGGCCATGCTTAAGTCCATCAGGACACTGCTGGCTATAGCTGCATCTCTTGACTACGACATCTGGCAGATGGACGTCAAGATGGCTTTCCTCAATGGATACCTCGAGGAGGATATCTATATGGAGCAGCCCCAGGGCTTCATTGCTGAGGATGGTAAAGTATGCAAGCTGAAGAAATCCATCTATGGGCTCAAACAAGCTTCTCGTAGCTGGAACATCAGATTTGACGAAACCATAAAGAGTTATGATTTTGTGCAAAACCCTGATGAACCATGTGTGTACAAGAAGCTTAGTTGGAGCGCCATTGTGTTCATTGTGCTTTACGTAGATGATATCCTTATCATTGGGAATGATACAGGAATGATGATCAGTGTGAAGATTTGGCTATACCATACCTTCGAGATGAAAGATCTTGGAGAAGCCTCTTACATCTTAGGCCTGAAGTTGTTCAGAAACCGAGAAAAGAGAATATTGGGATTATCACAACATGGATACATCAAGAAGATTCTTGAACGATTCCGCATGGATAGTTCGAAGAAAGGATTCCTCCCCTTAGGACATGGTATCCATCTGTCCAAAGGGATGGCTCCCCAAAGTGTTGAGGAAAAGAAGGCCATGGCTGGATGCCCTTATGCATCAGCCGTAGGAAGCTTGATGTATGCCATGATGTGTACTAGGCCAGACATCTGCCATGCAGTGGGAGTGGTAAGTCGTTACCAATCCTGCTATGGAGAGAAACAATGGAATGCAGTAAAGAACATATTCAAATATCTAAGACGGACGCAAGATTACATCTTGGTCTATGGGGATGGTGATCTCCAAGTCTTGGGATATACAGATTCAGACTTCCAGTCAGATATTGATGATCGAAAGTCGACATCAGGGTTTGTATTCTTGTTAAACGGTGGTGCTGTGAGCTGGAGAAGCAAGAAGCAGGACACTACGACGGATTCAACAACAGAAGCCGAATACATTGCCGCATCGGATGCTGCAAAGGAGGCGGTGTGGTTGCGCAAGTTCATCTTGGAGCTTGGCGTAGTTTCCTCTGATACTCCCATCCCGTTACTATGCGATAACACTGGAGCCATTGCCCAAGCAAAGGAACCCAGGTGCCATCAGAAGAGCAAGCACGTGGAAAGGAAATACCACATCATTCAGGAGGTTCAAAAGTGTGGTGATATCATCATCACCAAGGTGGCCTCTGCCGACAACATTGCTGGTCCTCTTACCAAACCTCTGACACAGAAGGTTTTTGACCAGCATGTAATGAGTATGGGTTTACGAATTGTACCTGAATGGTTCTGAGGGCTAGTGGGAGATTGTTAGACATGTGAGCCCTGGGCGAACCATTCTTACAATAAGTGTTATTGTAATATTTAAGTTTATCAATAAAAGTTATTGATGTTTCACTCCCTTTCTAAAATTATATGAATGAATGCACTATAAGGTCCCTCTGTACAATTAGGGTTATGTACCATGGCCAGCTTGATGATCATATAGCTGTTGATTCATTAAATGAATCATAGAGGCTGGTGTTTGGATGAATATCTAAAGAGTTAGATAGAGGACTCATCAAGCACCGTCAAATGATTGTCAAGTGGAGATCTCCAGCCTGAGTAGGAGATGGCAATCCTTTCTCACATAGGCTGATATCTGACCGACCTCTTGATGCAGGTCCTCTGCATGGGAATTGTGATTCGGAGGTGTCAGATTAGTTAGGTCAATGGGTTGACCTGACGAGATCGAGATAACTTAAGTCCTATGTTGAATGCTGTCACAGCATAGGCATGCATCCTCTGACCGGAGACAGATGTATTGCTATATACCTGAGTATGTACATTTGGCAGACCAAAAGGTTGATGACCTAACCAAGGTCTATACACCGGCGAGCTGGTGTGCATATAAGGGTATATGAGCAATATGATCTCTCAAAGGGATCATACATGTTCACTTGTGATCCGGAAGACATGAGCTCACTCATGAGGTATTAGGACCGATCAAATTCCATGCATGGTCATCGTGCTTTGGAAGCATGACATGAATTTGAAGGTATGATATATCTTTTGGGAAAGCATATGATCAGTACCAACTCTCAATGACCAAGATTGAGAAACTTAATGATTAAACCCTGAAGAAGATAGTATAAAAATGATCTTGATCTTTGGGTTGATCCAGTATGCAGGATGTACAGGTATTGGGAATACTTGAAGGGTGATGTGATCACAAACGATTGTATATCCATGACGCTTCCATTCCGAGGGAGTGATGAAACAGGTCTGGATTTTAGTGACTCCTTCCAATAGAGAAGCAATCTGATCTTAGTCCAAGTATTGGACATTGGTCTGAATGAGATTCAGATTCAATGAAGATTAGATTTGCGGTCTTGATTTAATCAAGCATCTATGGGAGGTTCGTTCGATCTGGATTTGAGATAATATCTCAATATCCAAGTCACTATACATGGAATAATACAATCGCCCTGTCCTTATCTCCAAGTATCTGCGGAGAAAGCACATTATTCATGAAAGAGTTCAAGAATAATTTTTTTGATGAAATATCCAAGCAAGGACTTGATGATTAAATGAGATTTAATTATCAAGCTTAATATGAATATAATTCATATTGTGAAAATGATTGTCTAAGATAATTAAATGGGATTTAATTATCAAGGATTAAAAGAATGTGGATAACACTATCCATGATATATGTGTATTATAAATATGATTTATAATATACATATATAAGAGAGAGAATTTATGTGAATAGCATTTGTTAATTAATAATGTGGATTAGATTCACATTTATTAATTAATTGGAAATGCAATTTACTAACTAGTTTGGGTTGTGAATATGATTCACATAATATTCAATGGCATGATTGAAATATTCACAAATTAATTGGGAGATAATTTGGTGAATATTTTTGTGAATACAAAATTAATTAAGGAATAATAAGATAAATAAAAAGGAGCCAAAATTGATCACCATTCATAGGTGGCGTCACCCATGAATTGTTCATGGGTGACGCCCCCCAATTTTAGGGAGGTTGGTTGACTCCATTTAATTTATCACATTATCTCTTAATTAGTTAATGTTAAATTAAATTTTGTTGATAATGTTGCAACATTTTTTAATTTAAATTAATGTTGTTGGTTTTAACCAACAACAATCATAGCCATTGATTTAGCATGGACCAAGCATAGCCCTTGGATCCATGTGTCCCATGGATTGAGATCCATTGGATCCTAAACTAGTATAAAAGGAGGGCTAGGGTAGCCTTTCCAAGTTACAACATTCTTGAGTTGAAGAACTCTTCTCTCTCTCTCTCTCATTCTCGTGGGGTCTCCCTAATAATCAAGTGACCGTCCACTTTATGTATTAGGAAGGAGATCATTTTTCTATGCCTCGACGCTTGGTTCTTCGTCAAAGGATTGCGGGAAGGACGCGACTCATCATCGTGCCCGCAAGCGCATTCTCCGTGGGTCGGACTTAAGATAGGAGGATCTCTACTTTGGGATCTCGCGATCACAACCACGCTTCAAGAGGTATTCCTTGTACTTTGTGGTTTGATGAAACGATCCGAGAAGTGTTCTCGTGATCATGTGGTTTCATCTTTAAAGTTAAAAATTTTAATTTCCGCTGCATCTAGCATCTAGTACGACTAGTTGCTCTGATTGCATACGATGCGATCCACACGCTTCCGTGATGCGCTTAAGGATTCACAATATCCTTCAAAGAGCACATATGCATGCCTTAAACATCTTCTTGAATTTTTATAAGGATTAATTGACAATTACGATAAACATGAACATGTCACTTCCAAAGTACATTTGATGATATCAAGACTATAGAGACATACAAACCCTAGGGTTGTAGATCTATTGTCTATTTAATTGTCATTCCACATTATTATGAGGAAACTTGCACATTGCAACCACATACATTATGTGTCCAATTGCTAGTACAATATTTGGATCATGAGTCCAATCCATGATATTTTACTGGTTATTATTGAGTACAACATTGAGTGTGTTTAATGAAGGATTATCTCAAAATAAGAAATTTGCATAAGTGTATATATTTATATATACATATTTTACTTTGATTCAGGGGTTTTTATATCAAAGTTCTCCTGCCTTGTCAACACTAAAAGTTCATTTCCTTAATAACTTTCAATGTAAGAGATATACTTACCATTATATCATAAGCAAGATCTGGGATCTCCTTCCTTATCTTTGTCACATCCCAATAATATGAGAACTTGTGACTCCGATAAAAAGAAGTGGGAACACATTCCACCTTGTACGTCCAACTCGCATATCCCAATTTGTTCTTTAACACCCAGGCCCACCACCCCTACGGTGATGTTGACCCATCAATAATTGAACCAACCGTCAACATGATTAATACTCGCTATACACAATCCATTATCGCCCCAATAATATGAGGACTCGATATTGGAGTCACTACGTATATGGCCTTACTCTTTCGAGAAGCGAAGAGCCTGATCCAAATGGATTGTATGCAGGAGCTGTCACTTCGAACAGGCGTCTCCTACATACATATCTGGCGATGGAACCCTTCACCTTGATGGGAGACCATGGATGTCATTTATGTGATCCTCCATATCATTTTCAAATTCTAATTAATCATCATGAATCACATTCATTATGATCAATTATTCCAAGGGAAATAACGCATCTATTTATAATAAAGTATCTTAATTTTAATTGGATTCCAATTAATCTAATCATATTAAATTAATGATCCAATTAATATCCAACAAACATTCTTAGTTGTTACTTGAATTATGGTATTATCTCAAATATGTATTATTTCGAATTGTAATAATTAGAAATACATCATGATTTCTTAATCATTATACCAACCCTACCCGCTGTCATGGCCAGTACTGACGGGAGTGGGACAGACCGCAACCGGTGCGACCTGCTACCCCAACGCTCCCCGACTAGACACCATATCCACCTCGGGAAAGGATAATGCAAAATAGATCACTTTGTGCTTGAGATGATCATCGGGTTTTCAACCAAAATTATACCATATAATATTCATCAAAGCTGTTTTGATAATATTATAAGGAGGTTTGCTAAACAAATCCCCAATCCTATTCAAGAAACAAGGTTTTGCATATAAAAGTTGTCCTACAACTATTGTAGGATAAACTAGAGTTTTTCATGAAAACAATGTATGTTGGAAATTTCATATTAACCAATTCTCATCAAGATCAACTATCTTATCATTTTGGTTAATGCAATGTCATTCAAGGAAATAATTATCATCAAATATTTCACAAATATTCATACACAATTATTCCAGAAAATTAAACAATTTAATTTCACTAATTTCTTAAATGACAATTACTAGGTTCTTGATTACGAAAGTAATTTCAGCAGTGACCCTAACTTACTAAAATTACCATATCTCAATCAAATTAAATCCAAATTAAGCAAAATATGTTCTAAAGGTTTCTAAATTGATTTACAATAGAACCTAAGTGATTTGCATGCATTTCAAGGGATTTTAAGTCCACAATTAACATCTTAATTACGTCATGATCCGCAGTCCCCGAAACAGTGGATATATGGTTATTAAAAAGATCATATCTTGAGTTATCAGATTCCAAATCATGCAAACTCAAATCCTTCTGTTTCCTTAATTAATGAGAGACATTATCCAATTTAAAATTTTGTTTTTAAATGTTTTAATCAGGCACGAATTTTTATCACAAATCAGGGCTGCGAAAATTGAAATGCTAAAATCTTCACAAACCCAAACGAGCCGAAATCTTCATAGATTCATGGATCTCATCCAAAAACTTCGACAATCTGGCTCTGATACCACTTGAAGGATATGAGAAAAATCGTCAAGCACATCACGGGAGCGTGATGATCACATCGAATGCGATCGGGAGCGACTAGTCGCATTAATCGCTCCGGGCAGCGGAAATTATTTTTTTTATGTGAAGAAACCACATTATCCAAGAACACTTCTCGGATAGTTTCGTCTAAACCACAAATAAGCAATAGGATTACCTCTTTAAGCGTGGTTGCAATCAAGTCTCTAAACAAAGAGACCTCCTGTCTCAAGTTCGATCCGACAGATGAGACGCTTGCGAGCGTGTGGATGAGACTCGTGCTTCACACAATCCATGTTGATTATCCGAGCCATAGATCTCCTGATCTCGACAAACAAGATACGATGACTTCTTCATAAGTAAGGCACGCCGAAGTAAACGGAGATCCACGAGCAAACAATCGGGCAACATAACGACGACGTTGCGACGATGAAGGGTCTCTCTAGGGCATCCATGGTGGACGACCAAAAGAGAGATTAAGAGAGTGGGCGTGTAGAGAGAAGAGAGAGAGAGTATTCATTAATTATTCTCATGTGAAGAGAAATGGATGCCTCTTCTTATATAGGGTTTTGGGAACCCATGGATCCCAATCCATGGGCAACACACAATCAATGGATGAGATTGATTTGTGTTTCTTTCAATGGCTAAGATGTTGTTGAAAAAACACAACAATAAGTAATTTAATTTAATTTAATATATATCGATAGATCGATATATTTAAATTCAAATCAAATCAATTAATTATTGTTGGAGATAATGAGGAGATAAACCATATCCCCTAAAAATGGGGGATGGCTACCAACATCACATGAGATATCATTTTCTCATGAGATCTCATTATCTCATGAGATACATTATCTTATGATATCTCCAGGATTTACAACAACAATTGTTGTAAATTATCTCACAAAAATAATTCATAATTATCTTGTGAAATATTGCAATCATGCCATTGGAAAAATGTGAATCACATTGACATCCAAAAACAAAATGCAATTTTTATTTTAATTAATCATCCTATGTGAATCCAATTCACATCAATAATTAATCAACAAATATAAATCACAAATATCTCTCTCTTATATATTATAAATCACATTTATAATATATATATGATTAATATGGATAGTGCTATCCACATTATTCATATCCATGATAATTAAATCACATTCATATTATTCACATCTTTAATAATTAAATCACATTTAATTATCTCAGATAAGTCTCCTTATAATATGAATCTAATTCATATTATCCATGATAATTAAATCACATTTAATTTCCATTTTTCTCAATGTTGGGATACATATATCAACAATGAAATTATCCATGAACTCTTTCAAGGATAATGCGCTCTCTCCGCGGATACTTGGAGATAAGGACAGAGCGATTGTATTGTTCCACATATAGTGACTTGGATATGAGATCATATCTCAAATTCAGATCTCGAGCCTCTCCATAGATGCCTGATTAAATCAAGACCACAAATCTAATCTTCTCATTATATCTGAATCATATTCAGATCAATGTCAAACATTTGGACCAAAATCAGATTACTTCTCTACCAAGAGGAGTCACTAAAATCCAAACCAATTTCGTCACTCCCTTGGAATGGAAGCGTCATGGTTATACAATCGTCTATGATCACATCACGCTCAGGTATTCCCAATACATGTACATCCTGCATACTGGAAGACTCATAATAAACCCGGAGTATTAGATCAAGTTTATACTATCTACTTCAGGGTTTTATCAGTAAGTTTCTCATTTGATCATTGGGAGTTGGTATCGATCATATACTTTCCAAAAACATATATCATACATAGGTCTTGATCATATACTTTCCAAAAGTATATTTCAAACCTAAAATTCAGTCAAGCTGCCAAAGTGAGACGACCATGTAGAGAATTTGATTCTTCCCAATTTCTCATGAGTGAGCTCTTGCCTTCTGGTTCAGTAGCGAACATGTATGATCCCTTTGAGAGATCGTATTACTCATATGCCCTTACATACACACCAGAGCGCCGGTATATAGACCTTGGTTAGGTCATCAACCTATTGGTCTGCCAAATGTACATAGTCAGACATTTAGTAACACATCTGTCTCCGATCATTGGATGCGTTCCTGTATCGTACGATATATGAATTTGGTTATCTCGATCTTATCAAGTCAAGTCTTTGACCTAACTAATATGACACCTCCGAATCTCTATTTCTATGCAGAGGACCTGCATCAAGAGGTCAGTCAGATATTAGCCTATATGAGAAAGGATTGCCATCTCCTACTCAGGATGGAGATCATCTCTTAACAATCATTTGACGGTGCGTGATGAGTTCTCAATCTAATCCTTTAGATATTGATCCAAGCACCAGCCTCTATGATTTAATAGTTGAATCAACAGCTGTATGATTATTAAAATGGCCACGGTACATAACACTAATTGTACTAAGGGACCTATTATGCAAATTATTTATTCTTCATTTCAGATCAGGGGATGATATTCGCAATAACATTTATTGCATAATGGCTCGTCGTGGGCTCGCATGTCCAACAAGTGTCGTCCTGCGAGGTCTCATCTAGGTCAAAACCAAAAGGAATGAACTCATCAGTGGAAGTAGTCCAATCATGTTTATCCTCAAGAGTCTCAAGCAAATCATCATTCTTATTAAAAGGCCCGAATTTATGATAAATAAACAAGATCAAATTCAGCCTTGGTTTCATCAATCTCTTCCCTCCGCTCAATGGTGTCAATTGTGTAAATCCTGCAGATGTCATCAACGAATCACTAATCGCAGGAAGAGGAAACTCCAACGTCTATGCTTTTCTAGACTTCATCCTTGGAGAGGAATTCTCGAATCTCATCATCGGTTATAAAGAAAGTCTCTCTAATATCAACATATAAATCATAGGTCTCAAGGTCGACTAAAACATGCACAATCTTCTGCGATGTAGGTCTCTGGTCGGTGGTAGTTGTGGTGATCAACGCATCTCTCTCGACATCACAACAGAAGCAAATTTTTCCTGATCTGTAGTTTATGATGGCTCTCGTAGAGGCAAGACATGGTTGTCCTAGGATGATTGGAGGACACTCCACATGGTTAGAAGTCTCCATGGGCAAGACAACGAAGTCTGTCGTGAAGATCCCTTCAACCACATTCTCAAGAATACCCTTCAACCACTTTATTAATCCATTAATGAATTATACGATCATCCTGGTTTTCCTGAGAAGCTCAAGATAAATAGGTTGTACTAACGAGAAGGGTATTATATTGATCGAAGCACCACCATCGAGGAGAGTGTTATCACAAAAATGATCATAGATGGTGCAACTAACAAGAGGTGTGATAGTGTTCCTTTTCCTAGAAGATGGTGGCCGACGGCGTGGGCAGTAGCCATGGTCAAGATATGACGCTCAGATCTGCTATTGTGCTTTCTCTTCTTATGATGAGGAGCATATAGTCATGGCCTAGAGACGTGGGCACTAATATATCATGAATAGCGACTACCACTTCGGGTTCAGTCAACAATTTTTTAAATTTTTGGATCTTGTTAGCATATACACGAGGAATCCCACGAGCAGTCTGTACAGTGGCATCCTCAGGGTCAAAGGTGGGACAAGGTGTGAATAGATGTGTGGGTGAAGGGTATGGTTGGTGGGACCTCTCCTCACAGTCTGAATCAATCATGTGTTTCCTAAAACCCTTTTTGGATTTTTAGATTTTGCTCATTTTTTGTATTTTTGGCAAATGCAAGCTCACATGGAAATCCTAGAGTGAACCCATATCATCAAATGGTAGAGTATCATGGTCGCTCTTATTTATACTAGTGAGGACGTCAATCCTCTATCTCACATGCTCCATCATCTGGGTCATGTGATCAAGGGTGGACTCCATGAAAGGTAACTCCAACAGATCAGTCTCGGGTGGATGTGAAGGTGGAAAATATGAAGGTGGAGGTGGATAAAAGTCTGAGTAATGAATCTATGGCAGAGGTGGATATGTAGAAAAGTCAGGAGAAAAGTCCTCCTGGAAAAATGGAGGTGGACTGGCTGGAGTGAACGAGGGTTCGCTAAGTCCAGAAAAAATACACTCCAGTCCGCCATCTCGAAACAAAAGAAAAATAATCGGGAGAGCACGATGGTCAAATCAAGAGAAGTGAGAAAAAGGCACAGCTGCGTAGGAGTGATCTTGTATACACACAAGCAATAACAAACAAATGCACAAAAAACAAACTATCAATTCACCTACTCAACTAGGTAGAGATCGTTAAAGATCGGTCTTTTTATCTTGACTATTTTTAGAGTTAGATGAGAAGTCAAAAAGTCGCGTGAACACTTAGGAGGTTGAATGGGATTTTGGCTTTACTCCTTAGGGTGTACGCGAGCAATTAAAACGAAGACTATGAGGGGATTACTCGCCCAAGACAAATATATTTCTTTTTGGTCACTTTTAGGGTCAAGCAATATTAGCAGTCCCATTTTTATAGTTATCACTTTCTTTATTTTTAATAAGAAATGCATGAGCCTATCAAAGAGTAAATTCCTTTAAGCACCTAGCTGATCAAAATCAGAGGTAGACAGACAAAAAAAGCAATGCAAGCGGCAAAACAATGATGTATGCTAAAGCATAAATGCTCACCTTGCCTCTAATACTCTACATGCAAAGATGCTCAACATAATTAAAACCTACACTATATGCAAATGCAAGCCGATGAAATCATCGTAAGTTTATAAATTGCTATTAGCGTGAAGAACCAATGCTAATGACCTAGAATGGAACCTAACAGTATGATCTCCGAGTCTTCTCATTGCCCACCACAACGGGTCCTGCAAGCGCTCTATGGAGGACTCTTGCAACACGAGGGTTTTGAGACTAATTGAGAAGCAATTTACATTTGATTAAGTCCAAATGTAACTATAGGTAGATGCAAATATATTAAGTGTTTGGACCTAATGCTATCGATAAGAAACTCTTAAAGCTAAGGGCTCAATCACACAAAAGAAAAGAAAAAAATCGAGAAACAAAGGAAAAATGTGACAAAAATACGAGAAACTACAACGAGCCCCCAAGTGAACAAACTCTTAGAAATTGGGCCTGAATGTTCAGGGTTCAGAGTATCTATATTATTACAATAAATATGGTCTCTCTCTCTCTCACTTAAATTACACAATTGAATACAATAACATAAATGGATCCAGGTCTTCAAAAACTCACTAAGTCCCCTTGGTGCTTGGTCAGCAAGTTGAAGCCAACTTCACGTGGGTGCGTAGGCACCTTGAGTAAAGTGCCTCTTTCTGTCCATCGTACCGCGCACAAAGTCAACAAAGAGAGGGGGTTAAATAACTCAAACAATTATATCAAATAATAAGAAAACAAATAACGTAAAAATATAGAGAAATAACACAATTAAGCAAAAAGTCTATCTATGCGTTGTTGTTCCCCCGACAACGGTGCCACTTGCTGAAGTGGATTTTTCACGAGTCTAAAACATGTCTCACACAAGGTGGAGACACAGTCGTTGTGGCAACCCGCAAGAAAACCTGCTTCAAACAACAATTAATCTGCAATGATAATTAAGTAATAAAAAGCAGTGCAAAGTTAAAATTTGTTATAACTTTACAATGAATGTGTATAGTGTTCAAGCATGTAGAGGTCGAACACATGGAACAAGTAGGACAGATCGTGATAATGAGCGCACAAAAATGTGACTGTGATGTATTTGTCTACAAATGTTATTTTTTATGTGGGTTTTTAATTTTATTTTTTTATTTTTTTTGATTTTATACATTTGTATTTTGATTTTAATTTTCTGATTTTGTATTCTCTTTTTATATTTTTATATTTTTTATTTTATCTCTTCTTTTTTTATAAATATATAAAGCTATATGTAGGATATATATACAATATAATCTAGGGTTTACATAAAAACCAACAAAAATAATCAAAATTAATAAAAAAATATTTTTGAGTTTTAAATAAATTTTTCTATTTGTGTGAAATTTTAAGAATTTTTGTTCATTTTTATATATTTTTAAAGAAAAAAATACCCTAAAATAGGGATAAAATCAATATCTGATATAAAAATAGAGACTAAAAACATAAATAGTAAAAAAATTATTGAAATTAATTTTAATATATAGATAGTAATATATAGAAAAATATAAAATATAGAATTTTTTAGAAATTTTTTATATTTTTATAAATGTTTTTAGGGTTTTTCAAATTTTTAGTGTTTTCTTTTATATTTTTTAGTGGGTTTTGGTCTGAAGTTGTAAAATACATAAATAAAGAAGAAATACATTTTTTAGAATTTTTCAAAAAAATTTTATAATATTTATTTATTTTCTACTGCAAACAGGGACAATAAAAGATATTTTTATTTTTAATAAATAATGAAAAGCTTTAAAATGGAAAATAAGAATATATGCGTCAAAGAGCAATGCAATATGAAGCTAAACTATTTTTGGGAATTTTTTTGAGTTTAATAGCTATATGAAATAAAAGGAGATAATAAAGAGAAACTACATTACTAGTAAGGGCATATATGTAAATAACAGAAAGTCCAAGGACCAAAGTGTAATTTTACCAAAAATATATTAAAATTACAAGTTACTTTTTAAGGGCTATCTATGGGTATATTCATCTATGTATTTTAGTCTTTACTTTTATTTTGTATTTTTTATTTTATTAATTTGGTTTATTTTTTTATATATTTCTAAATTATTTTTTATATGTATAAATATATTATTTATTTATTTTTTATATAATATATACATTAAATAAATAAATGTATTATCTATATGGGTATTCCATCTATGTATTTTACACAAGTATTTAATTTTAATGATTCTTTATATTTTTATTCTTATTTTAATATGTACATATATTATAAATAATATTTACAAAATTATAAAAAATAAAGTTATAGAAATAATGAACAAAAATTAAAATGAATATTTTAATCAGCATAACTGTACAACAGGGGTTCAAAATCTAACTTTCACACCGTAACTTCAAAAAATATAAAACCACCTTCATTAAATAGATTATTAAAAGTATATACAATTAAATGTGATATTAATATATTTTGATTTTTTATTTGAGAGATATGTTGGGAAGTTGGGTTTTTGAAATCTTATTAAGACTGTATCTTTTTCTCTGTGTATTATTTTTATGTGAAATAAAATTTATATTTTTCTTTATTTTATTATCTACAACTTTCATGTTAAAATTTTCTTTATTTTTTTATAAAAAGTGGAGCTAAAAATAGGCTCCAAAAATGAATAAAAGTGAATTAAATAAAAGATATTTTTATTGGATTTAGGCCCTTATCTCCCCGTACTTTATTCATTATAGACCTAGTCATTGAGATGCCTAGGTCTCGGGGTTTAGGGTCATAAAATATTTTCAATATTTTATCTTTTCTTTTCTTATCTTTATTCTAGAATTTGGTTTTGAAAATCGTATTTTATACACTATTTACACGACAATGCGTGAATGCTACAATGCCTAAATTAATGGTATTTACATGCATTTAATTGGATTTTTAAGGCCAAAATGATAAAATAAAATGCTGAAACAGAGATTCATCAATAATTACAAGTTTTTTTGCAAAAATAAAAATAAGGGAATTCTAACAAATATAATTGGTTCTCCTTCTCCTCTGCACCTCATGTGCGGGTTCCTCCCAAGAAGATCGAGTCATATTCCAAGTAGTGCCTCATAGAAGAAGTAAAACAAAAAAATGGTCAAAACTAGTTATAAAAGAGAGAAGCAAATATAGACAAGAATGAATGAAATATAACTACTTAGCCATGCTCCCTAACAATGACGTCATTCTAAAGATCGCACAGTTGATTATAGTTAAGTTATTAATTTGGCAAATGTTGTTGTGACCTTAATCAATCAAACGATCAACGAGAAAACAAACCACTAAAAAATCAAGCAAACGAAAGAAGCGGTTTTGCTACTTTTATTAACCTGGTATAGAGACCAGGGTCGAACTCAAGAAGCACAATTATACACTAAGTGGTAAGATTTCTGTAATAAAATTCTTTCATTAAATAGATTATTAAAAGTATATACAATTAAATGTGATTTTAATATATTTGATTTTTTATATGAGAGATATGGGTTTGGGAAGTTGGGTTTTTGGAAACTTATTCAGACTATCTTTTCCTCTACGTATTATTTTTATGTGAAATCAATTTTTATTATTTTTATGTGAAATCAATTTTGTATTTTCTATATTTTATTATATACAACTTTCATGTTCAAATTTTCTTTATTTTTGGCATAAAAAGTGGAACTAATCCCAAAAATGAATAAAAGTGAATTTAATAAAAGAGATTTTTATTGGATTTAGGCCCTTATCTCCCCCTACTTCATTCATTATCGACCGAGTCATTGAGATGCCTGGGTCTCGGGGTTTAGGGTCATAAAATATTTTCAACATTTTATTCTTTTTCTTTTCTTTTCTTTGATCTAGAATTTGGTATTAAAAACCGTATTGTATACACTATTTACTCAACAATGCATGAATGCTAAAATGCCTAAATTAAGGGTGTTTACATGCATTTACTTGGTTTTTTAAGGCCAGAACGATAGGATAAAGATGATGAAACAAAGATTCATCAGTTATTACTAGAATTTTTGCAAAAATAAAACTAAGGGGATTCTAACTAATATAATTGGTTCTCCTTCTCCTCTGCTCCTCCTCATGTGTGGGTTTCTCCCAAGAAGATCAAGTCATACTCCAAGAAGTACTTCATACGAGGAGTAAAACAAAAAAATGGTCAAAAATAGTTATAAAAGAGAGAAGAAAAAATTGACAAGAATAAATGAAATATAACTACTCAGCCATGCTCCCCAACAACAATGTCATTATGAATATCTTACGGTTGAATATAGTTAAGTTATTAATTTGGCAAATGTTTTTGTGACATTAACCAGTCAAACGATCAATGAGAAAATAAACCACTAAAAAATCAAACAAACGAAATAAGCGGTTTTGCCACTTTTATTAACCAGGTATAGTGACTAGGGTAGAACTCAAGAAGCACAATTATACACTTAGTGGTAAGATTTCTGAAATAAAATTAATTTTAGTTTTTTTTTAGCTTTTCAAATTTTTAATTTTTCAAAGTGAAAGTAATAAGAACAAGGGATTAAAAATGAATACGCACACAATCTTATGGGTATTCTCCAAAAGGGTAAAAATACTTAGAAAAATAAATTAAAACTATTTTTGGTTTTTAGATATTTTATAGTATTTTTGGTAATTTAGATTTATTTTCAGATGTTTTTGTAAATTTCTAAAAATCAAACAATGACAAAATGAGAAAATAGTGCACAACCACGGAAATTTTCCAATTTAAAAAGGTAAATAGGTCAAAATTCCTAGATGTGATTTTTATGACAAAATAGAGGTAAAAATCCATAAACATGACCAAAATTAATATTTTTTGGATTTTTATATGAGTTATATAAATTGTTTTTAAATTTTCAACTACTTTTTAAATTTTTGGGTTTTTGTAGGGAAGTTGTCAACAATAATTATACTGAAACTAAAAGATAATAAAAGGCAACTCTATAAAGTTTTATGGAATTTTAAGTGATTTTTCAATTTTTATGGATTTTTCAGCGCAAGAATGGACTTTTTCTATTAGTTCTGAATTTTTAATAATAGAAAAAGCAAGAAAATATTAAAACCACTCAATAACAGATAAGAAGTTCAGAACATGCACTGTAAAATTCCTAGAAAAGCACACGAACTCAATTCGATTGGACTAATACGCAAATAAAAAACTACAAGGATCTTATTGTAAATGTTTTTAACTACAAATTATTTTTATTAGACTAGACGGAAATAACAAAACATGCAGGATGAAAAGAGAAATATACCCAAGATAGGGTCTTGTTCTACACATGAGAGAGACATGTCATGCCCTCATGGTGCACGATCCTGATGACCATTGACGTGCAGATCGGACGGCTCTAGAAAGATGTTGGACGTGCGGCTCAGATTTGTGAAGGATTTGATCTAATGCTACGAAAAGAAGTGAGTATGGATGGCTCATATTAGAACTGAACGAGAGGAGGTCATCTGATAGCCCTGGAGGGTGTTGAATGAACTGGCGTCTGGCGGGTTTCGATCAAAGAGTTCTATCAATTCATCGGGTTGATCGGCTCGCAGATAGTTCAATCACGCTTGCAAGGTCCTTCTGCATCGAATGGCTGGGTCCGATGAGATGATGGACGATTGGATCGGCAATGCGGTGATCCACCACCTAGAGCTGCTCCACTTGGGCAGTCAAAGCACAGAAGGGGTCTCCTTGCGTGAACCAACAAATGCAAAGGGTAGAAGGACTCAGGGGCTTTGCCCCGATCTGATTTATTGCATAGGAAAATTAAGAAATGATAGGGGAGTGGAACTCTTGTTCCCAGCGAAGGCGAAGGTAGGAACCTAACCAAATCTTGCTCTGATGATCAAGATATAGGGGATCAGACAAATAAGGGTATAACTATAATTTCTCAAAATATTTAAAACATTCAATAAAAGATAACAAATGCAAATTTCCCATTCAATAAAAGCTGATGTGGACGTGTGCGAACTCAACTCGATTGGACTAATATGCCAATGTAAAAACTACAGGGTCATACTGCAAATGTTATTAACTACCAATTATTTTTATTGGTCTACATAAAAATAAAAAAATTGCAAGATGCAAAGAGAAATATACCCAAGACAGGCACGTGATCTATGTATGAGATACACATGTCGTGCCCTTGTGGAGTACAATCTTGATGACCGTTGGCATGAAGATCTGACGGCTCTGGAAAGTTGTTGGACATGCAGCTCAGATCTGCAAAGGGTTTGATCTAATGTTGCGAAAAGAGGTGAGTACGGACAAATCAAATCAGAACTGAATGAGAGGAGCTCAGGCTCTGGAGGGTACTAAATGAATTGGCATTTGGCAAATTTTGAAAAAAAGCTCTATAGATTCATAAGGATGATCGGCTCGCAGATAGGTCAATCACCCCTGCAAGGTCATTCCGCATTGAATGACTGGATTCGATGAGATGAAGGAAGGTTGGATTGACATGTTGGTGATCCACCACCTGGAGCTGTTCCACCCAGACAGTCGGAGTATAGAGGGGGTCTCCTGGCGTGAACTAGCAATAACAAAGGGTAGAAGGACTCGGGGGCTTTGCTCCGATCCAATTTTGCATAGGAAGATTAAGGAAATGGTGGGGGAGTGGAACTATGGTTCCTAGCAAAGGTGGAGGTGGGAACCTAACCTAATCTCTCTCCAATAAGCTAGATATAGGGGTCAGACTATCGGAGAAGGATGATGGCAAAAAAAGGTGGAGATCAGTGTGGGTAGAGGTGATTATGGAGCCCTAACCATGGTGGTCGGAGCCGAGAAGATGACAGATGGCTGATAGTTGGAAGCGGAGTGAATAATAACTAGGAGCATTGAGGAGGTACCTGAGTGGTCTAGCATGAACGACGAAGTGAGATGGACATGGAGGTGAAGTCCTGGCCTCGATCAGGTGATGGAGGGCATGAGAGGCTTTTGGTGGTGACGCTCCGGCCATGTGATGAGCTACGTGCTACTTGGCATCTAACCAAGTCCCAAATGAACCTCTGGAACCCTATCACTGTTCTGGAGGTGTTAGAAGAGGAATGGTGGCATGAGGGATGAGTTAGCGAGTGAGAGCGGCGGAGAAGAGACTTTATAGCGATGCTCTAGGGTCTAGAAGGATAGAGGGGATGCGTGAAACCATATCGATGAGGAATCTAAGGGTCCAAATCTCAAGGTGGATGGAAGTCAGATTTGGGCACGAAAAAAGGGATAAAAAGCTTCAACGAAGTAGGGTCGAGCCCAGCCTGGCTGGGGGAGAAGGTTAACTGTGGTCAACGATCTGAGGTGGACCAATATGAATGCAGGGATATACATAACTAAATAAAAAATAATAAATGGCTTTAAAATGAAAAATGAATAAAATAATAAATGTTGTAATTTTTCAAACTATTTTTCTTTGTTTTTACATTATTTTTATAAAATATATAGATATAGTATATAGTTTAGTATAATATGTACCTTTATAATATACCTATATATTATATATCTATATTTTATTTTATTATTTTTACAAAAATAAATTTTATTTTATATTTTATATATTTATAACATATTTTAATGAGTATAAAAGGATATTGATTTTTACAAATTAAATAAAGATTTTAAATAAAATGGTATTATGTTTAATATTTACAGGTGTGGCAAATGTACAATAGAGTTTGATTTTCTTTTTGCTTTGCTTTATATTTTATTATTTTATTTTTTATTTTTTTAGTTTTCGAGATATGTACAAGTATTCAAAAGTATGCACAAAGTATAATTGGGAATAATTAATTACAAATATAGGTAGCCTAGGACCATATCTCCCCTACCTCATTCCTTATATATCATTCCAATTATTGACCTTCTCTCAGGGGTTGGGTCAGTTTGTACTGATTACATAATTACATCCTTGATTTCTTTTTCTTTTCTCTTTATTCTATTATTTTGGAAAATATGTTTTAATTATATTATATTAACAATGGTATGCACAATGGTTATTTATTGTATCTACACATATTTACATATGTTTTTGATAAAATATGAAGCTAAAATAAAAGAATAAAGAATGAGAATCGGAGATTCATCAGTATATGAAGATTTGTGCATGGATGATGGAGAGGGAGGTGCAGGCTAGAGGATGGTGGGTTGCTCGATGAAGATGGAGCAAGGAGGTTGCATGGAAAATTTTGAGAAAAGGGTGCCTCGTAAGTTCTGATAAGATGGCCTTTCAAGTAAGTACATTTGACCAGAGGTCAACAAAGGAAGAGTATTGGTTGGTCGACGTGGACCAACAAGGAAAAAGAGAAATAAAAATACTTTGTAAATTCATTTATAAATATAAAATGAATTAACGTATTTATAAAAATAAAAATATTACTAATTTTATGTAGTATTTAATTTCTATTTTTCTTTATTTTTTCAAGGTCACATATTATACGTTGCTTTTCACATGTATAATTTTAGGTATACATACCTCTATATTAGGTATTTTTTTATTGTATATTTTATTAATATATAGGTATTTATATATTTATAATTTATTTAGTCTCATATTTAGGTATTTTTGTTTTATTTTTAGGAGTTTATTTACATAGCTAATTAATTATGTACATTATTCTTATAGTTTGGTATATTTCATCTATGTAATAAAGTAATTGATTTATTTGAAATTTATTGTTGATATTTTTAATTTATTTTTATTTTTGTATATGTTTTTTGTATAATATTTAAAATTTTATAAAAATAAAAGAAACGAAAATTATGAAGGATAAATAATTCGAATAAAATATATAGGTATATTGCACAGTGGGGGCCCAAGACTTAACTTTTGTATCCTATCTCCAAATTGAATGAAACTACATTCATTAAATAGCTTATTAAATTTTATATACAATAAATGTGAGTTTCGTCAATTTTGATACAATATGGAGAAGATACAAGTCTGCAATGTTTTCGTTGTGACTTTTTTTGTGTGTGTCCCAATCACACTGTGATTATTTTCCAGTGAAATACATTTTATATTTATCTTTGTATTTTTTTACAATATTGATGTTCAAAGTTTATTGATTGAGGTGTAAAATAATGATATAAAATAGGCATTGTCAAATTAAATTAAGGTTTTTGAATGTATTCTCTATACAATTACCCACCGTATCTCCCTCTACTTTACTCCTTGTCGACCAAGTCTCATGATGACTGGGTCTCAAGGTCTAGCATCACTCACTGTCATTGACACTTCCTTCTTTTTCTTTTCTTTATTCTTTTATTTTGGAAATAAATATATTATTTTGTATAGTATTTTATATAGTATTAATTTTGAATTATTGAGTGTTTATTTTCACAAATTAATGATATTTACATGACACTAGATAGGGATTTGGGGACAAAATGAAAGAATAAAGGAGATGAATTGAGGATTCATCAACAGACAATAGTGTCTTGCATGTGAGGTGTACCGGGGGAGAAGGAGGTATAGTGAGGGTTTTATGTAATGGACAAGATGGTTGTCAAGGTATAACGGTGTTATGGTTTCATGGTTGTAATAACTAGCCTGTATGAATCATTGGTTCGTTTATTTTAAATTTAAATATTGTCCTAAATTCTAGAGAAAAATATAATAAAATTCACATAAAATGATAATGTAAGAAATTCATATCAGGAAAAAGAAGTGAGTTAATTTGATCAAACTAATTCATCATTAAAATCAAGGAGAAAATCGCATAAAATGATGAGAAATTCTAACTTGAAATTAGTATCTATTCGTTTATACATAATGTGCAATCTTCTAACATTTTTAACAGTTTCATTATAACTCAATTGACATGAAATCAAGTTCATTATGCACATATTACTAATCTCATTTCATGAAAAATACTAAAAATTACTAATCACTAAAAGTTGTAACAAACCCAAATAATAGTTTTCAAGACAAAAGGCAATAAAGTTAAATATGTCACTCATACAAGCTCCAATCCATATTTATTCAACTTTGAATTTAAGCACATTAAATTATATAAAAACAATACTAAATTGGAAGGAATCATAGTGCATTTGTTAATTTAAGATTTTGGACCTAAATGTGCATTATACGATATGATTAGTTTAAACCCATTATTTAATGTAAATACTTAACTCTTTTGATATTATGTTCTTTTTTAAATTCTTTTATTTGTCTGTATTTTACTAAATATATGAAAATAAAAATCCAAAAAATTAGGAAATCAAAGAAAAAGATCGATTCTCATTTAATGTATTTGTATTCATTTGTACAGAATTCACTCTTCTATTTTATTTCTTTTTTATAATCATTAAAAATACAAAAAATTCATAATTTATTAATTATCATTTTATTTGATTTTTTATGTAAGCACCATTGAGATAAAATCAAAGAAAAAACAAAGACAAAGACCTTATTGTTTTTTATTTAGAAAATATCACCAAAGAAATTCATAACATGTATTATCGAGTCCTTTTCATTTTAAGTATTTAACGAACTTTATTGATATCTTAGATGCTATCATTTTTGTGCTAATCATTTCTACATTAGAGTCCATCATGTATTTTTAATTCTATTTTTGTTGTCTTTCTAGCATTGGTCAAAATGAGCCAATATTTGCCATGCATGGAATACCCATTTTCCCCTACTCTTCCGCTTTAACACATTTCAACCAACTTCTAACCTTGCTCAAACCCACACCCATCATCTTCCAACCTATCGTATCAGATCAAATGTTGACCTCACAGGTCAACACTACCCTCCTACTCTTAATCCCCTTATCTCTTTTAACCAGAACCCCTTATTCTCTTTTGCAAATCCAACCACCATTTCCTGCACATAAATACCCCCAGTAGGGAGAGATAATGACTATACATAAATATGGGTGATGGTTGATGAGGTTGAGCTCCAAGTGATAGTCTTCAGGTTTGAAAAGGCTTGGTTGTTGCAGGAGGGATTCATGGAGTTTGTAGCAGATGTATGGGTCGTGTGGCGACCGTCAGGGTTAGCGATGGCCAGATTGGCATGAAAGTTGATCTTCATAGATTTCTGATGGTTTTTAATAGGGAGAACTGAGTCAAGCATAGAGAGACAAGATCCAAGGCACGGATCGGGGTGGCTAGGTTGGACAGAATTGAGTATGAATAGGGACTGGGGGAGGAAGAGATGGAGGAAAGAAGAGGGCTCCTGGATGTGATCCTTTGCGAGGACAAGAAGGAGGAGGTGGTCTGGAGGCAACCGTCTAAGCAACAATGGGTACATGAGAGGGATTTGAACACACGTTTTTTTCCATGCAGTGGCTAGTGGAAGGAGGAGACAGAACTACATCCATTTAGTTGAGGTCGGGGATGAGAGGTTTGAGGGAGATGGTCATGTTGGGGCGGTACTCTAGGCACACTTCCAAGCTTTTGGGAGAAGGGGGTCGCATGCACAATGGGGTTGGAAAGAGAAGTGAGTGTCTCGGATAGCTGGTGACATGTTTGTTGGAGTATTTATTATATGGATCACTTGAGTAGATGGGTAGGATCCATTTACCACATTATGTGGTTTAGTCCCACATCTACCATCTGTGAGATGCAGAGAATCAATGAGGGCTATATAATAAGTCCCTCACCCTCTGTACCTAGTGAGAAAAGTGAATGAACACATCAGCCCTCTTAGGTGTCCTCCAGTGGTTTCATCCCGCTCCTTATGGGAGTATGGTTCCACGTTAAATCCCCAAGTTCATGTTTTATTTTTCTGTAGTTTATTCTCTATTTATCAATTTGCTTCCGCATTCCTATTTTCTAACAAGGTGTAAGAGCCATATTTATTTTCTAATAAGATATCAGAGCGGGTTCAATTCTCAAGGATTTTTATACATAAGGAAATGTGTCTACTCTGGCCACACTCCAATTCTCTTCTTATTCTTATATTTTTCTTCCCCTTTCGATTTTGGGCACAACACATACATGAACTTAGAAGGAAATACCTAGCTCCTTGAGTAAAGAGTAGCTAGATTTTGAAATTAGGGTCACCTTGCTAAGAGAAGGTTATTCTTTGTCATTCAGATGTAGAGTGCAATAAATTTCTCCAGAATGATCCATCTGGCCATCCCTCCTAATATCTTCTTCATCAGATTATGTGAATAACACTTCAACTCGCCCGAATCATTTTCACCAAAATTTGGCATTAGTTCACATGCCATTCTAATTTCAAATTCACTTGTCGTCTTCTCCTATAAATACCCAGATCAGGTCTCCTTCGCCCCCTAATCCATTTTTTATTTTACTTGTTCTCTCAGCATCAATTCTTGAAGAGAGCTGATGTGACATTGAGGTTCCTCCCGGATTAGTAGAGCATGATTTGATCTGAATAATGTGATGCAACCAGGTCACCAAAGTTCCGTTGGTGTGCCACGCTTCGACGACTATACGTTGTCGAATTGTGTCCTTCACCCTCCATCTCCACCGTTGGTTGCATAGAGTTTAATTTCATCATTTAATTTCATCAATTTTAGTTTATTTTCGATTTAATTCTGTAGATCACCATCGACCTTCTATTATCCAATCGGAGGTCCTCAACTCAGTTCTGGACTACTCCGTTCATCGATACATCTTCATTGTGTTTTTCTCCACCATCATATCACCTTCTGATCACCAGATCCATCATAGATTTGGACTTCGGTCTCACATTTGACCACCTCATCGGAGAGAACTCATCCCCCACCATCTACCCATATTTTTGCATAATAATGTCATCGGAGTCCCGCCTTTGAGCATATAATAAATTTCAGGCACTAAGGACGCTTTCTGGAGCTAGGATTGAGATCGGGAGATCAACTCTTGGTCCCTGATCAACAGGACCTGTTCCATATAACCTCTCAGATCAGTATGGAGCCTTCTTGTGGGTCTTCTGAAGCTATTAGGAACCTAATCCGAGCATTGGGGAAGGACTTCTAGTTGATTGAATCAAATCAAGACCTTCCTTTATGGTCTTCTTCTAGGCATCTTTTGAGGCATATGATCTAGAACAACCAGTTATGATTCGATCGTCATCGTCTATTCACTCCCAATACCTCATTTCAGCCTTTAGATCCACATGTGAATCGCATGGCCCATAGGTCAAATACCACTCTACCCCATGCCTTTCTTTTATTTGTAAATCAATCATTAAGTGAGCATATGTTTGTTTTTATATTGTGTGAAAAATTGAATTTTCTCCCTTGACTTTTTATTATTTTACATTTGAGTCCAATTGAAATATCAACACATGCCTAACATGTGATATTTGCTTATTTTGCAATAAATATATGCTCGTTTTGAGTTATTATTTAGTGATTGAATATAAAATAATTGCAAATAAATATGATCCAACATGACTTAAGTGCACAAGCACATATGTTTCTTCTTAAATTACACATTTCACCCTGTAGTTCAAACATTTATTATTTGTTTAGTCTCAGAACATTAAATAATTGCATAATAGTCCTTATGTAGTTTAATTGATTTGTCTTTAATTATTTAATAAATAGTTGTTTAACTTCATAAAATCCATAAAAATTTAGATAAAATCATTATTAGTGGTTTTACCATTCACGACGTTGATTTTTAATTTTTTTGATTTCTTTTTTTTTTTAAATTCAAAAACTCACAAAATGTTATATTTACACTAAAGAAATTCAAAAAAATATTTTTAAAAATACGAAAAATTATTATTATGTCTTTAAATTAGTTTTGTTTCTATAAAATTTTTGTTTGAAAATACAATCAAAAAATCGTAAAAATCGAATAACATAGAAAAACCTTAAAAATTCATATAAAGTCACTTAAAAACTAGACAAATACATACATTAGATTGAATTAAAGCTTGAAAAATTGGCTTCCAGGTGATGAATCTGTGATTCATCACTCTAAAAGTTGAAAATAGAGCCTTACCAGAGTAATTGGAGGCATATTTCCACCTATATTGCACAATTAACATTCAGGATTGCATTTATAACATCTGCATTTTAGCATCCACATTTGCATTAAATAAGAAGCCAAAGTCACTTCTAAAAATCACTCATTTATACATATCTTATACTAACTCCAAAACCCATAAATTCAATTTATACTGTATATATTACTAGCACTAATACAAGAAAAATACTTAAAAAAATGCTAACTTGTAAAATTGACCAATAAAATCCCAATCCAAGTATGAGACCATGGACCATAAAATGCATATATCCCTCTCATACAATCTCCGATCAAGGTCTACTCACTTTTAAAATAATCTACATTTAGAGACCTTCAAAATAAGACTAATTACATTAAAATAGGAGCTTGTATGCAAAACTTGGGGTTTGGGTCCCCATTGTATACTATATGTACTTATATTTGTACCCTTGTATTTTATCACTTCATTTGACCTCGTTTTTGATTTAGTAAACATGAAACTTGTAGATTCATCGAGATATACAACTTTCATGTTTTGAATTTTTCCAGATTCAACCATTTTCCCCCTCTTATTTCATTTTCTTCATCGACTAATCAGAATGGGCCACGTGGCGCCCTCTGGTTGTGCCACGCGGCCCAGCTATTCACTCTCCACGCGACCCTTTTTCTTGGTCGTCAGATCGCCTCCTTACTCTTCAGATCTCGACCATTCATTGCCACCTCAAACTTAGCCATTAGATCGAGGTCCAGATCGCATATGGGCCGATCATTTCCGCCTCCACCTCCTAGCGCCACGCATCACACCCATAGCCAACCGATCATCCTCTACATCCAATGATCATGGCCGTTAAATCTTGCTTCATCCCTCAACCATCTGATTTACCCTCAGATTCCATCTCCACCGTTCTCTAGCACCCACACCTATGCTCGCCACATGGCAGCATCCATCTCCCTTCGATTACACAGCTCCAATTTAGTCCTAACCCTTACTTAGTGCCCCGCTCTGAGCCGTTGGATCACTAGATCCAACGGTCGAGAGATCGTCTCGTACCTCCGCAAACGCCTCACCCACGTTGCCCTAGCTCACGCTCCATCTCCATCCTTTCTATTTTCGTTACCATATACTCCACCTTATCCACCCATTGATCACCCCACGATGAAGCTCGTACCACCATCATCCTCACTAGCAACCACTATCGCCATGACCCCCCCTCCCTCGCTCCATACATTCCACACAAACCTTCTCCACCATCGCCTGGACCTCAACCTTCTCCCTATAAATACTCCACCTCCGGCAAGCTTCAACCCCATCCGTACTTGCACGAGAAAACCTAGAGCTCCCTTCCACCTATTAGTGATAGTTATTGGGCGTAGACGTGAGCATCGACAAGTATCCTTCTTCGGTGAGATCCACGACGTAACTTCACTGTAAAATAGCTCCTCTGACGAGCTGCTCGATCTCGGGTTGCTACCGACCCTCAAGCGACGACCTGAGACTCCCCTTCGAGCCTCCAATCCCAAGTATCCTTCTCCATTTCTCCTGCGATCTTCTTCCTCTTTTCATTCCATTTTCTATCAATTTTCTTGCCTTCCTCGCTCGACATCACTCCCCGCTGACATCGCCTGAGCTCTGCCTTGGATCTCTCCTCTTTGCACACCCCTTCATTCACCCCTACGATGCATCGAGCCCTCCTCTAACCACAGCTCCGCCTTCCCGATGGAGGAGCATGCCGAACCGATCACCACTTCATCCTACAGGCCTCAAGCACTCCTTGCACTCACGCGAGCCCTTGGACCTCCATTTTTACAGTCACTAACACTGCAGGTACATCCTTCATCATTGACCGGAGTCGTCGCCGGAGCTACATAGAGCTTCATAGCCTCCGGCCTACGGACCACCTAAGTCGCGTCCAGATGCTCTGGTCACTGCACAAAGCTCCCATGATCGTTCCCTGCTGCTTAGGTGCCCCTGGAGATCAACATCGAGCAAGAACCAAGGTAGTAGAGCCAGGAGGGCTTCGCTAGAGCCCAGCCAAGTCTACCGAAGGAGGCGGCGACTCGGAGGAATAAGACGCACCTCCACCGTCCGATCATCTTGATTGGACGGTCCAAAGAGGTCCACATCGCCAACGCCAGCAGCTCCAGATACTGTTGGATTAATTTCGATCTAATGATCCTCCTTACGCCATGTCGCTCGCTCCATGAGTCTTCCCCGCCATTATATCTATCTTAATCTGACGGATTCAAGGTGCGCCACTTCAACAACCGTTGGATCCATCTTGATCTAACGGCCTACATCGCACCACATCTTCAGCTCTGAGCCATTTCCCCGACCTTTATGCTTAGAGCACCCGAGCCAGCTCCGAAGCACATCCGAGCCTACGAAGAACCCGAGCCAGCTCCCAAGCCTCCATCACCGTCCAAACCTAGATCTCACATGTCCCTTATGTGCGGTCTCGGTAAATTGCACTGAGGCCCCTGCAAATTTCCAATATAGCACTTTAGTCCCTACCAGGTGCATCACGTGAGGTGCACATGTTTCGTGGACAATTTGTATACATATCCCCAACATTATAGGTAATTGCATTTTAGTCCCTACATGCATGTTTTGATTTAAGCAATTTTAATTCCTATTTGTATTTTAGTCCTTATGTTTGCATGTTTATTTTACCATTCAATTAACCTCATTTTAAATTCAAAAAATCGCATATTATAGAGAAACTTGTGCTCTATCATTGTGGATACTTGTCATATTTTTTAAGAGCTCTGAGGAATTTAATATCATTATTTTTGTATAAATTTACATAGTTTTGCCATTCTGTGCTTTAAATTCCATATTAAATTTAGCCCAAAAATCACCGAAAAATTGCAATAGGTTTAATTTAAGTTGTTCTACTTTGTGACCAAAAATCACATCATTTGCACGCATCACAAGGCCTGAATAAATTAATTAGTACATTTCTTGATTGATTTTTACTAGGTCCAATATACATCCTTTTTTAGGTCTATCAATTTTCCTGGATTCCTCTCACATAGAAATATCTAGGATAATTTTTGTGTCTAAAAATAAAGCATTTTGGTATTTATTAAAATTTAACATTGCAAAAACTACCCTGCTTTCATATTTAATTCATAATTAATTCATTCAGAGTCTAAAAATTCCAAACAAATTGCAGTACCTTAGTTTCATTGCATTTCATATTTTGGCCAAATTTTATTATTTTTGAACTTCATTTGATTATAATTTGTGTTTTAACTTAAATTTTAGCTCAAATTGCATCACAATTTTCCTTAATTTCATAAAAAATATTCCCCTGAAAATCTAACATCGAAATTGACTTCAAATTAACCTAAGGAAAAATCTGCCACCCTGAGTTCGACCTTGGGCTTGCCCAAGTAAAGAAAATTAGCGCTTGTATTTAATTCGATATTAATCGAGGTGGTTTTTGATCAGTCTCGATTTACCCGATTACGATGAATAGAACATTTAACTCGATCATTAACTCGGTCGAATTAGGTACGGTAGACAAAGGCTCGTCAAAATGGCGTCGTTACTGGGGAGGCATGGCTTAGATTAATTTCTAGAAAATTTGGATTTTAGATCTTCCATCCCCGGGTAGTCTGATTGCCATATTTTCTTGTAAATATTTTTTGTCCAGTTTTATTTGTTTATTTTTGTGTCGTCTTTATCTGACCATCAATTATTTTTGTGCAAGGAATACGAGGAGTCGAAGGCGCTTCGCCAAGCGAGCCGAGGAACCTGCATCGAAATAAATTGAGAGTTTTTGAGTGGACTTGTAATATTTTTCTATTTTATTTTGCATTTCCAGTGGTTCCCGTTTGGGTTCTCGCATATGTAAGTCATAATAAAATGAGTCCCCGCCAGCTATGTGGTTGCTTAACATAGTAGGACTTTCACTTGCGGCTCTCAGAGCTCTCCTAGGACTGTTTGTGCTCGTAATATCTGGGACCACACTTCATTAAAAGATGCACTTAGACCGTAGGACTATAGCCAAATCTAACTAGTTCTTCTCTCGCTAATGAAACTGCTTGTCTAGGAGCGGCTTTTCTCGTTTGCATCGATATAGTGTAAAAATTTGAATTATGTTTTGTATCTTGCATATAAAGCGTAAGGATCACTGTACGTCTTTTACACTTGGCATACATCCTTATATTATCATGGATCGGCTTTTCTCTACTCTTTCTCCATTGGTTTTTCAAACTTAGGTTTAAAGGAAATTGGGAATTAACGATAGGTGTGACTTGTGGGTTGGATTAATCTAGTGATCATCTAACTAAAAATCAAGAATGATAAACAAATTGACCAAAAAAATTAAATAAAATCAGAAATTCTATTTATGGGAGAACAACCCCGACCTTGATTGCAAGCTGAGTAAGGGTACAGAGTGTGTGTGCACACCCTAAGGCAGAGCCCAAAATCCCAGCTTTCCATATCACATACCCCGATCCCAGAAAATATCACAAGTTGAATTCTTTCAGGTTCACTGACTAGCACCAAGTAACCTCTGCTTGTTCTTGCAGGTAGATTGGGGTGAACGAGCGGTGCTCCGTGGCAAGTTGCTAGTAACCCTTCGGGGTGAAGTCCCAGCCATGTCAGCCTCCTCCTGCTTCTGTAGGTAGGGGTAGGTATTTGAACTCCTCAGCTTGGGATAGGAGCGAAGAGAGGAATGTCGTCAATATCTTAGGTGACAAGTTAAACATAAAAGACACATCCGGCTTTGAGCCGACTTCCCTATAGGCCACATAACCTTTGCTACTTGTCTGAAAATCACACTTAAAATCAACCAGATTAATCGGACTCGGTTTTGGGTCCTTAACCATGTTGAGTGTGAAGATCAGGGTTTATGATTCATTTTCTTACTTCAGGTATGAGTAAAATCCTATTTCTACACTTATACTCCCGACTCCTCTTCTTTTCATCTAAGATAACTGACTGGGGGGATATCGATTCACGCTTTGCAAATCTCTTCTTGAGCCCCTCATGAAGTTCATCTTCATCGGCCCAAGCGCAACTTGGGCCAACCCAAGCTCAGGACCCTTTTGAGTTCAGGATCCCCCAACCCCAGGATGGTTACCCTCAACTAGCTCCAATGGGTCCCTTTCCTTTAGAGAAGATCTTGTGCATAAGACAGTTTGTGAGAACCATAGGAGCGAGTACAACGCAGAAAGTTAATCCCTCTACATCTTTGATTATGTAGAGGCCCAGCTGGTCCTATCAACCCTTCCCTCTTTAGGACAATCAGAAGATGAGGATGATGACTCGGATGTGGCTTTTGCCGATTGCTTGGTTGACGATCCGACTCCACATCTGAATGAGTGGGTCGAGTTACTTCAAAGATAGATCCAACCACTACCAGCACAGAGACATAACTGATTGAGCCGTACTTTCCTCAATGATCACACCTTACCTGAGTGATGATTACATAATATGTTGGGATAATAAGCTCAAAATTATGTGGAATACAATATCAATTCCTGTGTTACAAACTCTAAATTCACATAATATATGTCTACATTATTCCATGCGCATAAGCGTATAAAATCATCATAAAATCAAGAAACATCTGATAAAATATTCTCATTGATTATAACCATTAATAAGATTTATCAGAGAGAAATTGGGTACACTCATAGAGCACTAATTTAATCAACATCCAACATATTAACTTGGCTCTACAAAATATCTCTTATAATTTGTTGGAAAGAAAACGGGAGGGTTAAGAGTAAAAAAATTCCCACTCTATAATATCATACATGCATGTCTATCACCTTTATTCATTCTCTCTTTCTCTCTCCCATTTCCCACAAATTATAGCTGACCATATCCTTCCCATGCATGAGAGTCTTTATTGTTTTTGTCATACATGCATGTGACTTTTCACTTCACTTTGAAAAGGTGCATATGGCTATTATAAAAAGAGACCATCCCCCATGAATGAATGAATTTATTATTTTTATCTTTATATGCATGGGGTGCTTCCCTTGAATACAAGTAACATTCTTCTCCCTTTCCCATGAATGAATGAATTTATTGTTTTGTCTTCATGTGCATGGGATGTGTCCCTTCATTCCAAAGCAATATTCATCTATAAAGGAGGCATGACACATGAAGGATCCTCTCCTCATACTCCCCCTCTTCTCTCTTTATTCTATCTCTCTCTCTTTGGTCTCATGCAGATGAAGATGAAGGCATAGGAATCAACAGCTCCCTGCCCCCGACGTTCTTCTCTTCCTCGACCCCGACGATTGCCGACCACTCTCCTCCTCCTCGCGATGCTCCTCCAGCCCGCTGCCGACCACTCTCCTCCTCCTTGCGATTTACTCCAGCCCATGCCAGCCATCTCTCTCATGCAACACCTGCGGCATTCTCCCCCGTGTACCAACAATAATCAGCAACTCTCCATGCGTGCATGAGAATTACTCCATCTCTCTCTCTTTCTTTATTTATATGTTATTTTCATTGCAGCCCTTGAACTCTCCTTTATGTTAAATTTTCAAAGCATAGCCCTTAATTTCTTCATCAATTAGATTGCACATCTTTATAAGAAACTTTTCCAAAATCTATCTCTATATCTCATTTAGCATTTTATGTGTATGATGTTGAACAAAAAACTACAAATTTACTTGGTCCCTGTGCATTCATACCTCTACATGCCGCATACTTTTTGCAAAC
The DNA here is from genome assembly GCA_037367405.1 of Ottelia alismoides. NCBI lineage: Eukaryota > Viridiplantae > Streptophyta > Magnoliopsida > Alismatales > Hydrocharitaceae > Ottelia > Ottelia alismoides. Next base: position 109,223 of record JAZKJV010008216.1, on the reverse strand, counting down.
ATTCATTGTGCTTGTAGTTGTAATATTATTTGTTTGACAATGGTTTATCGTGGGAAAACAACGACTTTATTAAATCATCTATTTAAACCGCAAAAAATCGTGTCAACATTTTGGCGCCGTTGCCGGGGACTAGGCAACATTTGCAATTTTTTTTCTTCTTCTTCATTCTAGCTTAATTTCAAGTATCTTTTCTTCTTCTTCATTCTAGCTTAATTTCAAGTATCTAATCCGTGCATTTTTTTGTGTTGCAGGTACATAGGCTTCTAAAAGAAAAAAATCATTTGTCTTTTATGCATTCTTAGCAAACTTGTAATTTGTAATATTTTTTCCCTCTCCCCCTTCTCAAAAAAGCTCGCCATCAGCAGGACAAAATATTACAGATTAGCGCCAGAAGTACAGGCATTGTGAGTCCCTCTTTCTCTTAGGCATCTTAGGATTTTAAAATTTCTTGCATTTATTTGTGCTCCGAACTTAAACCGAAAAAATTTAAAAATATTTCTTCTTTGCATCATCTATGTGGTCTTCTCCCTCTGCTCACCTAAAAAGATCACCAAAATGTTCTTTATCACGCTAAAAAGATAAGCTTGAAAGGACACCGTAGTGGCCCGAGCAGAAAGCGGAAAAATTATGAATGCTTGTTTGATGCACGTGTATGACACAAAAATCACGAGCACATAGAACCCTTGGATAGAAACAATAATCCCTAGTGCTACGTAGGATTGCAGAGAGAAATCGTAACTCCTCGACGCGTTGGGCACAGGTTCTTGTGGGAAGATCAGATCTAACGATCTGAGTACCGCACCCTGGATCCCCCAGCCGGATTAGGACATCGATTTCTCACAATCTTCCACACCCACCTCAACTTTAAGGACTCTAATTTCTCTGAAAACTTTTGTTGAATCACTAAACTAAAATCGAAAAGATAACCGCTTCCACGACAATTTTTATGTGAGTTGGTGAATCAAAAAATTATCCGGTATATTGTGTTGTGTATGCTAGGTCGTAAGTCTCTGAAAAATCCATTGCAACAATCTTTAGATAACGACCCTATCCGTCTCCTTCGACTGAGAAATCTGAAAATTCACCCAACCTAAGAGACATGAGAGCAGAGAAACCGAACACCATTGACCTCATCTTCCAACAGCTACAACTTTTGAGAGAAGAGAATGCAACAATCCGACATACCATAGCTCCTCTCATCCGACCACCACCCATCAGCACGGGTTATTTCTCTGCAGTAGAGAACACAGTCCATTGGGTCCAAAATCACACCCAGCCCAAACAACTGATTGAGCCCTTACTAACACAACCAACCTCAACGGTGGATTTTGATGCTTTGACCCAGGCCATTCAATAATTGGCTGCAACACAACAAAAGTCCAATCAAGCCAATACACCAAGTGAGAGACCCAACATACTTGAACGACCGTTCTTTGCCACTGCCAAGGCACATTTTGACTGTGAAGATGAGAATGTGGAATTGAAAATTGATGATGAAAATATTCCTGTGGATCATGTCACCCCTACTTCTGGTGACTCTGAAAATGAGGAATGTGGATGGATAGAGAACTGTGCTATTCTTGATGATTTTGCCCCCGTCCATCTCAGCAAAGATCCTCTGGAGGTTAGTCTGAACACCTCACAACTCACTCATAAGGACATGTCTCATCTAGACTCTGCACTTGAAGCCCCACCATGTCCACTTACTGATCGGGAAATTTTTTAAGTAGATGAAGCCTGGAAGACACTAAATACTGATCTCAAATTATCTTCAGTCCTAGGTATGCCAAAGATGAAGACATGTTCTGATCACAGCATTGATCCTTCCTCAGACGATTTTGAAAATTATGAACCTCGGTGTATTAATGATGTCGATTGGTCTGAAAGAAAATTTGTAATTGAGGATGGCACTTATGTTGAATGGGAAGAAGAAACAGAAGGAGATATACCATTTGATGTTGATTCCCGATGTGATTTTTCAATTATGGAAAGTGCATATTTAGAGTTGAAATCTGAGGACATATCAGACAATGAGTTGACGTCTTCATGCACCAAAACTCCCTTCCATCCAACACATGATGATATGCTAAAGATTTTTTACGATGACTCGTTCAAAGATGAAATTTCCAATTCCATTACCCCCACCACAAGGAAAGAAGATAAAATCAATTCAGTCGATGATTATATGAATACATCTTCTACTACCGAGTCTGATCAGAGTGATTTTCTATTCTTTGATCCTTTTTGGGATGATACCGAGGAACTACTCAAAACAATAGAAGAAAATCATCCATTAACCAATATTCCCCCGCTTCTGGCCTTTGAATCTCCTAATCATATGTCTTGGAAAGAATCATCTTTGTGGCTCAAGAAGAGAACTGAAATGAAATTCACAATAGATGCCACCGAGGATGGCCATGATGATTATTTAAGGGAAAATGATGATTTATCACAATATACAGAGGACCACATGGAGGAATCAATTCTTGATCATGTAGAGCTCGATTTCAATACTTCATATCTAGATCATGATCCCTTCACCAGTCCACCCATTTCCCTCCCATCACATCCAATCCAAGATCAAACTGATTCATCTCTCATTCCGATTCATTAACCAATTAATGTCTTCATCGTATTAATGAGAGCACACATTTATCAAATTCATCAACCACACTCTCACATCTAGGTCATGATATTTGTATCATATCAAGAGTTTCATTTGGGTTTTCTGAATACAGCTTCTGCACTCACATGCAACACTGGATACTCTTGATAAGCCGAATCGTCGAGTTCGGACGTTAAACCAAAAACATTTTATGGGTCCACACCCATAGGTATCTTTTCCTTTCTTTGTATCCTTCTCTTTACTGCATTGCATAAGATAAGTATCGGGGTCCACCTCCACACTTCAAAAAAATAAAAACAAAAAAAAACAAAAATACTTTTCACAATCACTCACCCCTTCTAATCCTCCTTTTATACCTTGTTTTCACCATGAGGACATGGTTTCTGATAAGCATGGGGGTGTGTCTGCATAATTTTCAAAATTGCATACATTTCAAAACATCAAAAACATCAAAAATTTTGCAAAATTACCCCTAAAAAATATATTTTCAAAAAGCAAGAAAACCACCAAAAATATGTCCTTCCTAGTTTTATCCTATCTTTTGATAAATCAGCTTTTCATTGCATAGATCATAGATTGAGGTTGAGTTGACCCTAATCCACTTAACTTCATCAGAATTTCACTAGGCATGAGTTTTTAAGCGTTCTTCAGGTCCATATGGACTTTATTCTCTCAGTTCTACTAACTCTACTGGTGAATGAACTTCTGTATCTAAGTAGGTCACCTGAGAAACTAGTAGCACTCTTAAACTCTTCATTGGATATTAAGCAACTGCACATTACACTTAGCTTGATTGAGTTTATTTTACGAGATACAATTACAATCTAGTTGAGGTGAGGAGTTGTTCTCTTGGTTGTGCTAATGCCTGAACCTTATCTATAGCTAATGAAGGAACTTGACTCAGGAGCAACATGACCTCCCTAGTCTAAGTATGTCAGCAAATAAGCCAGTATCATGCCTCCAAAGTCAATATTAAGCCGATACTACCTTTTGATGCCAAACCCAAAATAAAAACACCACAAAAAGGCATATCACAATACAAATGCCAAAAACCACCAATCATGCAAAGATGTGCGAAGCAAAAGCAATGAAAAAAGACCACCAAATAACCCTTCTCCACCAAAAAGCCATGGTAGCAGCCCAATGATGTTACCTAAATTTTAAAGAGGCCCAAAGAGGCCCAGGGTTATGCTCTGCAAAAGGAAAAGAATGAGAGCAACGGACCAAAGTGGTCTACGGAAAACCCTGAAAGTTAAGTCCCATTCTCCAAAGAATTATGACCTATTTTTCTATGCAGACATACTTGGGTGAAAAGAGAATATGCCTGAATTCAGGTGAGGACTGAGGCTATATGTGTAGGAAATCATTCGGTACCTCGATAGATAGTGTCGTTAGCTTGTTCTCTCGACTTACGAAAGCTAAACTATCACTAACACTATTTATATCCATTCAAAGTCAAAGAGAATATATGTTTCTTAGGGATGAACTGACCTGATCAACCTTCTGAAACCATGTCTGATTTTAATGGAACTGAGAGGCTGTTGAAACTACAAAACTCAAGTCAAGTTGATAATTCGAACAAATCATTAATCCATGGGTCGATTCTACTGAAGATTGTGTATTTATGTGGTTAGGATCTGAAAACTCAAGACTTTGTGGGTATGTCTGCTGCAAACTCTCACCAAAACAATCTTGGCTATATACCCTATCTATCATTATTACTTATCTTATTCTTGCTCGGGACTAGCAAGATTTAAGTACGGGGGTGTGATGATTACATGATATGTTGGGATAATAAGCTCAAAATTATGCGGAATACAATATCAATTCCTGTGTTACAAACTCTAAATTCACATAATATATGTCTACATTATTCCATGCGCATAAGTGTATAAAATCATCATAAAATCAAGAGAACTTCTGATAAAATTTTCTCATTGATTATAATCATTAATTAGATTTATTAGAGAGAAATTGGGTACACTCATAGAGCACTAATTTAATCAACATACAACATATTAACTTGGCTCTACAAAATATCTCTTATAATTTGTTGGAAAGAAAATGGGAGGGTTAAGAGTAAAAAATTCCCACTCTTAGTATCATACATGCATGTCTACCACCTTTATTCATTCTCTCTTTCTCTCTCCCATTTCCCACAAATTATAGCTGACCATATCATTCCCATGCATGAGAGTCTTTATTGTTTTCGTCATACATGCATGTGACTTTTCACTTCACTAAAGGTGCATATGGCTATTATAAAAAGAGACCATCCCCCATGAAGGAATGAATTTATTATTTTTATCTTTATATGCATGGGGTGCTTCCCTTGAATACAAGTAACGTTCTTCTCCCTTTCCCATGCATGAATGAATTTATTATTTTGTATTCATGTGCATGGGATGTGTCCCTTCATTCCAAAGCAATATTCATCTATAAAAGGAGGCACGACACATTCAGGATCCTCTCCTCATACTCCCCCTCTTCTCTCATTATTTTATCTCTCTCTCTTTGGTCTCATGCAAATTAAGATGAAGGCATAGGAATCAACAACTCCTTGCCCCCGACGTTCTTCTCTTCCTCGACCCCGACGATTGCCGACCACTCTCCTCCTCCTCGCGGTGCTCCTCCAGCCCGCTGCCGGCCACTCTTCTCCTCCTTGCGGTTTACTCCAGCCCGTGCCAGCCATCTCTCTCGTGCAACACCTGCGACATTCTCCCCCATGTACCAACAACAATCAGCAACTCTCCATGCGTGCATGAGAATTACTCCATCTCTCTCTCTCTTTCTTTATGTATATGTTATTTTCATTGCAGCCCTTGAACTCTCCTTTATGTTAAATTTTCAAAGCATAGTCCTTAATTTCTTCATCAATTAGATTGCACATCTTTAAAAGAAATCTTTTCCAAATTCTATCTCTATATCTCATTTAGCATTTTATGTGTAAGATGTTGAACTAGAAATTACAGATTTACTTGGTCCCTGTGCATTCGTACCTCTACTTGCCGCATACTTTTTGCATACATTCATCGTGCTCGTAGTTGTAATATTATTTGTTTGACAATGTTTTATCGTGGGAAAACAACGACTTTATTAAATCATCTATTTAAACCGCGAAAAATCGTGTCAACATTTTGGCGTCGTTGCCGGGGACTAATTAACATTTGCAATTTTTTTCTTCTTCTTCATTCTAACTTAATTTCAAGTATCTAATCCGTGCATTTTTTTGTGTTGCAGGTACTTAGGCTTCTAAAAGAATTTATCTTTTATGCTTTCTTCGCAAACTTGTAATTTGTAATATTTTTTCCCTCTCCCCCTTCTTAGAAAAGCTCGCCATCAGCAGGACAAAATATTACAGATTAGCGCCAGAAATGCAGGCATTGTGAGTCCCTCTTTCTCTTAGACATCTTAGGCTTTTAAAATTTCTTACATTTATTTGTGCTCCGAACTTAAACCGAAAAAATTTAAAAATATTTCTTCCTTGCATCATCTATGTGGTCTTCTCCCTCTGCTCACCTAAAAAGATCACCAAAATGTGCTTTATCACGCTAAAAAGATAAGCTTGAAAGGACATGGTAGTGGCCCGAGAAGAAAACGGAAAAATTATGAATGCTTGTTTGATGCACGTGTATGACACAAAAATCACGAGCACATAGAACCCTTGGATAGAGACAAAAATCCCTGGTGCTACGTAGGATTGCAGAGAGAAATCGTAACTCCTCGACGCGTTGGGCACAGGTTCTTGTGGGAAGATCAGATCTAACGATCTGAGTACCGCACCCTGGATCCCCCAGCCGGATTAGGACATCGATTTCTCACAATCTTCCACACCTACCTCATCTTTAAGGACTCTAATTTCTTTGAAAACTTTTGTTGAATCACTAAACTAAAATCGAAAAGATAACCGCTTCCACGGTAATTTTTGTGTGAGTTGGTGAATCAACAAATTATCCGGTATATTGTGTTGTGTATGCTAGGTCGTAGGTCTGAAAAATCCATTGCAACAATCTTTAGATAACGACCCTATCTGTCTCCTTCGACACAGAAATCTGAAAATTCACCCAACCTAAGAGACATGGGAGCAGAAACCAAACACCATGGACCTCATCTTCCAACAGGTACAACTTTTGAGAGAAGAGAATGCGACAATCCGAGAGACCATAGCTCCTCTCATCCGACCACCACCCATCAGCACGCGTTATTTCTCTGCAGTAGAGGACACAGTCCATTGGGTCCAAAATCACACCCATTCCAAACAGCTGATTGAGCCCTTACTAACACAACCAACCTCAACTATGGATTTTGATGCTTTGACCCAGGCCATTCAGCAATTGGCTGCAACACAACAAAAGTCCAATCAAGCCAATACACCAAGTGAGAGACCCAACATACTTGAACGACCATTCTTGGCCACTGCCAAGGCACATTTTGACTGTGAAGATGAGAAAGTGGAATTAAAAATCGATGATGAAAATATTCCTGTGGCTCATGTCACCCCTACTTCTGGTGACTCTGAAATTGAGGAATGTGGATGGATAGAGAACTGTGCTATTCTTGATGATTTTGCCCCCATCCATCTTAGCAAAGATCCTCTGGAGGTTAGTCTGAACACCTCACCACTCACTCATAAGGACATGTCTCATCTAGACTCTGTACTTGAAGCCCCACCATGTCCTCTTACTGATCGGGAAATTTTTTAATTTGATGAAGCATGGGAAACACTAAATACTGATCTCAAATTAACTTCAGCCCAAGGTATGCCAAAGATGAAGACATGTTTTAATGACAGCATTGATCCTTCCTCAGACGATTTTGAAAATTATGAACCTCGGTGTATTAATGATATCGATTGGTCTGAAACAAAAGTTGAAATTGAGGATGGCACTTATGTTGAATGGGAAGAAGAAACAGAAGGAGATATACCATTTGATGTTGATTCCCGATGTGATTTTTCAATTATGGAAAGTGCAGATTTAGAGTTGAAATCTGAGGACATATCAGACAATGAGTTGACATCTTCATGCACCAAAACTCCCTTCCATCCATCACATAATGATATGCTGAAGATTTTTTGCGATGACTCGTTCAAAGATGAAATTTCCAATTCCATTACCCCCACCACAAGGAAAGAAGATCAAATCAATTCAGTTGATGATTATATGAATACATCTTCTACTACCGAGTCTGATCAGAGTGATTTTCTATTCTTTGATCCTTTTTGGGATGATACCGAGGAACTACTCAAAACAATTAAAGAAAATCATCCATTAACCAATATTCCCCCGCTTCTGGCCTTTGAATCTCCTAATAATATGTCTTGGAAAGAATCATCTTTGTGGCTCAAGAAGAGAACTGAAATGAAATTCACAATAGATGCCACCGAGGATGGCCATGATGATTATTTAAGGGAAAATGATGATTTATCACAATATACAGAGGACCTCATGGAGGAATCAATTCTTGATCATGTAGAGCTCGATTTCAATACTTCATATCTGGATCATGATCCCATCACCAGTCCACCCATTTCCCTCCCATCACATCCAATCCAAGATCAAACTGATTCATCTCTCATTCCGATTCATTAACCAATTAATGTCTTCATCGTATTAATGAGAGCACACATTTATCAAATTCATCAACCGGACTCTCACATCTAGGTCATGATATTTGTATCATATCAAGAGTTTCATTTGGGTTTTCTGAATACGGCTTCTGCACTCACATGGAACACTGGATACTCTTGATAAGCCGAATCGTCGAGTTGGGACGTTAAACCAACAACATTTTATGGGTCCACACCCATAGGTATCTTTTCCTTTCTTTGTATCCTTCTCTTTACTGCATTGCATTAGATAAGTATGGGGGTCCACCTCCAAACTTCAAAAAATAAAAACAAAAAAAAACAAAAATACTTTTCACAATCACTCACCCCTTCTAATCCTCCTTTTATACCTTGTTTTCACCACGAGGACATGGTTTCTAATAAGCATGTGGGTGTGTCTGCATAATTTTCAAAATTGCCTAAATTTCAAAACATCGAAAACTTCAAAAATTTTGCAAAATTACCCCTAAAAAAATATATTTTCAAAAAGCAAGAAAACCTCCAAAAATATGTCCTTCCTAGTTTTATCCTATCTTTTGATAAATCAGCTTTTCATTGCATAGATCATAGATTGAGGTTGAGTTGACCCTAATCCACTTAACTTCATCAGAATTTCACTAGGCATGAGTTTTTAAGCGTTCTTCAGGTCCATGTGGACTTTATTCTCTCAGTTCTACTAACTCTACTGGTGAATGAACTTCTGTATCTAACTAGATCACCTGAGAAACTAGTAGCACTCTTAAACTCTTCAGTGGATATTAAGCAACTGCATATTGCACTTAGCTTGATTGAGTTTATTTTACGAGATACAATTACAATCTAGTTGAGGTGAGGAGTTGTCCTCTTGGTTGTGCCAATGCCTGAACCTTATCTATAGCTAATGAAGGAAATTGACTCAGGAGCAACATGATCTCCCTAGTCTATGTCAGCAAATAAGCCAGTATCGTGCCTCCAAAGTCAATATTAAGCCGATACTACCTTTTGATGCCAAACCCAAAATAAAAACACAACAAAAAAGCATATCACAATACAAATGCCAAAAACCACCAATCATGCAAAGATGTGCGAAGCAAAAGCAATGAAAGAAGACCACCAAATAACCCTTCTCCACCAAAAAGCCATGGTAGTAGCCCAATGATGTTACCTAAATTTTTAAAAGAGGCCCAAAGAGGCCCAGGGTTATGCTCTGCAAAAGGAAAAGAATGAGAGCAACGGACCAAAGTGGTCTACGGAAAACCCTGAAAGTTAAGTCCCATTCTCCAAAGAATTATGACCTATTTTTTCTATGCAGACATACTTGGGTGAAAAGAGAATATGCCTGAATTCAGGTGAGGACTGAGGCTATATGTGTAGGGAATCATTCGGTACCTCGATAGATAGTGTCGTTAGCTTGTTCTCTTGACTCACGAAAGCTAAACTATCACTAACACTATTTATATCCATTCAAAGTCAATAAGAATATATGTTTCTTTGGGATGAACTGACCTGATCAACCTTCTGAAACCATATCTGATTTTGTTGGAACTGAGAGGCTGTTGAAACTACAAAACTCAAGTCAAGTTGATAATTCGAACAAATCATTAATCCATGGGTCGATTCTACTGAAGTTTGTGTATTTATGTGGTTAGGATCTGAAAACTCAAGACTTTGTGGGTATGTCTGCTGCAAACCCTCACCAAACCAATCTTGGCTATATACCCTATCTATCATTGTTACTTATCTTATTCTTGCTCGGGACTAGCAAGATTTAAGTATGGGGGTGTGATGATTACATGATATATTGGGATAATAAGCTCAAAATTATGTGGAATACAATATCAATTCCTGTGTTACACACTCTAAATTCACATAATATATGTCTACATTATTCCATGCGCATAAGCGTATAAAGTCATCATAAAATCAATAAAACTTCTGATAAAATTTTCTCATTGATTATAATCATTAATCAGATTTATCAGAGAGAAATTGGGTACACTCGTAGAGCACTAATTTAATCAACATCCAACATATTAACTTGTCTCTACAAAATATCTCTTATAATTTGTTGGAAAGAAAATGGGAGGGCTAAGAGTAAAAAAATTCCCACTCTTTAATATCATACATGCATGTCTACCACCTTTATTCATTCTCTCTTTCTCTCTCCCATTTCCCACAAATTATAGCTGACCATATCCTTCCCATGCATGAGAGTCTTTATTGTTTTTGTCATACATGCATGTGACTTTTCACTTCACTAAAGGTGCATATGGCTATTATAAAAAGAGACCATCCCCCATGAATGAATGAATTTATTATTTTTATCTTTATATGCATGGGGTGCTTCCCTTGAATACAAGTAACATTCTTCTCCCTTTCCCATGCATGAATAGATTTATTGTTTTGTCTTCATGTGCATGGGATGTGTCCCTTCATTCCAAAGCAATATTCATCTATAAAGGAGGCATGACACATGAAGGATCCTCTCCTCATACTCCCCCTCTTCTCTCTTTATTCTATCTCTCTCTCTCTTTGGTCTCATGCAGATGAAGATGAAGGCATAGGAATCAACAGCTCCCTTCCCTCGACGTTCTTCTCTTCCTCGACCCCGACGATTGTCGACCACTCTCCTCCTCCTCGCGGTGCTCCTCCAGCCCGCTGCCGGCCACTCTCCTCCTCCTTGCGGTTTACTCCAGCCCGTGCCAGCCATCTCTCTCATGCAACAACTGCGGCATTCTCCCCCATGTACCAACAACAATCAGCAACTCTCCATGCGTGCATGAGAATTACTCCATCTCTCTCTCTCTTTCTTTATTTATATGTTATTTTTATTGCAGCCCTTGAACTCTCCTTTACGTTAAATTTTCAAAGCATAGTCCTTAATTTCTTCATCAATTAGATTGCACATCTTTAAATAAATCCTTTCCAAATTCTATCTCCATATCTCAATTAGCATTTTATGTGTAAGATGTCGAACTAAAAATTACAAATTTTCTTGGTCCCTGGGGATTCCTACCTCTACTTGCCGCATACTTTTTGCATACATTCATCGTACTCGTAGTCGTAATATTATTTGTTTGACAATGGTTTATCGTGGGAAAACAACGAATTTATTAAATCATCTATTTAAACCGCAAAAAATCGTGTCATCACTGAGCTCAAACCATTACCAACAACTCTTTAATACGCCTTCCTTGTTGGACAAGAGAGGAAGTATCCAGTCATCATCAGCTCGCGATTGACCGAGGAGTAGGAATCTCGCTTGCAAGAGATCCTGGAGAAAAACCGCATGACGATAGGATGGAGCATCTCCGATCTCCATAGGATAAATCACGCTCTGTGTTCACACCATATCTACCTAGAGAATGAGGCTAAACCCTCTCATGAATTTGAATGCAGGTTGAGACAAAATTTAAGAGAGGTTGTGAAGAAAGAGATTGAGAAATGATGTGACATGGGTTTCATTTACCACATCTCCAATTCCTAGTGGGTGGCACCTATCCATGTTGTCCCGAAAAGTCGAAAATTCAGACGACCACCAATGAGGACGGAGAGGAGATCGTGACACGAGTACCCACGTCGTGGTGCGCCTGTGTGGATTATAGATGCCTGAATGTTGTAACGAAGAAGGATCATTTTTACCTACCATTCATTGATTAGATCTTAGAAAGATTAGCGGGAAAAGAATTCTTCTACTTTCTAGATGGGTTCTCGGGCTACAATCTAGTAGCAATTGCTCCTGAGGTCCAAGAGAAAACCACTTTCACTTACCGCTTTTGTACCTATACTTTCAGGTGCATGCCCTTTGGATTATGTAATGCTCCTGGTACATTTCAAAGGTGCATGATTACTGTATTCGCCGAAATTATCAGTGAACTCCTGTATGTCTTCATGGATGACTTCTCGATCCATGGTGATTCTTCCGATTCATGTCTTAGAAATCTGGACCGAGTCCTCAAAAGGTGTTGTGAGGTTAATCTGGTGCTCTCCTAGGAGAAAAGTCACTTCATGGTGATAGATGGCATTGTGTTGGGGCATGCCATCTCCAAAAGAGGAATGGAGGTAGACCCTGGCAAGGTTGACGTGATCAGACAACTCCAGCCACCAACCAACGTGAAACAGTTGCGGTCATTCCTAGGGCATGTTGGATTTTATTGGAGATTTATCAAAGATTTTTCAAAGATCGTCTGACCGCTAACTGGGATTTTAGGAAAAGACATGGAGTTTATTATCGATCATAAATGTCTTGAGGTCTTTAAGCAATTGTAAGGGATCATCATGGATGCCCCTATCCTACAAGCCCCTGATTGGTCTCTTCCTTTTAAGATCATGACAGGTGCCTCAGACTTTGATATTGGGGTTGTGTTAGGACAGAGGAGGCACAGTGTCCTGTTTGCCATACACTACACAAGCAAAGTTCTTGATACCTCTCAGCGTAACTATACAGATACCGAAAAGGAGATTCTTGCGGTTGTGTTTTCCTTGGATAAATTCAGATCTCATCTTATCAGATCTAAGGTGATAGCATTTATAGACCATATAACACTACGTTATTTAATGGAAAAGAAGGACGCAAAGGTGCGTCTTCTTAGGAGAATTTTAATCATCTAGGAATTTGATTTGGACATTAGAGATAAACCTGGAAAGAAGAACGTAGTGGCTGATCACCTCCCTCGTCTCGAAAATCTTGATGCTTATTATGATACGCCTATACGAGACTCCTTCCTTGACGAGTCGGTTTTTTGTTATCGACTCACTCCCAGGGTACGCCAATATCGTGAATTATCTTGTCTCCAAAAAAGTTCCCGAAGACTGGCCCAAGAGCCACATAGACTGACTTAAGTCAGATGCAAGACATTACCATTGGGAGGATCTGATCATTTTCTTTGAAGGGCCGGATTGTGACTGGAGGAGGTGTATTCCTCAGGAGGAATATTAGAGTGTCCTTACTTTATGCCATAGTCTAGTGGCATGAGGACACCACTCCGAGAAGAGGATCTCATGGAAGGTACATCAATGTGGCTTATACTGGCCGATTCTGTTTGCCAATGTGCTCACCTTTGCGAAGTCGTGTCCAGTATGCCAGTGAATTGGAGGAACCGTTGGTTCCAAGGATGAGATGCCAATGCAGCCTGTCATCATTTGTGATGTCTTTGATGCTCTGGGCATCAACTTCATGGGCCCATTGCTGGCTAGCCATGGATTCAAATATATCCTTCTTACGGTGGACTACCTGTCAAGGTGGGTGCAGGTTATCCCGACCTGAGCCACAGATAGCATGAATGTTTGTAAATTCATTAGAGATTACATCATCTCTAGGTTCAAGATACCTAAAGTGTTGATATCTAATGGAGGTATCCATTTTGTGAACAGAGATATGAAGAAACTCTTAAAGGACTATGGCATCGAAAACCATGTCGTTATTCCTTAACACCCACTGACCAATGGCATGGCAGAGGTGTCGAATAGGGAGGTGAAGACCATATTGCAGAAGGTTATCCGCCCAGACAGGAAGGACTAGTCTCAGATCTTAGATCAAGTCCTTTGGGCTTATAGGATAACTTATAAGACACCTTTAGGAACATCCCCATTCAGAATGGTGTTTTGGAAGCTATGCCATTTGCCCACAGAATTAGTGCACAAATCCGAATGGGCAACACACCTAGGGCAGAAACAAAGAGAGATGGATCTGAATGAACTTGTGGAGGTCAGAAACTGAGAATATGATAACAATTTAGTGTACAAGGACAAGGTAAAGCGTTGGCATGATAGATATATCAGACGAAAGACCTTTGTTCATGGAAAGAAGGTATGGTTGTTCAATGCGAGACTGAAGATTTTCCAAGGTAAGCAGAAATCCAAGTGGATGGGTCCGTTCATAGTTTGTGCTGTGCGTGATAGTGGATGTGTAGAGATCTCAGATCTTCCATATGGAGCACAAACATCCCTAGTTAGTGGACAAATGCTGACACACTTCGTCAAACGAAATGAACAATTAGTCCATGTTGAGGAGATTGTTCTCATACGCGAGTTAGACTCAGTAGACACATAAAGTCGTGCATGAGACCTTGCAACAGTGATTTCTCACCATGAGCAGCATCCAAAAGATTCATATCACGATCCTTGTATATACTCACCATTCCTGTATATTCTTTCCCTCCCTCCTATGACTCCAGTCACTCACCCTAACTCCATATCTTATCATTTTATGAATATACTTAGGATGACCAGATCCTAAGTATAGCGGGGAAGAGTGACCCGAATCTCTACATCATTCTCTGTACATTCTCTAGATCTCATCGGTTCTCACACTCAATCATGTCCCATACTTCGGTTAATCAGAGCCCAAGTATAGGGGGATCGATGCCCGCAATGTATATAATCATCTATTTCCACTCTTGACCTTGTTCACCCCATTTTGATCTTATTCTACACTTAGGCTGCCAGAGCCTAAGTATAGGGGGCAGAGCAACTTCTATTCTTTTTGCTATTTTAACTCTCATATGCTTAGCACGAGCTATGTCTTTTTCCTCACTCTTTGTGCTCTGAGGACATAGCATACGCTAGGTATAGGGGGGGTGTGTATATTACATATGTACTTTACCCATAGCTCGTACTTTTTGTTTATACACTATACAATAACTACGGGGTGGGTAAAAATTGATTTTTTTGTAAAATACATGTATATTTGTAATACACTTATATATTTGAAATATATATATATATATTAATAAATAATAATAATAAAAATCAAAGGATTCTTATTTACTCTTTCATATTATTCCTGCATTTAAAAAGAAAGAGAGTCTTGCATTCATCTACATAGCATATCATCAACACCTCATCTGCATATATTGCATATGCAAAGTGAAAAGTTAGTGGGTTCTGAATCAGGTTATGACTAGATGTTGAGAGGGACTTGATTTGATCTTAATCTACCTAATTTCAGAGGAACCTTATAGGAACTAGAGTTAATATTTCTCAGGTCAAGTGACTTAATTCTTTGAGTCCGCAAGTCTATGTTCACATGTCATCTTGATTAGTCTAAGTAGAATATCTCGTGTACACGAATGATTATTCTAGACAGTGACCTAACTTGGTCAAGCACCATGCATGTAGTTATTCATTGATGAGGTGGGGAGGAGATAGAATCCTTTAGCTTGGAGTAGCACATGGATGGAAACATCCGTCCTCCTCTAGGGAGGGAAGTGCATCTCAACCTAGGTTGGTGGTGTTGACATCTAAGGATGGGATGATGTGGGTTGCAATAATATTTCAAAAGAGGGATAGTCTACTGGATCAAGAGGAAAAGCTCCTGTTATACATATTGCACCTTGTATATTATTCAAAAATATATATATGCAAGAGCTCCAGAAAATTAGACAGGACTGAGTGAAAATAAAATGCCTGTCAGAGTATATATATTAGCAAGAATTCTGTAGCTGGATGACTTTATTAACTAATCAAGCATCCTAGGACATGTAGCTACACTGGCTATCATCCGTTCTTCTCTCCACCCTTTCTTCTTGAGATGGTCGCACTTGAACATAGAAGGGAATACCCCACTCCTCGAGGAAAGAGTTATATAAGCGGAGAATTAGAGTTACCTTGTTAGAGGAGGCCGGTTCTTTGCCATTTCTGATGTGGAGATCTATCTTTCACTTACACGGTACTTGTAAGAATCATAGTCATCATAAACTTGTGTTTGAGGATTTGTTCTGACCTGACAATTGAGGCGTCTTGAATAGAATACTTGTGGAACTTGAAGACTGTTAGGTCTTAAGTTCAAATCCCAATAAGGTTCTACCACACAATTAATACAAAGGTCGAGTCAAGCTCCATTTTTAACTTTTGTTCATGACCTTGGTATTGAACCCAAAATCATTACACCTTTGCATTTCATTTTAGTTGCTCAGGGATGAGAAATGTTTAAGTATAGGGGGTTGATGAATCTGTGATTCATCACTCTAAAAGTTTAAGATAGAGCCTTGTTTAGAGTAATTAGAGGCATATTTCCACCTATATTGCATAATTAACATTCACGCTTGCATTGATAACATCTGCATACTAGCATCCACATTTGCATTAAATAAGAAGCCAAAGTCACTTGCAAAAAATCACTCATTTGTACATATTTTATACTAACTCCAAAACCCATAAATTCAACTTTATACTGTATATATTACTAACACTAATACAAGAAAAAATACCAACAAAAAAGTTAACTTGTATGACCAATAAAACCCCAATCCAAGTTTGAGACCTTGGACCATAAAATGCACATATCCCTCTCATACAGTCTCCAATCTAAGTCTACTCACGTTTAAAATCATATATAATTAAAGACCTTCAAAATAACACCAATTTCAATGAAATAGGAGCTCGTATGCAAAACTTGGGTTTTGGGTCCCCATTGTATACTATATGCACTTATATGTGTACTCTTGTACTTTATCACTTCATTTGACCTCGTTTCGTTTTTGTCAACATAAAACTTGCAGATCTCATTCAGATCTACAACTTTCATGTTTGGAGTTTTTCCAAATTCAACCATTTTCTCCATCTTATTTCACCTTCTTCTTCGACTAATCAGATTGGGCCACGTGGCACCCTCTAGTTGCGCCACGCGACCCCTTTTCTTGACTGTCAGATCGCCTCCTTCCTCTTCAGATTGGCCATTAGATCGAGGAACAGATCACATATGGGCCGATCATTTCCGCCTCCATCTCCTAGCGCCACGTGTCACACCCATAGCTACCCGATCATCCTCTACATCCAAAGATCATGGCCGTTAAATCCTGCTTCATCGCTCAACCATACGATCGACCCTCACATTGCATCTCCACCGTTCGCCAGCGCCCGCACCTATGCCCACCATGTGGCAGCATCCATCGCCCTTCGATCACACCACTCCGATTTAATCCTAACTCTTCCTTAACACCCCGCTCTATGTCGTTGGATCACTAGATCTAATGGTCGAGAAATCGTCTCCTACCTCCACATACGCCTCGCCCAAGTCGCCCCACCTCATGCTCCATCTCCACCCTTTCTGTTTTCATCCCCATATCCGCCACCTTCTCCACCCATTGATCGCCCCACGATGAAGCTCGTACCACCATCATCCTCACCAGCAATCACGATCGCCATGACGCCCTCTAACTCACTCCATACACTCCACGCAAAACACCTCCTCCATCGCCTGGACCTCTCCCTTCTCCCTATAAATACTCCACCTCTGGCGAGCTTCAACCCCATCCTCCCTTGCACGAGAAAACCAAGAACTCCCTTCAATGTATTAGTCACAGTGATTGGGCGTATAATTGAGCGACGACATGTATCCTTCTTGGGCAAGATCCACAGCGTAACTTCACTGTGCAACAACTCCTCCGATGAGATGCTTGAGATCGGGTTGCTACTGACCCTCGAGTGACGACCAGAGACTCCCCTTTGAGACTCCAATCCCAGATAGCCTCGTCCATTTCTCCCCCGATATTCTTCCTCTTTTCATTCGATTTTCTCCCAATTTTCTCTCCTTCCTCGCTCGACATCACTCCCTGATGACCATCGCCTGAGATCCACCTTGGAGCTCTCCTCTTCACGCACCCCTTCATTCACCCCTACGACACATCGAGCCCCCCTCCGACCACAACTCTGCCTTCCCGACGAAGGAGAACATCGGCTCGATCACCACTTCACCCCACATGCCTCAAGCAGTCCCTGCACTCACGCAAGCCCTTGCACCTCCATTTTGGCAGTCACCAACACTGCAGATACATCCTTCATCGTTGACCGGAGTCGTCGCTGGAGCTACCTCGAGCTTCATTGCCTCCAACCTACGGATCACCTCAGCTGCATCAAGATGCTCTGGTCACTTCGCGAAGCTCCCACGATCGTTCCCTGCTGCTTAGGAGCCCCCGGACATCTGCATCGAGCGAAAACCAAGGCGGTGGATCCAAGAGGGCTTCGCCGGAGCCCAGACAAGTCCGCCACAGTAGGCGGCGGCCGAGAGGAACAAGACGTAGAGCCACCGTCCGATCCTCTTAATCTAATGGTCCTCAACGGTCCATGTCGCCATCGCTAGCAACTCCAGATATAGTTGGATCAATTTCGATCTAACGGTCCTCCTTACGCCACATCTCCCACTCCTGGAGTCTTCCCTGCCATTAGATCTATCTTGATCTAACGGATCCAAGGCGCGCCACTTCAGCAACCGTTGGATCCATCTTGATCAAACATACTACATCGCGCATCATGTTCAGCTCCAAGCCGCTTCCCTAACCTTTAGGCTTGGAGCACTCGAACCAGCTCCGAAGCATATCCGAGCCTACGAAGCACCTGAAACTGCTCCCGAGCCTCCATCACAGTCCAAGCCTAGATCTCACATGTATATCATGTATGGATTTTGTAAATTGCATCGAGGCCCCTACAAGTTTCCAATATAGTACTTCAGTCCCTGCCATGCGCATCACGTGAGGCACGTGTTCTCTGGATAATTTGCATACATACCCCCAACATTATAAGTAATTGCATTTTAGTCCTTGCACGCATTTTTTGATTTAAGCAATTTTAATTCTTGTTTACATTTTAGTCCCTATGTTTGCATGTTTATTTGACCATTCATTTAGCCTCATTTTTAAATTCCAAAAATTGCATATTTTAAAGAAACTTGTGCTTTATTATTGTGGACACTTGTCATATTTTTGAGAGCTCTATGGAATTTAATATCATTAAATAGAAATTAACATAGTTTTGTTACTGTGTGCTTTAAATTCCATATTAAATATTTTATAGTCAAAAAATCACCAACAAATCATAATAGGTTTAGTTTAAGTTATCATACTTCGTGCACAAAAATCACATCATTTTCACGCATCACGAGGTTTGAATAAATGAATTAGTCTTTTGCTAAATTGATTTTCACGAGGTCCAATATACATCATTTTTTAGGTCTGTCAATTTTCTTGGATTCCTCTCACATAGAAATATCTAGGATAATTTTTGTGTCTGAAAATGAAGTACTTTGGTATTTATTAAAACTAACTTTGCAAAAAACTACCCTGCATTCATATTTAGTTCATAATTAATTCATTTAGAGTTCAAAAATTCTAAAAAATGTAGTAGCGTAGTTTCATTGCATTTCATATTCTGGCCAAATCATTTTTGGACTTCATTTGATTATAATTTGTGTTTTAACTTAAAATTTGGCTCGATTTGCATTGCAGTTTTCCTTAATTTCATAAAAAAAATCAAAAAAAAGTAATCCCCTAAAAATCTGACATTGAAATTGACTTCAAATTAACCTAAGGAAAAAGCTACCTCCCTGAGTTCGACCTTGGGCTTGCCCAAGTAAAATAAAAAATTACCACTTTGTTTGATGTAATATTAATCTAAGTCATTTTTTATTAGTCTCGATTTACCCGACTACAACGGACACAACATTTAATTCGATCATTATCTCGATCGAATTAGGTAGGGTAGGTTGAGGCTCGTCACCAGTTGAATTCGATTTCCTGTATTTTTTTAGTTTATTTTGTATTCTAAAAATACAAACAAAAGATTGAAATTGTATTGTGTTATGCTTTAGTTTTATTCCTTTAAAAAACCTAAAAAATACAAAAATACATAAATAACAAAAAATAATTTAAAATCTTATAAAACACAAAAAATTATTTTGTTTTTCTTATTATTTTTAATATTTTAAAAAATAAAAAATGCTTTGATTTCCTTTGTTTTACATCCCTTTTATTATTTTATTTTAAAAAATAAAGAGATAAAATTTTGAAAAATTAAAAACAATTGAAAATAAAAAATGATAAAACAAAAAAATTAAAAATTATTGAAAATGCATAAACATATAAAAAGCTCAAAAACTCATGAAAACACTAAAGGAAAAAGAATCTTTTTTAATTAGCCTTAATTAAATAACCCTCGTGTAATGGTGCCTCCGTAAGTTCGATCCTAACAACTATACAGGTAAATAATAGCTTCTCTCTTAGCTTTTTTATAGGTTTCATTTTTACCTTAGATTAATTTTTGATTTGGACAGTTGTGGGTTGTAATACATCACATTGTTCAGTTGTTTTTTTATTAAATAAAAACCCATCAATATCTCTTGAATAACCAAATATACCACTTTAGAGTGTTGGTGGACAATGATGTGCATGCCACATGTAGATCGACAATTGGAAATAGATGATACACCTTTGTAGACGAAGGATTGTGACTAGCTTCTAGACACGATCCAACGATTGATGCCCTCCACAAATGGACAACTATTGTTACTTCTGATCAAAGTTCTTGATCGGACGATCCTTGGGGTACTTGGAAGAACCAACGATGAACTGGAAGTTAGCAAGATTCGAAATGACACATTTCTATGTCCAAGCAACCTCACGTACAACTAGATGGTGCAATAGATTCCTAGAAACCTTACGCAACTCCTCGAGATGTCAGAAGAGTCCAGGTCCCAACATTGGGGACTTGGAGGTCAAATGGGTGGTGTGGCATCTGGAGCAAGTTCAAGACTCCAAATACCTCTAGATGAGGTCTTCTTCTTGCTCCAACCGATATGAAATCTTCATGGCTCAAAGGGAAGCTCCCTCAATTTGATGTTAGGCGAAGCAGAATAAAAAATGGTATGTAATGAGTGGTCTCCAATGGGCATGAGTAATGAGACCAGATGGCTTCGATTCATGTAGAATCAGAGGGTATTAAGTGAGGATCAGGTGGATAAATGGTTGGGGATGGAGTTGTGGCGAAAAGCAGAGCGTCACAACGAGGTATACACGTGAAATCTTCACGTTACGATTTTTTTGGATATTTAATTTGAGATCAAATCAAGTAAAACTAAGGACTAAGATACACTATGGACTAAAAAGCAAAGGTAAATGGATAAGAAATGAGCATCACCTAGCAAAGGAACATGAGATACACTATGCTTTACATGTGTTTTAGTATTTCGTTATTATTCTATATTTTTTATTTTATTATCATATATTTTGGATTTTTTATATTTGTAGTATATTTTAATATATAATTACATAATTTTATTTTATTTTTCTAACTTTCTTTACGTACATAATTAAATTGAGGTATTTACATTATAGGTATAACATACCTATATATTTTATTCCATTATTTATTTTAATGCCTTCTTAATGGTTTATTTTATATTTATATTTTAAGTTGTTTTAAACACTATTTACAAGCATTTTAAAATGCAAGAAAATTTAAAATATAAAGAACAAGTAAAATGAATAAAATAACCATGTATATAGTACAATTAGACCCTAGAAAGCTAGATTTTGTATCTTAACTCTATTTTCCATGGAACCCTAAATTAATTTAAAAAATAATGAAGGTGAGTTTCGTTCATTTTGAGTTCATATAGAGGATACATTGACTATTGAAGTTTGGTTTGCAGTTTTTCATATATGTATCCCAAATGCATTATGCATTATTTTTCTGAGGAATTATTTTTATGTTTTTCTATGTATTTTTATATAGGAGTTTCATGCTGATCAATTCTTTATTTGAGATGTATATAATGAATAATAAAATTAAACAAAAATGGCTTATTTAATGAATGAAAAATAGGGTTTGCATACAGTATTTTGCCCTTATATCCCCCTACTTTAATCATTGTTGATCAAGTCAATATTGATCTGGTCTCAATTTTAGGGTCAGCTAATATTTACAACACTTACTTTAATTTTATTTTACATTATTTATTCATTTATTTTGTATTTAAAAACATGTATTTATGATCTCTTTATAGATGACAGTGAATGTAACATTAATTTGTACAAGTTAGATTTATTTATAAGATAAAATAAAGGAATAAAGATAAATGAATGGGTATTCGTCACCCTATGGAACCAGAAGGTGGGTATCAAACTATCTTTTTAAAAGTTGTTTTCTAGGTGGAAATAATGCATATCACAAGAAATGGATAAACAAACTATCTCACACTAGATTAATGTATATCACAAGAAATGGATATATACACACTATCTAACGATGGATTAAATGCATGAAAAACTATTGGATCAAGAATGACACCAACCTTAATTGTTGTAGGAAAAAGATGGAGGAAGCTGATGCATCTGTTGATTCAAAAAGCTTAAAGCATATGACATGAGATAAGAAGTTATTTACCATCCTAGAAAATAAAAAATGATGTTCGGTCATGTTTGGGAGAAACCATAAGGATTATATCATAGGTATTGCACAAGTTAGTTTAAATAATAACTTAATGTAAATAAAGTTTGTGATAAAGTTTTTGATATTCTAATTCATCAAACTACTTTAAAATTCTTGATGAATCTAGTAATGAAACCATGATAATAGGAAAAAGGTTTAAAGATATTCCAGTTATAGAGTTTATTAAAAATAATTCTTATGATTGCCTGGTTGTTATTAATAAGGAAACTACTTTTTAAAACAAAAGACTAGGTCATTTATACCCTAGGTACCTAAGTAAGCTGATTAAGAGTACCTTAGTAAGTGGACAACCTATCAACAGGAGAAACCCCAAAGACTCAGTGATGCTTGCTCACCAGGAAAACTTCACAAAAGATATTTCAAAACAAAACTTAGTTTTAACATCTAAAAAATGAACTACTTAACTTAGATCTGTTTAGACTAACAAGAGTAGAGAGCCTTTATGGATGTGGATACTGCCTTATAATAGTAATTGGCTACTCTAGGTTCACTTAAACCGTCTTTCTAAAAGAAAAAGAGAAAATAACAAAATCATTTATAACCTTTTCAAAATTAGTTCAAAAAGAGAAGAATAAAGACATTCTTAAAATTCGTACAGATCATGGAGGAGGGTTTGAAAATAAATAATTCACTAAGTTATGTGAAAACATGGAAAACTACGAATACTCTTTCCAAGAGCAGTTCAACAAAATAGAGTTGTAGAAACAAAGAATAGAACATTATAATTATGTGCTAGAACTTTATTAATAGAATTAGGTCTACCTAAATACTTTCGGGTTGAAGCTACTGATGAGATAGATTCATCGAGGGTCGTACAGTCTTACAAGGCGAGACAGTTGTCGGTGTATTGACCACTCAATATATCTCAATCGATTAATAACGAACCCACTAAATAAATTAAAGAAATGAACATCAAAATTGTGGGTTAAAATTTATTATTGCTTACAACTAAATGTATAGCAAGTAAGTGTGTAGAGGTCGAACCACAAAGAGCAAAATTGGTAACATACATGTTTTTTTAATCACAGAACCGACATGCCATACGTCATGTCTGTATATATATATATATATATATATATATATTGGAGGGTTTTTAAGTTTCAATTTCCTAATTCCATTTATTTATAATTTTGTATTTCGTTTTTTAGTTTATATATATATATATTAATTTCATTTTCTTTTAGATATATTATATAGGTATATATAGAGTCTATATACAATAGCAGATAATATACATATCAATATAGCTAAAAATAGCCAAAAATTAGAGAATTAAACACTTTTGGATTTTCAATATTTTTTTACTATTTTTATGATTTTTAGTGATTTTTTTCTTATTATTAAATAAAGTTAAAGTAAAAAGTAGCTTAAAATAGGGATAAAATGTTAGATAGAAATTGAGATGGAAGTTGAAATAGAAAATTCAATCCAAATTTTTCCAAATCAACTTTGATATATAGATAATATTAGAGAGAAAATTATAACATAGAAAAATATATTTTTTTTGTTTTTATGGAATTTTATATATTTTTATCATGATTTTTAGTATTTTTTATTTTTTATAGTTTTTTCTATTTTTAATGATTTTTGGTTTGAGGTCTAGAAATACATGAATAAGAAAAATATAATTTTTTAGGATTTTTCTGGAACATTTTGTATTTTTATATTTATAATGTAGACAAGGACTGTTTGTGCTCTCAATGATTTTTAGTAAATATAAAAAGGTCCAAAATTGCAAATAAAAACCATGGAATGACACTAAAAGTGGTTAGGAACATACACATATTTTTGGAGCATACTATCTATTTTAAATAAATCCGTCAAACACACAAAAATACAATTGTTGGTAGGGGAATACATGTAAATAAAATAAACTCTAGGGGCCTATGTGCAATTTTCCCTAAAATATACAACATCCTTGAAAATTTATTGGACCGAAAGCAAATAAAAAATAACAAGGGTGAACTTTCCAAAATGGCCACCTCACGTGGAACGAAACATGAGGTGACTAACATGGAATTAAATGTAACAAGACATAAATGCAAGGGCCTCCATGAAATTTTACGTATTTTGTTTACATCGAATATATTATTTATAGGACTAATTAATAAATACAAAAAGGTGGGGCTAGGTTTAGATTTTTCCTCTTAATGTGTGCACCATCAAATAGTTTTGATCCTTTTCTTAAACATATGTCGTCATTTGGATGACGGACAACGTTTTGGCGATGAACACTTGTGATTAGATCCCAAGCATGATCTAAAATCATGAAACAAAGCGCATGGGACGACAGCAACATGATCTAGAGTGGTAACATGATCGAACGACCAAGAGGGGCTTAGGAAGAACTGGGCAAGAACTCACCGACGACGAGTTTCGATCTATCCTCCCCGGCTCCTCTGGTCATTTGAAAGGCTCGGACAAGGGGCAAAACAGAGTAGCGGCTCCTTCGCACTGGATGGAATAGTCAGAAGGGCTCCTAGAACTCTGACAAAGTCAGTGGAGCTTGCACAAGTGTGGGAGATATAGGTGCCTTACTTGAGATTAAAATCGACCGAAAAGGGCCATGGGTCCTCTAGTTTATACAGGAAAGTTAC
The DNA here is from genome assembly GCA_037367405.1 of Ottelia alismoides. Taxonomy (NCBI): domain Eukaryota; kingdom Viridiplantae; phylum Streptophyta; class Magnoliopsida; order Alismatales; family Hydrocharitaceae; genus Ottelia; species Ottelia alismoides. Next base: position 84,190 of record JAZKJV010008216.1, on the reverse strand, counting down.
GTGTGAGAAAACAAAGGGTCCTTAGGCCTTGTTAGTGAGGATAAATGGATGATGGAGTGATGCGGTGAGGTCTCCGGTGTAGTGACAAAGATAGACCTCAGTCTCTAGATCCATGCAAGATTTGGGTGAGTGAAATGTGGGAGAGAGTGAAGTATTGCTCGAGAAAGATTTTGAAGCGATTGGCGGGTCGACTAACGGTAGAACACAATGGATGGGGTTTGCCGAAGCAGGGCTCCGACGAACTACGAAATGGGTTGATTAATGCTAAATCAATAGACTAAATACTAAAGTAATTGAAGAATTAAAATGTGTGAAGTAAATGCTATCTAAAATGAAAGGAAAGGCGCAACTCATACTTGCCAGCGAAGGCATGGAGTAGAGGTAGTCAGATAGCCGCGATGTGTGCATCTATGTCCTCCTAGAGTCGATCTAGATCACGTGTGGATTCCTTCTATCATGAGAATGCTCCTTAGATTAAGTAGCAGGGCTAGAAGCCTCGGATTAATGACCAAAGAGGAAGAGAGAGGCAGATGCCCTTATTTATAATCAAGTAATGCACCCTTCTTGATGGCTTGTTTGTAAAAGTTCTAGGCTTTGTACAAGAAATCATAAGGTCCAGCGTGATTCATGGAATGTCCATGATGATCTCGTATGAAGGAATCAAGCATGATCGATAGACAAAATGAGCGGGAAAAATGATTGAATTAGGGTTTTATTAATTATAATGAGTCAGAATACCTAGAAAGGGAGTTGACCTAGAGTCAACAAGCACTGCGATATGATTGGGCCACATCGACAACTACATGACAAAACAATATTGTTTAATCATAATTAATTAGCTAAATATAGTAAATTATTTTATTATTTTTTTATTACTGAAAATGTTTATTATTGTATGTAGTATTTTAATATGATTTTTATTTATTTTTTTTGATGTTATCTACTAGGAGTTAATTTTTAGGGGTATATTTATAGATATTCATATATGTTTTGACTATTTCATTTTTATTTTGTACATTTCATTTTATTAACTTATTATCTTTTTTTATACATTTATAACTTATTTTTAGGTATACAATTATAATTTGATTATATTTTTTTGATGTTATTTGTATCTTGGAATAAATAAGTATATACGTTACATAAGTATAAATGCATGTATTTTGTCTATGTATTAGGTTATTATTTATTTTGATATGTTTTTTGGGCTTTATTTTGGCTTATCTTTTTTATAGAATATAAATATTATTTACAAGATTATAAAAATATGAGAGAATAAATAATAAAAAATTAAGACTCACTTTTATTTATATACACTGAGTATAGGTATTTTACTTATGTATTTTACATACTAATTTTATTTTGTGCTTCATTTGTGGTTTTATTTTATTTTCAATATGTATAAAAATATAAAATTGTAAAAATAGAGGAGAATCAATAATTGAATATTTTATTCGGGTAGACTATACAATGAGGGTCCCAACCCTAACTTTCACACCATAGCCCCAAAAATTATGAAACCACCTTTATTAAATAGCTTATTAAAAGTTCTATACAATTAGGGGTGACTTTGATACATTTCAAGTTTTTATTAGGACAATATGGATATGTCAATTCGAGATTTTGACCTTTTATTTTATGTATAAAATAAACACTATGTATTATTTTTGTTTAAACCCAATATTATATTTTTATTCAAATTATTATCTATAAATTTTATGTTCAAAGATTCTTTATTTGAGGCATAAAAAGTGGAAAATAAAATAGGTCCTAAAATGAATAAAGAATGATTTAATCAAAGGGATTTATTAAATTATTGTGCCTTATCTCCCCCTACTTTCTTCCTTGTCGACCTAGTCATCAAGATGCCTAAGTCTCGTGGTTTATGGTTATAAAATATCTTTGATATTTTATTAATTTTCTTTTTATTTATTCTATAATTTTGTCATTGGAAACAGTATTTTATACAATATCTATACAAAAAGCATGAATTTAAATTTATGTAATTTAATGGTATTTACATACATTTACTAGGGTTATTAAGGGCAAAATGATAGAATAAAGGTGATGAAATGGAGATTTATCACCCCCCTATACTTGCCTTTGCTAGTCCCTAGCAAACACTTATGAAATAAGTGCAGAAAAATAAAAAGAAAGAAAAGAAATAAAGTGGATTAAATTTAATGGAAAAACTTTTCTTCATAAAATCAATGTTTGGAGCTTAAGTCAGAAATTTACATTTTTAGTGTGGGCGGAACCTTATTGGGAATTGGATTTGAAATCCTACAACCTTCAAGAATGCTAAAACTCTACTCAAGTCTCCTCAATATCCATGTCAGAATACTTACACTCATATGCAAATCCTTATAACTATGAATCTGACTTGTACAGTATATGTAATAGTGACTCCCCTCAACTGAAATGACAAAGATAATGACTTCTCAAGCATGACAATGCAGTGATTCCCCAATACAGCAACTCCTTCCTCGAGGAGTGGGTATTGACTATACGTTAGCTAGTGTTGCTACCTATCCTAGGATGCAAGACCGGTGTAGTTAAGTCATCCAGCTGCATGCTCACATGATTTGACTTTGAAGCTCAAGCTTGCTTGTTGATTATACAAATATGTACACTCCGACAAACATTTTATTTTCAACAAGGCATGTCCACTTTTTTGGATTTTTTGCTTTTGCTTTTTTTTGAAATACTAAATATAATAACATTTACATAAGGAGTTTTTCCTCTTGAGCCAGTAGACTATCCCTCTTTTGAAGCATTATTTTAACCCACTCTCTTGTCTGTAGACATCTACATCACTGGATGGGTTGGGTGCACTTCCCTCCCTAGAACAGGACAAATGTTTCCACTTGTGTATGTTTCATACCGATAAATCCAATCCCCTCACCACTCCGAATGAGTTGAGCCAAGTGAAAGTTGCATCTGTCCAAGTTAGGTCATTATCGACAACAGCCATGTGTGTGCTCCAAAATACTCTATGTAGGCAGTTAAAAATCCATTGAACCAAGTTTCATGATTCTCAAAGAATTAAGTCAACTAGACCTAAAGTGCCTCAATTCTAGTTCATGTAAGGTTCATGTGATCAGGTAGATTTTAAGGTCCAACCAAGGTCCAATCTTCGGATTTCACTTAGAATAGTTCAATTATCAAACTCAATCAGAAGAATACGAATGTTATGCAAATGTTGATGCAGAAAATATTTTTGTGATGTAATTTCAAATTTTGAACTTTATATGGATTTTTGAAAAAGATGGTGCACATGAATTTTTTGGTATTTTTCAAAATGATTTTGCATTTTTTTGTTTTTTTTGAAAACAAAAGATTTGGTCTAAAACTAGGAACAAATATTTACACGAGGGAGCATCTTATATTTAAAAGAGTTAGGTTTTAAGAATTTATATGGGATATGTGATAATTTTTATAGCTACTTATACAATTAATAAAGAATTCTCTTTTGATGTATATATTCCTCAAACTTATTTAAAAATGATTTTTCAAACAAATTTGAAAACTATAGTCCAAATAATTTTTAAAATTAATTTTTTAAAACATTTACAAACATTTGAAAATCATTTTGCAAAGGTTATTCAAACAATATATAAACATTTTTCAAAATAATTTTGCAACCATTTTTAAACATTTGCAAATGATTTTTTAAACATTTTCATTTCACACAATAAAAAGAATTTTTGCAAACAATATACTTTTACAAAGGTTGAAAATATTTATCACAATATTTTCCAAATTGTTTTCATAAAATTTTTCGAAAATATTTTCACACTGTTTTTTCAAATATTTTGCAAAAGTATTTTTACCTGATTTATTAATCGATACATACAAGAATAATTTGAGAATAATACACATCTTTTTATTAAGTGTTTTTAAAGCATTTTGTAGTAATTTCTTAGTATTTTAGCCATAGTTATTACAAATACAAAAGTACAAGTTATTGCTAGTGTATATACTGAGTATATATGACCCCCTATACTTAGCTTGAGTTATGTCCCCATAGACTAGCAAGAAAAAGAGAAGACATAACTCGTACTGAGTAGATGAAAGTGTAAAGAATAAACGAATGAAGAAATGAATGACGAATAATAAGTTGATTGCCCCCCCATGATTTGGATCAAATAATCCTAAGTATAGCAGACTGTACACAAGGCAGGGAGGGTCATGAGTGGGAATGAACAGATTGTACTCAGACCGTCTCCCCCTATACTTAGGGTAAGTTATCCCTAAGTATATACAAGAAGAGGAGATAGTGGGGAGGATCAAAGAATAGAATAACTCGAGGTGTACACCCCCTATACTTAGGACAAAGTACGTCCTAAGTTTAGAATACAGAGAAAAAGGGGTGATACATATTTACACGAACATTCTTCCTCTTTTTTTCATTTGAATAACGAAGGCTGAAAATGGGAAGAAGAAAAGAAGAAAATATGAAAGCCTAGAGAGAGAGAGAGTTTTTGAGTGGCATTATCTAAATATTGTGATGCTTCTGCTACTGTGGATGTATCTTCAGTGTGCAATACTTATATAGAGTCGACAATGGCCAGGAAAGTGTCATGTTCCATGTATGGCTTCAGAAGATGACCACTGACGACAAATGTTTGGGCGTCAGGAGATAATTCTGATATCACAATACTTCTGTTGTCACACACTTCTTGAACTCAGAATGACCCTGTCTATTTGCTCTTTAATTTGCTTGGGAAGATCTTCAACTTTGCATCGAATAGACACACTTTCTGTCCAATCTTGAAGGTCTTTCCTCTAATGTGTCGGGCATGCCAGCATTTCACCTTCTCCTTGTTCATCAATGTGTTATCATATGCATAGTCTCCAAATTCCAAGAGGCTATTCAGATCATCCTTTCTCGTCTAACCACCTTGTTGTGAGTCCAAATTGCAAAAGTTGATTGCCCACAATGATTTTTGAATCAATTCCACTAGCAGGTAGCATGGATTCTCATATACAAGACGATAGGGCAACATGCCCAATGAAGACTTGTAAGCAGTTATGTATACCAAAGGATTGAGTCCAAAAGATGGGACCAAATTTTCTTGTCCAGCTTGACAAAATTGTAAAGTATCATCTTGATTTCTCTATTAGATTGTCCTATCATACCGTTGGTCTGAGGATGGTAAGGAGATGTGACTCAGTGCTCAATGTCGCACTCCTTCGTTAGTTTCTTAACGACTACGTTAATGAAGTGACTACCCTCATCTGATATCAGTATCTTTGGAATCTCGAACCGCAAGATAATGTTTTCTTTTAGAAAGAGACACACCGTACGACTATCTCAAGTAGGGATAGCTTTAACCAAGCGACTCATATAGTCAACGGCAAGAGGGATGTGCTCGTATCACTGACTGTTGGGAAAGGGTGTCATGAAATCGATCCCAAATGTATCGAATACGTCTTATATCTGAATGATCTTCAGGGGCATGGAATCTTTCACTATAAGGGTACCTTTCAATCACTAACAGTCAATGCAATGCTTGACATATGCTGCAACATCCATGAATAGTGTAGGCCACCATAGGCCACACTAGAGTACTTTTGTTTCCATTCTGTCTCTAGAATGGTGTTCACCATATTCGAGCAAGTGACAATGCTTGAGGACACTATGTTGTTCTTCCTGGAGAACGCATCTGCACCAAATACAATCCGCTCCTTTCCTGAATAAGAGAGGCTCTTCCTATTGGTAGAAGTGGATGGTTGACAAGAATTTATCCTTCCAAATCTTCATCCATTCAATTAGAACAATGCCTGAAATGAGGTAGTTGATAATATCAGCGTAGCAAGGGAGTGAATCCACGACCATGATAGACTCGTCAGGGAAGGTGTCTATGATGGGTGCACTGCTCAGTAGAGTCTTTTACTGCTCAATTATGGAGAGATGGTATGCTACCATGTTTTGAGCCCCATGATTTCCCTTGATTTCCAAATCGAACTCCTGGAGGAAAAGGATCCACTTGATCTATCTAAGCTTGGCATCCTTCTTCCATAGTAAGTATCAGATATCAGAGTGGTCAGTGTAGATCGTAACTTTTGGTCCAAACAAATATGATCTGAACTTCTCAAGGGTCAATACCACAACTAGCAATTCTTTTTGTCACAATGTAATTCATCTAAGCTTCATCTAATGTTTTGCCGACATAGTGAATGACATAGGGAGCCTTCTCTTTCCTCTATCCTAGAACAGCCGCAACTGTGAAATCTAACGCATCTGTCATGATCTCAAAAGGAAGAGACCAATCTGGCGGGTATAGGATGGGAGCTTGGGTGATTAGCTCCTTCAGCTGATTGAATGAAAGGACAACTTGCTCATTTCCATATACTAGCACAATAATTGTGTTAGAGGTCAGGAAATGCAGCTAAAATCTCGGATGAATCTTCTGTAGAATTCTACATGCCCCAAAATGACCTCACATTCTTGACTATCTGAGGTGGCTCTAGATTGGAAATCACATCCACCTTTGCCAGGTCGACTTACATGACACATTTGGAAATGTCGTGACTCGACACAATCACTTCTGTGACCATGAAGGGGCTCTTTTCCCATGATAAGACCATATTGACTTCATGACATTTCTGAAGTACTATGTCTAGGTGATCAAGACAAGAATTGAAGCTATCACCATAGACGGAGAAGTCCCCCTTCAACACCTCGAGAAAACTACCTGCCATATCGACGAAGACTACAAGAATGCATCTTTGGAATATTGCTGGTACGTTGCATAGTTCAAAGGGCATTGTCCTAAAAGCATAGGTGTCAAATGGGAAAGTGAAGGTCGCTTTCTCTTTATCTTCAGGGGCGATTGCCACTTGGTTGTACCTAGAGTACAAATCCAAAAAGCAGAAGAACTCCTTTCCAGCTAGTATTTCCAATACTTGATCAATGAATGACAAGGGGAAGTGGTACTTCTTAGTTGCTGCATTGAGGTAGCAGTAGTCAACACGTACACGCCAGGATGTTGGTACCTGAGTAAATATCTTCTCTCTTTTGTCGTTTGTAACGATAGTAAGACCTGACTTCTTTGGAACTACGTGCAATGGGATTACCCATTTGGAGATGAGGATGGGATATATGAAGCATGCATCACACCATTTCGTGATTTCTTTTATAATGATGTCCCTCAGATTTGGGATTAGTCTTCTCTGAAATTCGTGGGACATCTTGGCATCTTCTTCCAAATAGATGTGGTGTGAGCACAGAGCCGGATTTATCCCACGGAGATCTAAAACATGCCAACCAAGTTCCTTCCAGTTCTTCTCTAGAACCTCGAGGAGTTGAGATTCTTGCTCTACTGTCAGCCTACTATTGATGATCAGATACATGTTTTCTGCACCCGCAGGGAAAGCATACTTGAGGCCTGACAGAAGTGGATTTAATTCAGGTTCTAATCTGACCTATTTCTCTATCATTTAGGAGACAGTTCTGGTTGGAGGATGATCTGCTCGATCTTTGGAGGTAGTGCTTACCTCAGCGACCTTTTGATCTTCTAAAGATATACCGAACAGATATGCAATGAACTTATTGTGTTTGGACTAGAGCAAATCATCTGAATCAAAGAGATGGAATAAGAAATTGGAGTATGTCTCCCAAGTATCACCGGAGCTTGCATCAATTGTGATTCCCAAGTCCTCCTCAAGAAAGAGGATTTCCTGTATCCGTGGATCATTCAAAGAGAGTGATGTATCCCATATATCTGCAATGAAGTCACAATCTACTTCAAGTGGTCCTGCATAACTTTCATCAGTTATGACTTTAGGCTCACTAATTATGTCTATTGTAATTCTGTTGTTGTTCGACTTGAAGGTGATCTTTCCAGACCCATAATCAACCACAACTTATGAAGTACGTAGGAATCATCAGTCTAGGATAATAAGAGTTTAAAGTAGGGGTGCAGAGGAGTCCATATCAAGGACTACAAAATCAATAGGAAACTGCATGTCCCGCACCTTCATCACAATGTCTTACAAAAGATCTCGGGGTCTCTTAATGCATCGATCAACAAACTTAAGGATCATACATGTATGCTTGAGAGGACCTATCCCGAATTCATGCAATAATGAAGATGATAGAAGGTTGATTGAAGAACCACTGTCAAACAAGATTCTCTCTAAGACTTGATTAAAAATCTTGCAGTTGATTAAAGGTGCTCCTTTATCTTGTTTCTTTTACAGAGATTGTTGATGGTTGCAACGGTGGTCATGGTGAAAATGTGCTTCTCTATCTTTTGGTGTCTGTTTTTACGTGTTGATCGACGACTGTTTGTACATGCCTCCTTCAAACCTGTCTTTATAGCGGGTAATTATTCCATGACTTTCATCAGACGAATCTCAATAGCTAGATTATTAGTTATATCAAGAACTCCATGATCAGATAATACATCTTTTATTTTTGTGATTTTTTTGGAATTTTCTATTGCTTCGAGAAAAGAAACATTCACAATACTGAAATAAAAAACATTGTTCTTGTTTACAACAAAATCCTTGTCCACAACATTCTGTACGTTTGGATCACAAAAAGGAGTACCAGCTGAACATGCTGGTGGACAAGAAAAAAGCATGACCTATGCTCTGTCGATTGGCATAGGATCGGTTGTTGTTAGTGACTCCTCCATGGCTGGCACAACTTCACATTGATTGCGATCAACTTTTTGATCTTTTTGAATTTTCTGATTTTTCAGGTGTTTTTGCTGATGGTGTAGAGGTGAATGCCAGCTAGCATGGCTCCTCCTTCTTTGTCTTCCTTACCCATCTCTGTAGCTGGTGCGGTTGATGCAGAAGATGACGATTCACTTGTCAAAACTTTATTCTTCATGTGGCTTACGATAGAAGGAGGCAAGGCCCTACCGCTTTTGAGAGTGCAACATTAGATAAAGCAATATTACAATCATTTGACTCTACAGGCATAGACTGGATATCACATTCTACATGCTCTTGGCGGTCAAGTCATCTAGCTTCTTCATCATATTTAGTAAGACTTTTACAAGTTGGACCAAGCAATCTAGGGTAGGGTTTACAGGACTTGCCTCATAAGGTTCAATGTTCAGGCCAAGTTGTGGCCGATTGTTGTGGGGTTGAGGCTGAGACTGCTGGTGTGGTGGAGGAGGTAGAGGAAGCTAGTACTGCTGATAGGAGGGAGGGTAATGCTGAGGTGGTGCAGCCGCATACTGATGGTATGTATATGGCTAGCGGTACTATGACTACGAATAGTGTTGATTCTGCCTCCATTTATGTTAGTACTGCGTAGACTAGTGATATTGAGGTGGAGGTTGATAGGACTGCCCAAAATGACCACCCAGAAGTTGGTGGTAGGCCATGTCGGCTTGTGGCTAGCCATGTGGAAGTCTGGTAGGACGGGTTAACTATGCATCATTGCTCCATACACCGCTGACTTCTTAAATTAAGGGTAGTTGTGGGAAGGGTAGATCATAAGGTGTAAGGAAGTTTGGCTAGTAAACCACCATCTACTGCTATGGTAGGCCCAGATCAGGTGCCTACTCGTAGTACACATGTTGAACTACCGATGGATGCTAACGCGACTGAGGTTGTTGTGGTGTTGTTAGCTCATCCTTCTTCTCAGCATGAGTCTCTGTAGTTGGCTTCGTTGACTGGACTGAAATGATGGTGCTCATGAGCAGCTCCAACTGCTTGGTTATCTGGTCCATCTTGTCTAAGTGATGCATCCTCTTTTCGATAACAGAGAGCTTCTAGAGATCCCGTGACCGCTTATCGATAATGTCAACCTTTGAGAGATGGTCGTCAATGATGTTGAGGTTGGATCTCTTATCTCTCACTGCCTCACAAGACATTGTCATGTGTTCTTGCTTTTGGAGGATCTGTGGTTACTTTTGATAAGCATAGGATGGAGAGAGGGCAGCCTCTCATTCACCCATTTCTTCTAAAATCTGCCAGACTACGTCTTTGTCTTTGTTGAAATGAGATCCTCCACTGGCTGCATCGACAAGCCTTTGACTCTCTACATTCAGTCCCTCGAAAAAGTGTTGTACTAGACTGATCCTCGATATCTCATGATGGGGCCCTTCTGCATGTTTGTGAATCTCTCTCAGGCTTCATGGATGGTTTTGTGGACACCCTGGAATTAGTTATTGATCTTGGCTAGCATCTGGTTGAGCCGACTGAGAGGATAGAACTTGTGTAGAAAGGATTATTTCAGTTCCTCCCATGTCGTCACAACCTTTCCCAAATGGTTGACCCAATATAGGGCCTTGTCTTGCAAACTAAAGGGGAATGACATCATCTTCACAATGTCCAAGGGAACATTAGGGTCGTGTGTAGTACATCAAATGTACAGAAATTGCTGTAGGTGAAGGTAGGCTCCTCACTAGTGTTCCCTTGAAAAGATGGTAGAAGGGCTAGGATGGAGATTTGAGCTGAAAGTGAGCATGTATCGGTGGAATGAAGATCTACTCGGCCATCTGGTGATCTCCAAATTGTATGTTTCTTTCAGTGTTGTTTCTGCCTCCCTTTTTCTGGTTCTTCGTCATTAGGGTCATCACAAGGTTTATCTCATCCTCCAGCTAGTCTATAAATCGTTCAACATGTCCTCAAACGTGATCTCAACAAGAGACTACTCTGTCAGCTGTTGTTGGATGGCTTTGATGGAGTCTAGTAACTAAGCGTAGACCTGGTTCTAGTCAGGCCCCTGACTCGACTCTATTTTGTGGAGGATGTTGTCCCTTTCCTTTCCCCTGAGGTGTCATCTCTGGGTCTGAATCAGAGGAGATGAATTCTACATTGGGATCTGGGATTGGGGCTGTCTTCTATCTGAAATGTGAAAAATTCCCAATCATACCACTCGAAATTGAATCCCAGTTGCCAAGATGAATATGGAATCAGTTTCAATCCTAGAGTGTTGTGAATGAAAACGATGTAGACTTAAATCAACTCCCATTCACACCGGCGAATGTGGGACAAGTGTGGTCTCGGTTTACTGGGTAGTCAAAGAGAGTGGAAAGAAGATGAGGAGTATGGAGGTCGGCCCACAAAGTCCGAACTGAATTCTCAAGAATCACCTTGAATTATTGATGATGTCGAGTCTATGGAATCGATGTGGGTGTCAGAGGGGTTCCGACTAAACCATCCATGGATCGCCATCATGTCGAAGGAAGGAGATCAATGCAAGAAGAAAGATACGAGGGTCCAATAAGAAATAAAGAGAAGTGTAAAATAATAGAAAGGCTCGAACTGAGCAGGGGTAAAAAGGAAGACACATATGACAAAATTAGCACAAGTGTGTGGTACTTGATCTTTGAATCTTATTCTAGATCCAAACAATCATAATACAAAATTGGGTTCAGCAACTCGTACCATGTGAAGCCATGAAGGATTATCTTTTTATCAGCTTTAGAGTTTTTATTTCAGGCATATCTTTTATCATGTGTCCTTAGCACGCTAATCCTAAAGGAGAGAGAGTAATGCCAAAAAAGTATCTCATACTTGTCCTCCTCCTTTGTAACCTGTAGCATGCACTTTTTGAGGTCCTTGTTATCCTTCTTAGATCCCTACTCAGCCAAAGAAATAGAGAGAGGAAGCCGATAGATGAAACCACTACTTTGATCCTCGCTCGTAGCGGAATCACTCATGAGCATTCGAGGACCTACTCAGATGCAAACCAATGAGACACACACACATATGAGGGTGTGGCCTAAGCTCAGTACTTCAGACCATGTCAATGTTCCACACAAGGCGGGAGCGCCATTGCTGACAATGCCCTACTCGATCATATATGATAGAAGCACCATTACTTCCGAAATCGAGATGACACACAAGGCAGTTATAGACTGGGTTTTTGGCTCTAATCCTTAGAGGGTCATGCCTCACTCATGGGAGAGGTTTTGATCCCCTTCTATGATACCTGAAAAGAATGAGGGCTTTATGGACCTAAGACAATGAAAGTCTATTAAGAATTTTAATTAAGATCAAAGTTTATTTAGTAGTCCCCTTGTTTTAAGTTTTTAGGTTTTCTGTTTTCTTGGATCTGTTTGCATACAAGTGCCTAACATTTTTGTAGATTTTCATTTAAGTATCAGGTGCTCAAAATTAAAAGGAGATAGATAAAAAGTAGTGCAAGTCTATTCTATGATGGAAATCTCATCATTGAATATAATGATGTAGACTGAGTTAGAGGACCTACAATGCTTCCCAACTCTCTCCTTGTGGTATGCAAAATCAAATTTTAAACCTATCTATATGGCATTATGCAGTCGGAAATATCACCCTAAATAGTAGTTGATATTAATCGTAAAGAACCATATGTTAATTATTCAAAGACTAATGCTAAAGTCTGGTTTTGGAGACATCTCAGTGCCTATCATAACGGGCCCTGCTAGCATTGTATGATATCTCTCACGGTACCCTGGTTGGAATCCAAACAACTAACATTTATTATTTGACTAGATCTAAACGTAAGAGACTATAGGTACATGCATTCTTGTTAGGGTTTGGACCTAATTACTGCGGCAAGCAATCCTACATGCTAAGGGCTCCTACACGCAAACAAATAAAAAGAAGGCAGAAAACTTAAAATTAAGGGAAACAAAATAAAAGAAGGCAATAAAAATACAGAAAATTACGATGAGGCTACAAGGTGAACAAACACCTAGGCACGAGACCTCGTTGTGGAGAGTAGAGTCCAAGTCTTTAATTATTACTAATATAATTGTCTCTCTCTCAACCAATTAATATATGTAGCTAAGTTATATCTATGCTAAGTCTCCTCTCCTTGCTTCCTTTATAGCCTCTCCAACTAGTCAAAAGACAAAGACAGTCTCCACCCAGCTTGGCTGCATTGGCCTCCTAAGAAACCATCCTAACGTGGTAGGCCCTCGCAACAAAGTCACAAATAGACTTATATTAACATAGATAATTAATCAAAATGAGTTATATACAATAAATAATGGATATGTGCAGAAGAAATCAATTATTAATAAATCAATGAATAAGCAAGAATGATTGTACAAGATAAATGACAAAAATATTCTACGCTCATTGCCCCCTGAAACGGTGCCATTTGATGAGAGAGATTCATCGAGGGTCGTATAGTCTCACAAGACGAGACCACAGTTGGTGTAATATTTTTAGGTTTTATATTTTTTTATAATTTTTATTTTTCTGTGAATTTTGCTAATTTTTATATAACATTAAAGTCAAAATTGGCTTACAACAGGGATAAAATATTTGATCGGAATTGAAAAGGAAGTTAAAAAATAGAGAATTCAATCCAAAATTTTCCAAATTAATTTTAATATATATGTAATAATATAGAGAAAATTATAACATAAAAAAGACATTTTTATATTTTTTGGGATTGTATATATTTTTATCATGATATTTAGGGTTTTTTATTTTTAGGAGATTTCTTTTTTTATTTATTTGTGGTCTCAAGGATTAAATCAAAAAATATAATTTTTTGGGGTTTTTCTGAATGTTTTTGTATTTTTGGTATTTTATACTGTAAAAGGACTATTTTTGCACTCAATTATTTTAAATAAATATCAAAGATGTCAAAACTTGTGAATATAAATTATGGCATGAAACTACAACAATTAGGAACATACACCTATTTTTTCATGATTTTTAATACAATATCTATTTTAAATAAATCCATCAAGCACAAAAAAAAATTGATGACAGGGGCATACACGTAAATAAAATAAACTCTCGAGGGCTCTGTGCAAATTTTCCTAAAATACACAATGTATTCGAAAATTTACTGGACCAAAAGCAAATATAAAATAATAATAGGGGTGTAATTGTAAAATGGCTACCTCATGTGGAACGACACGTGAGGTGACCTAGCATGGAACTGAATGTAATAAAACATAAACACATGGGCCTACATGAATTTTTACCTATTTTATTTACATTTAATATATTATTTACATGTCTAATTAACAAATACAAAAAGGATGGGCTAGATTTAGCAATTTACCCCTTAATGTGCATGCCATGAGACGGTTCTAATCCTTCACTTAAACACATGGCGTCATCTGGACGGGGATGATGCTTCGATGATGAATGCTTGTGATTAGATCCCAAGCGTGGTGTGCTGGGAGGTGATGAAGCGCATCGGACGACTGCGACAAGATCTAGAGCGATAACATGATCGAACGACCAGGAGGGGCTCAGGAAGAACTAGACAAGAACTCACCAACAGCAAGTTTCAATCCGTCCTCCTGGGCTCCTCCAGTATCTGGAAGGCTCGGACAAAGGGCAAAATAGAGCAGCATCTCCTCCACACCAGATGGCGCACTCAGAAGGGCTCATGGAACTCTAGTGAAGTCAGTCGTGCTCGGGCAAGTGCGGGAGCTCTAGGAGTCTTATTTAAGATCAAAATCAACCTAGAAGGGCCATTGGTCCTCCAGTACTTGCAGGAAAGCTTCGTGCGATAAAATCAAGGGCCATTGGGCCTTGTTATATGGGATTGATGGATGGTGGAGTGCTACGGTGTTTTCTCCAACGTGGCACCAAAGAGAGACCTCGATCTCCATATCGATGCACGATCTAGGTGAGTGGAGTGTAGGAGAGATTGAAGCACCACAGTGGAAAGGTGTGGAGGCGATTGGCGGGTTGACAGATGACGGAACACCATGTATGGGGTTCATCGGAGAGGGGCTTCGACAAACTATGAAATGGGTTGATTAAACTAAATCGATAGATTAAGTACTAAACTAACTATAGAATTAAAATGCGTTAAGTAAATGATATCTAAAATGAAATAAAAGGCACAACTCATACCTGCCGGTGAAGGAAGGGAGAAGAGGTGGTCGGACAGCCGTGGGTGCACCACCGTCCACCTGGAGTCGATCCTAACCGTCGACAAACACTTCATGTCACAAGGATGCTCCCTAGATTAAGATGCAAGGCTCTAAGACTCGGATTAGTGACCAAAGAGGAAGTGGGAGGCAGAGGACCTTATCTATAATCAAGTAATGCACCCTTAGTGACGACTTGATTGGAAAAGATCTAGTCTTTGTACAAGAAATCACAAGGGTAGGCGTGATTCATGGAACATCAATTATGATTTCGTATGAAGGAATATAGCATGATGGATGGACGAAACAAGCGGGGAAAACGGCTGAAATCCAGGGATTTGAAAGTTCTAATGAGTCAGAACGCGTGGGGAGGGAGTTGACCAGGAGTCAACAAGTGTTGCGATATGATTGGGCGTCATTGGTCACTACAAGTTAAAATAATATTGTTTACATAACTAATTAATTAAATATAAAAATAATTTTATTAATTTTTATTATAAGATAAAAAAAATTTTTAGTATTTTATGTAGTATTTTAATAAGATTTTAATTTATTTTTTGATGTTATTTATTAGTAGTTAATTTTTAGTGTTATTTTTATAGATATATTCATTTATGTTTTGACTATTTTATTTATATTTTATCTATTTTATTTTATTATTTTATTCTCTTATTTTATACATTTATAGCCTATTTTTAGGTATACAAGTATATTTTTATTATATTTTTGTTATGCTATTTGTATCTTGGAATAAATAGGTATATACATTACATAGGTATAAATGCAGGTATTTTGTCCATGTATTTGGTTATTATTTTATTTTGATGTATTTTATTAAGTTTTATTTTAGCTTATGTTTTTAATAAAGTATAAATAATATTTATGAGAGTATAAAAATATGAGAGAATGAAGAATAAAAAAAATAAGATTCACTATTATTTAAATGCTGATAAGTATAGGTATTTTACATAAATATTTTATTTTGTTTTTCATTTGTGGTTTTATTTTATTCTAAATATGTATGTATGTTACAAATAATATGTACAAAATTATAAAATATGAAATTGTAAAAATAGTAGAGAATAAATAATTGAATATTTTATTTGGGTATACTATACAATGAGGGTCCCTAGCCAAACTTTCATACCTTATCCTCAAAAATTATGAAACCACCATTGTTAAATAGCTTATTAAAAGGTTATATATAATTATAGAGATTTTGATGCATTTTCAATTTTATTTGGAAGATATGGGTCTTTGAATTTGAGATTTTGGCTTTATATTTTCTGTATAAAATGAACACTATGTACTATTTTTGTTTAAACTCAATTTTTTATTTTTATTTACATTATTATCAATAAATTTTATGTTCGAAGTTTCTTTATTTGTATTATAAAAGTGAAATTTTAAATAGGTCCCAAAATGAATAAAGAATGATTTAATCAAAGGAATATTTCTTGAATTATTAGCCCTTTTCTCCCCCCACTTTATTCCTTGTCGGCCTTGTCATCAAGATTCCTAGGTCTTGAGGTTTAGATTTATAAAATATCATTGATATTTTGTTATGTTTCTTTTATTTTCTTTATTCTATGATGTTGGCATTAAAAACAATATTTTATACAATATTTATACCACAAAGAATGAATGTTAATTTATGCAACTTAATAGTATTTACATGTGTTTACTAGGATTTTTAAGGCCAAAATGATAGAGTGAAGGTGGTGAAATGTAGATTCATCATCTACTAATATCGCTTGTTAGCGTCTCTCTCCGATCATGCATGGGGGGAGGTCCCTAAGCCAGCACTCTAGTGGTCAAGAAAGATTCCATTCTTCTTTTGCCTCAATCTTCTCTAGAATGCGTTTTTATAGTAATTACTCGTTTCGTTCCCAGACAACTATTTGCTTGGTTCCGTTTGCCACTTTCTTCCCTTCCTTGACCGAATACCATGTGGTCGAGCCGAGCCCTTTTCGTTAAGGCTCTCTCCATCTCCCATTGTGGATAGTGAGCTGGAGGATCTCCTTGTTAAAATGTCAGATTGGGCATCAACTAGCATTCTGCGTCAGCTTTTTCCTAAGACGAGCCGGACATAAGGCAAGTGTGGCCCTATAGTGACGTAGGTCACGAAGATCAGCAGTCTACCCTTCTAGCCAAAAGCCCCTTCAGATCAAGAAAATCCGATCGGATCCCTCTCCTTTCTCAGTTTGAGGCAACAATTCATCCTCTTTCTGATCCCTCTCCTTTTATTTATATCTTATCTAATTCATTGTTTTCCCCATTTACCTCATTTAATTCCATCTTCTCATGAACTTTCATCATTTGCTGAAGCTTAGTATCATTCTAGCAGGTTTCTTTATCATATGGTATAAGCTATACAGGAATCAGAAAAGAAAAATGTAGATTCATCAGCTATTAATATTACTTGTCATGTACTAGATAGAGTACTTATATGACGCACGCTTAAAAGACATGTATGAACTCTACAGAGATAAAATTCCCAAGATAAGGCACTTCAAAGTGATTGTAAATAAATATTTTACACTAAATATAAAAGATAACTTAAATTTCATGCTAAAAGTAATTAATGCATATTCATTATGTCCCTTGGTCGTAGTAAGAATTATAGTGTTTTTAACAAAACACATTTGTTGTGGAAGAACAAAGTATATAAAATTCGATGAAATCCACAAGAAATGAATAGTCATGAAAGTTTATTGGAGAAGAAAGAGATGAAGATAAGCATCCATTAATGGAACTTAGATAAAAGATGTTATGCCCATAATCTACCAATAGAATGGATTTTTAATGAAAACCCTAAATTCAAGTAATTTGAGAAATGTCAGTTAAAGTTAAGATAATATCTTAACTAAGTATTTAATCTGTGCTTTTGCGTATGTATCTCAAATAGAACCCAAAGAGATAGAAGGTGCGCTAAAACATTGTTGGAAATGTGACCCAAAACTAGCCATTATGCATAGAACTTATTGTAATTCACTCCTTAATCTGAAATGAAGAATTAACAATTTTCATAATAGGTCCCTTAGTACAATTAGGTTATGCACCGTAGCCATCTTGATATCTTACAATTGTTGATCCAAAAGGTTGGATCATAAAGGCTAGCGTAGGGTTGAATATCAAAAGAATTAGATTGACCACATCGTCAAGTGATTATCAAAAAGGGATCTCCAATCTTAAAAGGAGATGACCATCCTTAATCCAAAGTCTGACATCTGACCAATGTCTTATGCCGACCCTCTGCACAGGAATAGAGATTCGGAGGTGTTAGATGAGTTAGGTTGAAGTGTTGATTTAACGAGAACGAGATAACTAAGACTCATGCACTATATTGTCACGTATAGGCACACATACTCTGATCAGAGATAAATGTATTACTATTTGTCTAAATATGCACATTAGGTAGACCATTAGGTTGATGAAGTAATCAAGGTCTGTACACTAGCATGCTTGTGTGTGTATGGGGTCATAATAGCAATACGATCTCTCAAAAAGATCATATAGGTTCACTACTGAATCGGAAGACATGTTCTCACTCATGAGATATTGAGATAAACAAAATTCCAACATTGGCCATCTTGTTTTGGAATCATAACCGGATCTGAAGGTATGATATATACTTTTTGGAAATCATAAGATTGATACTAACTCCTAATGATTAAATGAGAAACTTAGCGATAAAATTCTGAAGGAGACATTTCAAATAAGATCAAACTTTGAGTTTATTATAGTTCTTACAGTATGCATGATGTATGTGTATTAGGAATATTCGAGGGTGATGTGATCTTAATTTATTGTATTACATTGACACTTCCTTTTTGAGGGAGTGATGAAACATGTTTGGATTTTAGTGAGTCAACTCAGTAAACTAGCTATCTAATATTACTCCAAATGTTAGACATCAGTATGATTATGATTCAGATGCAATGAGAAGATTGCATATTATGTATGACTTGATCAGACATCTCTGGGAGGTCTTCTAGATCTGGATATGAGATTAGATCTCATTGTCCAAGTTGCTATACATGGAATATATAGTCACCATGTCCTTATCTCAAAATATCCGCAAAGAAATCATATTGTTCTTGAAAGAGTTCAAGAATAAATATTATTGATAATATTTGAGCATTGTAATAATGATGATTAAATACGATTTAATTATCATTAATAATGTGGATACGATTTACATTATTTTGATACATGCAGAGATACATCTAAGATAACTCAATTGGAATCCATTATCACATATAATTAATGTGGATGACACTATCCAAAATAATTATATTTGTATTATGAATATGATCTATAATATTATATAGACTACAATTGTAAATATGATTTACAATTTATTAAGTTATTTCGAATTGTATTCACATTGTACAACTAAATGTGAATTTGATTTACATTCTATATTGGATGAGTGAATATGATTCATAATTATCAATTGTATGATTGAAATTGTCACAAAATAATCTAGAATTATTTTACTGAAAGTTCAAGAAACAAAAGTTATCGTAAACATGTGAAAAATATGGTAAGATTTGAGAATTTCATCAATAAGGAAAGAGAAGTCGTCCATTTCTATTAATGAGTAGACGAGAACATGGAGAGAGACTCTATAGTGTTAGTCCACCCTAATTACGAAGGAGGATCTCCTCCTTCCTTACTATTCTACATTTATTTTATGTAATGAAAATTAATTTATTGGGGTATTTCTTCAATTTGTTTATTTCTTTTCATCTAATTAATCGTTTTTACTAATTATTGCAACAAAGTCTAATCCACGAGTATCGAATGACTCTAAACCCTGAGACCAAATCATCATGATGACTGGGTTGACAAGGAATAAAGTAGGGGAGATAAGGATCCATAAGTACTCAAAATCCTAATCTTAAATTCATTAATAAATAAGTTTTGGGGGACCATTTTATTCTTTATTATTTGTACCTCAAATCATAACCTTTGAACATGAAATTGGTAGATAAAAATAGAAAGAAAATACAAAAATTATTTTACCAAAAATAATGCACAATGTGCCTAAGATACTAAGAATAGGCAATCGTAAAGAAAACATCACAGACCTATATCTTCTAAATATGAATCAAATCCATAAAACACACCTTTATTGTTACTAAAATTAAATTATCCATTTAATGAAGGTGGTTTCATTCAATTTTAAGTTAAGATGCAAAAGTTAGGTTTTGAGCCCTCGTTGTCCAAGAATGAATAAAATAATTAATTTATTTATTCTTTGTATTTTTCACTCTTTTACAAATTGATAATTTTGTAAACATTATTTAGAATATGTATAGATAATTAAAATAATAAAAATACATTAAAATAAGTATGTATACTCTAATGCATATATGAAAATTACATTTTTATACCTATATAATAAATATACATATTTATATTAGCTAAGAAATAACTTCATAAAAAATAATATATGTGTGTATGTGTGTTTTTGTATGTATTTAAATAAGTTATAAATATAAAAAATAAGTATATAAAATATTAAAATTTAAAGTGCAAAATAAAAAAATATATATAGTACATAAGTAAATATGCTTATAGTATTACATGTATAAAATAACATGTAATATATGAACTCGAAAAAATAAATAACAAATACCATAAAATACTTCATAAAATAATAAATATTTTTCATATTCTATAAAAATAAAATCATTTACATTTTTTATTTTTTTTGCATTTTCCTATTGGTTTATCATGTAGCATCTGACGTGGACCTATACATGGACAGCCTTGGTTGATCTGCTGATCAACTAACCTCCTACTTGTCTAGCCCTGTCAGAGCCGCTGACCACCCTTCTTCCTAAATTTTTTCCTTTCAATTCTTGCACTATTTGGGAATGATTACTCTTTTACTTCTGTTCCTCGATTGAAGCTCTTTCATGCTAGCATCCATCCTCGATTTGAGGATTACTGTATCAAGCGGTCTTCCCAATCAAAGCCCCCTTGTATAAACTCCTCCACCACCTTCGATTTAATTTTTTTCCTTTTTCACTCTTAAAATCCCCAAAGTTCTGGGTGCTCAAGGTCGTTGGTGACAACATCAATCTCTCCCTAGCATTTGTGGAGGAAGAGAGATGGAGTTGGAAAATCCGAGATCGCTAACCATCTTCCTACAGGTTGAGCCATAGTTTCTTTGTTTTTTATGTTCCTAGCAGTATTCTAGTGTATTATTTAATTTCATTTAATTTCTGCTTTTATTTTGTGAATTGATCAAATTGATGTTTACCGGAGTTCCTGCTCCGACCATCGTTCCCCATGTATGTGGTTGTGCACCCCATCTGAACCATCCATCCTCTTCCTCTTTACATCTCCTACGCACAGACATCTCTACTCACTTTGATCCATTCTAGATTGAAGGATCGCCTCTCCATCTCTGTTGCTCTCCAGAGAGCATTGCCTCGACCACATGGCCACCCATTTCACCGCTTCTGACCCCTAAGAACATCCCACCTTTTCTCTTGAGCTAACTATGTAGGTGATGAATCTATGATTCATCACTCTAAAAGTTGAAAATGGAGCATTGTTCCTGAGTAATTAGTTGCATAGTTCCACTTATATTGCATAATTAGCATTCATGCATGTGTAAATAATATCTGCATTTTAGCATTCATATTTCCATTGAATAAGGAGCCAAAAATCACTTCTACATATTCGCATGTATATAACTACATTCACCTATTTGTATATATTTTACACTAATTCCAAATCCAATAAAATCAACTCTATAATGTATATATTACTAACACTAATTAAAGAAAAATATCAAAAAAATACTAACTTGCAAATTTGATCGAAAATACCTGAGTCCAAGTTTGAAGCTAGGAGCCATAAAATGCACATATCTCTCTCGTATAGTGTCCGATTGAGGAATACTCACTTTTAAAGTAATATACATTCAGATACCTTCAAAACAGGACCAATTTCATTAAAATCGACGATCGTATATGAAACTTGGGTTTTCGGCCCCTATTGTATATTGTACATATTGACCTTTTTGCCCTTGTATTTTATCCTTTTATTTTCTTAATTACTAAAAATTCAGAAAATTAGATTAAGTTGTAACTACTTATTTCATATTTTCTCTATTTTTATTTTTGATTTTTCTATTATTAAAAATGACAAACAAATGCAAACGACAAAAACGTGGTATTTTATACATATAAGGTACCACCCAAAAATACACTTTGTACAAAAGATTTCATTTGATTTTCGACCCTTCACGAAAGTTGTCGATCTCGTCGAGACGAGAAACTTTCGTGTTGACCACTTTTGATTTGACCTATTTTGTTATTTCTTTTCGATTTTTCTTTGCATTATGTTTTGGATTTTTCTAGGAGTGATATGTGGCAGCTCCTGGAGCCGCCACGTGTCAATCCCTCCTTTTCCCACTTACACTCTTTACTTTGGATCGTTGAATGAAGGGTGCTTCATCCAACGGCTCAAATCCTTTCATCTCTCTCTTTCTCGATCTCTCTCTCTCTCTCTCCATACTGTGTCTTCCACCTCCCAGCTCTTGCGGGAGGAACCATCAACCGCACACTCCACCCCATCGCCCACTCTCACACCCTCTCCCCTTCTCCTGCGTAAGGCTCCACTCTTCCCACTTCCTCCCTTAATCTCCACCTCTCCCTCTCACCACTCACCAACAATCTTTAAAATGGCCGCCACTCCTCCCTTCACCGATCATCCGCCATTCTAACGAAGTGAGGAGAGAGCTCCGACAGCCCTTAGGTGATAATTGAGGAAATCCACCGTCGAGCAATGAACCCCTCACCTTCAGGCGAGATCGAGAGGAGGGTCATCTTCCTTCTTTGCTGCAATCTCTTCCCGCAATAAGGTTGCTCAAGCTCGTCGTCCTGTTGAACGACTCGAGTAAGGACCCACAGGAGCACGAGCTCCAGCATCCCAGGTGATTTCGATCCATCCCCATCTAGGTAACTCCTCTTCCTCCTTTCCTTCATCTTCTCTTCCTTTTTTTTTCTCCTCTCCCCCGTTTCTTGCTTCTTCTCTATCATCATCTTCTTCCTCTTCCGCACCCATTCTCTCTCTCCTCGATTTCATGATCTTTTATCCATCGAATCACCAAAATTTCTACACACTCATAGATAAATATTATGTTTTGCATCTAATGGTGTTTTTTTGGAATTTTGGGTGCAATTTCATCAACCAATTAATCTAACATTTAAACCAACAAAACTAATGCATGGCAAAATAGGGGATATTGTGAAATATCCAGTTTTTGCCCTTATCCCCCAACGTTATCTCTCCTTCCCTCTTCGTCTTCTTCCACCTGCTCCTCCGCTGCCAGCCCGCCCTTTGACCAGTTGCAGCACTCCTGCCTTCGGCCAGAAGCCCGTGCATCCAAACAGTTCGTGTTCGCCTATGCCACCACGTGCATCTGCGGTGCACCGCCTCCCCGTGTTATGCCCCTACTTCCCTCAACGCATGCCGCTCTCCTCGCCAACACCTCCTGTCGTATCCATCCCCTGCAGAGGTCCCACGCTCCAGTCATCCAATGTACACGCCCCTCGCCGCGCACCACGTGCCCCCGTGCCGCTGCAGCCGCCTCCTCCGCCGCTAGCGCAACTCGTGCGTGCTGGCCTCCATCACACAACGTGCCACCTGCACCAATATCGCGCGTGGATGCCCGCCACCCTCACCGCCGGCCAGCCAAGTAGCCTCCGTCGCAACAGTAGTGGCCTCCACCTCGCGCACTCCTGGAGTTCATCTTCACGGTTCCTATTTTCCACCTGCACGTGAGTTTCACGAGAGGGTCAGGAATATTTCACCCATAACCTTCATATTCAGAGAAATTGCATGTGTGTCTCAGTTCTACTTGAAGTCACGTGTGGTGCATGTGACAACCCGGTGAAAGTTGCGTTGAAGCCCTCTTTCTCCGTGGAATTGCAAAAGGACCAGTGACATCAGCAACACTTGCGATGCACACGCGATATTGAGAAAATTGCATCCATGCCTCTCCAGAGTCTAGGTGATTGAACTCAAGTCCTTGTCAGCATATTTCTTTAATCAATTTTGTTTCTGTATTGCATTTACATCCCTGTGTTTGCACGTCTGTCTAGACATTCATTTAGATTCATTTTTAAATTCCAAAAATTGCATCTTGTAGTAGTTTATCTTAGGCTTTATCATTGTTGATGCTTGTTGCATTTTAAGGAGCCATATTATATTTAATATAATTATTTTGGTAGAAATTAGCATATTTTATCCACTGTTCAGTGTTAATTGCTTACTAATTAATTGTTACTCCAAAAATCACCAAAAAAATCACATTAGGTAGAGTTTAGTTATTCCTACATTGTGCGCAAAAATAATTACATTTGCACGCATCATGAGGCCTGAATAACTTAAACAGTGATTTTGTCAATTAATTTTTAATAGGTCAAATTCACATAAAATTTTAGGTTTATTAATTTTCTTGGAATCATCACACTTACATCCATTTAGGATATTTTTTATCCTAATTACACTTAGGTTCATAGCATTCCATCATCTGGCCAAGTTTCATAATTTTTGGACTTCATTTGATTATCTTTCTGATTTAACTTGCAAATTTAGCATGAAATTGCATTCATTTTTTCCCGTATTGCATAAAAATTGCTAAAAAAGACCAAAAATACCACTATAAAAATCTGACCTCTTGATTCACTTAAAATTCACCTAAGGAGATAACTGCCTCTCTGAGTTCGATCTTGGGCTTGCCCAAGTAAAATAAATCGATCGCTTGCAATTAACTAAACATTAATTAAAGTGGTATTTTTGATATAGCCTTATTTTCCCAACTGCAACGAAACATAACATTTAATTTGAATAATTAACCATGGTAGTCTGAGCCTCGTCAAAATGGTGTCGTTGCCGAGGAGGCACAGCTTAAGTTAATTTCTAGAGAATTTTGAGTGTTTGATTTTCCATCCACGGGTAGTCTGATTCCCGGCACTCTTGTTAATATTTTTCTGCCTTTTGTTTTTTAGTATTTTGTGTCGTCCTTTATCTAACCTCAATTTGTTTTTGTGTGAAGAACACGTGGAGTCGAAGGCGCTTTGAAGAGATCGCATTGGAATGTTTTGAATGATTGTGAGGACTTGTATTTGCGTCATTTTTCATTATTTTTGCATGTGTTCCAGCGGTTCTGAAGGATATTGAATATCCTTAAGCGCATCACGGAAGCGTGACGATCGCATCATATGCAATCGGAGCAACTAGTCGCACTAGTCGCTAGATGCAGCGGAAATTAAAATTTTTAACTTTAAAGATGAAACCACATGATCACGAGAACACTTCTCGGATCGTTTCATCAAACCACAAAGTACAAGGAATACCTCTTGAAGCGTGGTTGTGATCGCGAGATCCCAAAGTAGAGATCCTCCTATCTTAAGTCCGATCCACGAAGAACGCACTTGCGGGCGCGATGATGAGTCATGTTCCTTCCCGCAATCCTCGATGAAGATCCAAGCGATGGCTCCCCCGATTTTGTCAAACGAAATCCGTCGTCTTCCTTTAGAGTAAGAAACTCCAAAGAAGATGGAGATCCACGAGTCGTCGAAGAAGAAGCCGAGAGTCTCTCCTTTCTCAACACAAAGTGGACGGCCACTTAATGGAGAAGAGAAAGAGAGAGAGGGCGAGAATGAGAAAGAGAGAGAGAGAGTTGTCACCTTGTACAACTCTTAATGATGTACCATGGAAGGCTACCCTAGCCCTCCTTTTATACTAGTTTAGGGTCCAATGGATCTCAATCCATGGGACTCATGGATCCAAGGGCTATGCTTGGTCCATGCAAAATCAATGGCTATGATTGTTGTTGGTTAAAACCAACAACATTTATTTAAATTAAAAAATGTTGCAACATTATCAACATAATTTAATTTAACATTAACTAATTAAGAGATAATGTGATAAATAAAATGGAGTCAACCAACCTCCCCTAAAATTGGGGTGTTATTTTGTCTCCTTTTATTTTATCTTATTATTTCTTAATAAATTGCAATAACTATTATTGCAATAATATCCACCAAATTAATTCCAAATTAATTTATGAATATTTCAATCATGCCATTGATCATTATGTGAATCATATTCACAACCCAAACTAATTTGTAAATTACATTTCCAATTAATTAATTAATGTGAATCCAATCCACACAATTAATTAACAAATGCTATTTACATAGATTCTCTCTCTTATATATGTATATTATAAATCATATTTATAACACACATATATCATGGATAGTATTATCCACATTCTCTAATCCTTGATAATTAAATCCCATTTAATTATCTTGGATAATAATTCTCACAATATGAATCATATTCATGTTAAGCTTGATAATTAAATCTCATTTAATCATCAAGTTCTTCTTGCTTGGATATGGAATTCATCAAATGAATTATTCTTGAAATCCTTCAAGAATAATGTGCTTTCTCCGCAGATACTTGGAGATAAGGACAGGGCGATTGTATTGTTCCACGTATAGTGACTTGGATGTTGAGATCTCGTCTCAAATCCAGATCGTACGAACCTCCCACAGATGCTTGATTAAATCAAGACCGCAAATCCAATCTTCTCATTGAATCTAAATCTCATTCAGATCAATGTCCAACACTTGGACTAAGATCAGATTGCTTCTCTACTGGAAGGAGTCACTAAAATCCAGACCTGATTCATCACTCCCTCGGAATGGAAGCGTCATGGATATACAATCGTTTATGATCACATCACTCTCAGGTATTCCCAATACCTGTACATCCTGCATACTGGAAGACCCATGGTCAACCCGAAGATCAAGATCTATTTTTCACTGTCTTCTTCAGGGTTTGATCACCAAGTTTCTCATTTGATCATTGGGATTTGGTATCGATCATATACTTTCCAAAAGCATATATCATACCTAGGTCTTGATCATATACTTTCCAAAAGTATATATCAAACCTACAAATTCAGTCAAGCTTCCAAAGCGAGACGACCGTGCACGGAATTTGATTCTTCCCAATATCTCATGAGTGAGCTCATGTCTTCCGGTTCAGTAGTGAACATGTATGATCCCTTTGAGAGATCGTATTACTCATATGCCCTTATATGCACACCAACGCGCCGGTGTATAGACCTTGGTTAGGTCATCAACCTATTGGTCTGTCAAATGTACATACTTAGACATATAGCAATACATCTGTCTCCGGTCAGAGGATGTGTGCCTATGCTGTGACAGCATTCAACATAGGACTTAGGTTATCTCGATCTCATTAAGTCAACTCTTTGACTTAACTAATCTGACACCTCCGAATCTCTATTCCTATGCAGAGGACCTGCATCAAGAGGTCGGTCAGATATCAACCTATGTGAGAAAGGATTGCCATCTCCTACTCAGGCTGGAGATCACATCTCAATAATCATTTGACGGTGCTTGATGAGTCCTCAATCTAACCCTTTAGATATTCATCCAAGCACCAGCCTCTATGATTCAATAATTGAATCAACAGCTGTATGATCATTAAGATAGCCATGGTACATAACCCTAATTGTACAGAGGGACCTATTATGCAAATTATTTATTCTTCATTTCATATCAAGGAATGATATTTGCAATAACATTTATTGCATAATGGCTCGCCGTGGGCTCACATGTCCAACAATCTCCCACTAG
Source organism: Ottelia alismoides (assembly GCA_037367405.1). Classification (NCBI taxonomy): domain Eukaryota; kingdom Viridiplantae; phylum Streptophyta; class Magnoliopsida; order Alismatales; family Hydrocharitaceae; genus Ottelia; species Ottelia alismoides. Next base: position 56,673 of record JAZKJV010008216.1, on the reverse strand, counting down.
CCCAAAGAGCCATTAATGGGCTAATCATTTAAACTCACACTCATGTGACAATCATAGGCTATTTTAGAAATAGCTAGGTAAGCTGATCAGTCACTCTATTCCCAAAAGACTATGCCAAGTCCTTTTACGGCACTTGCATATCCCTAGGTAACAGTGCTCGCATCCAATGCGAATGTTGCATCTAATGCAACCTATACTCAATCTAGTCAAAGCAGTTATAGTGTCCTTGACACTATTGCTCAATAACTATTATAACCAGTATTTCCATAATCCTTATCAGAATACCCTTATTCCGGGAGATCACTATCTCTCAAGGTATCCACAATTAAGACCTTTTTGATCTCTATCTATAAAGTCTTAAGCTTTTGAAGATATGACTTTGAGATCACTGTCTCAAAAATCTTGTCATATGTGAAGATTTTGTTATTACTACAATCAAGTGTCCTTTCTCCATAGTAGGATTAGTAACAGTTTACTACTCCCACTGCATGGTAGATATCTGGCTTTTGTACACATGTAGCATACACTTAGCTTCTCGTAACTGATGCACAAATGCAAGCAGTTCTAGCATTCACTTCCTCAACTCTTTGAGGTGCTATCCCTTTAGATAGGTCAGTACCAAATCTCAAGGGAAGGAAGCCTTTCTTGGAATTTCCAAGAATGGAATATGTCCAAGGTGTACTACAAATGTGATAGTCCCAATACCCTCTTTTCTTTGATTCTGAACAACTTCAGAACTAAGATCTAAGAGGTATTCTTGAGATCATATCTCAAGGTATGGAATAGCCAGTCTATAAAACACTTATTATCATCCTTATATTATTTCAAATGATTAGGATATTATCTACATTTAGCATGATGAATACAATGGAACTCCCATTAAGCTTCATATGGTACATCAAGATTCTATCTGAAATCATAACATTTATAATTTCATCAAATCTTATGTTCCAACAACAAGAAGCTTATTTGAGTCCACAGATGGAGTTTCTTTAGCTTGCACACCTTGCTTTCCTCAACCATGAAATCCTGGGGCTACTTTATGTGAATATCCTCAGAGAGGTATTCTTAGAGGAATGCAATCTTGACTTACATCTTGAAGATGCAATAGTCAAGTTTTGTAGCTAAGGTTAGCAACATTCTGATGATTTTAAGCATGGCCACTGAAGAGCAAGTCTCATTGCAAGCAATGTCTTCTCTTCTGATGTGTAGCTTATGACTACGAACCGAGCTTTGAAGGTCTCTACCTTCTCATCAGGTTCCCTCTTCTCTTGAAGATCCATTTACACCTTAATGGGTCTAACCCTTATAGGTGGATCCTCGAGGGTCCATATACAACACTTGTATATGAAGTCTACTTTAGACTTTATTGCTAATATCCATATTTCCATGTCATGATCCTTAGGAGCTTCATCACATGAAGTCCGATCACTCTCAGACTTAACTGACACATGGATTACATCCCCAAACTAATTTGAAGAGGTATTAATGTTTCATCTTTAATTATCCTTTTAGTTTCCGATTTCAGGAGCCTCATTATCTTCTCAAGATTAAATGAGTTCCTTCACTTCATTTTCATCTTGATTCTCAAGAATCTCAATCCTCTAAGAATCACATTCTCAGAGATGAGATCTTTTAAGAATCTCAAGGTCATAAAGTAGGTATCCAATACCATACTTTATTTTCCTAATGAAGTAGCACTCTCAAGTGCTAGATTCCATCTTACATCCATGGAACCTTATTAAAGATATATATTGTAGTCTCTACTACACACATATACCAGGAAACTAAGAGGATAATTATGCTAAAATTCATCATTGATCAAATCATGTCACACATGATCCAATTGTATCTCCCTACAACTCTATTGAGTTCAGGTTTATCAGGAGGAGTGAGATAGAAATGATATTCATATCTCCATAAGGTATTCTTTGAATTTTATCTAATAGGTACAAGCTACCTAGGTTAGATCAAATTCATTTCATCTTTCTTCAAACTTTGGTTCTAAACCAAAATTGTGAAATCTTTGAACATTTCAAAGGTTTCTCAGGTGAAGAGAAGAAATCTCATATCATACGTAATCATCAATAGATATTACATATCCATAATGTTTACTATGATATAGATGATCTACATACATCAAGATGTATGAGATCTTGAATACCTCGACATCTAACACCATTCCCAAAGAAGGGTGTATTGGACATTTTACAATATTCACAAGTATGTAAGATTTGAAATTTTAGACATTCTAAAGTTTCATATCTTACTAGTCTATTGATCAAATCAACAGACATATGTCCAAGACTTGATGCCAGATCATTGTCAAATGATCTTCATCCTCCTATTGATCTTATAAGGTTTGATTTTCAGTATTAGAAATCTTAATGAACCATTCATTAATTTTCTAATTTTATGGAGTCCACTAGATGTTAGATTACTATCTGAAATATTTCCATCATAACTCTTTATGATAGTTCTATCTCAGAATTCAAGTTTATTTCCAACATTTAGAAACAAACAATGATGGTATTCTAATATCTAGGTCATAGAGACATTCTCTAAGACTAAGGGCTCTCCCACTGAGAATATGAAGTCTATCTATCCAATAGAGATTGTTGCAACAATTACAGTAATATCCATGTAGATGACTACTAAACCTTAAGATCAAATTTCTAATCTTCTGATATATATATGCAACCAATTGCAAATGTCATTAGAAGATTGGGATACAATTGTCAGACTTTATCTTATGAAATAAGAAAGTCAGAGTCAATGATTATATGTAGATTATTCTGATGCTCTATCTGAGTCCTTCACTAAGGATTTTAGACAGACTTGATAGTCATACTATCAACACATCAACATATTGCAGTATTGGCATTCATCCAACTCTTTGGATGTCATATGGAAGTCACAGAAGTAGGTCAACTCTTTGACTTTCCTTCTTACTTGGGTCCGACCCATGCTTCCACTGCACTCTCTTAATCTATAAACAACCATTGCTTAAGACTAAGGATCTCTTATGTTGGATTCTAAGGATTTCAATACAAGCGCATTTCAACATTTATACGTGCTTCATTAAATTCATGCAATATAAATATCATAAAGCTTCATGAATGACTTGAGTATAGATAGTAGAATGATGACACTCATCATATCTACATTCATCTTAACTCTTGGAGACTTAGGTTCAGGTAGGTATTCAAACATTTTGAATACATCATCTCTTTCGAGCCACCATTCTGCATAATGCAGAGAACCATGTCATCCATGATTAAATGTCTAAAGCTTATATGCCAAAATATCTTCTTTTATTTTATAAGGATTATTCGACAATTATGATCACCATCGACATGTCACTTCTAAAGTACACTCGATGAAGGATCAAGACTATAGAGACATACAAACCCTAAAGTGATGTCTTATTGTCCTATTTAATTGTCCTTCCTCATTATGTTGAGGGAACTTGCACACTGCAACCACATACAATATGTGTCCAATTGCAACTACAATATCTGGATCATGAGTCCAATCCAAGATATTTTTACTGGTTATCATTGAGTATAACATTGAGTGGGTTTAATGAAGGATTATCTGAAATAAGAAATTTACATAAGGGTATATATATTATATACATATTTTACTTTGATTTAGGAATTTTTATATCAAAGTTGTCTTGCCTTGTCAACACTGAAAGTTCATTCCCTTAATCACTTTCAATGTAAGAGATATTCTTACCATTATATCTCTAGCAAGATCTGGGATCTCCTTTCCTATCTTTGTTGCATCCCAATAATATGAGAACCTACAACTCGGATAAAAAGAAGCGGGAACACATTCCGCCTTGCAAGTCCAACTTGCATTTCCCAATTCGGTCTTTAACACCCGGGCCCACCACCCCTAAGGCAATGTTGACCCGTCATTAATTGAACCAACCGTCAACAGGCTTAATACTCGCTATACGCAATCCAATATCGCCCCAATAATATGAGGACCCGATATTGGGGTCACTATGTATACGGCCTTACTCTTTCGAGAAGCAAAGAACCCGATCCAATTAAATCATATATAGGATCTGTCACTTCGGACAGGCGTCTCCTATATACAACAACTGGTGACGGAACCCTTTGCCTTGACGGGAGACCATGGATGTCACTTATGTGATCCTCCACCTCATATTCAAATTGTAATTAATTATTGTGAATCATATTCACATAATTAATTCTTCCAAGGGAAATACACATCTATTCAAAATAGAGTGTTTATTGAATATAATTAATTTAATCATATTAAATTAATCATTAATCCAATCATCAATCAACAAACATGTCTTTTACTTGAATAGTAGGTATATTCTCAAAGTACGTATTATTCGAATTTTAATAATTAGAAAAATACACTTTGATCTTTTCCGGCATTATACAGTCCCTACCCGCTGTCATGGCCAGTACCGACGAGAGTGGGACGGACCACATACGTTGCAACCCGCGACCCCAATGCTCTCCGACTAGGCACCACATCCGCCCCGGGAAAGGATAATACCAGATAGACCATCATGTACTTTGAGATGTTCATCGGTTTTTCAACCGAAATTATACCATATAATATAAATCAAAACATTTTTTATTATAAGGAGATTTGCTAGAAAAATCCCCAATCCTATTCAAGCAAAAGGGTTTTTCATGTAAAAGTTGTCCTACAACCATTGCAGGATAAACTATAGTTTTCATGAAAGTAATGTTTGTTGATGAACCAATGATCAAGATCTAATATCTTATCATTGCGGTTTAGTCAAATATCATTCAATGAAATAATTATTTCTTTAAATATTTCACAAATATTTATCACTAATTATTCCATAAAATTAATAATTAATTTTCATCATGATAATTGAATGACATATCACAAGGTTCAAGATCAAGAAATTGTTAATTTCCAGCAGTGACCCCCAATCACTAAAATTAACTTATCTTGATCAATTTAAATCCAAAAAATGCAAACTCAGTTTCCAAAGATTGCCTATTTGATTTATTAAAGAACCCAAGTGACGCATTTCAAGGCGGATTAAAACCGTAATTATCTCAGTAATCACGTTCAAATCCGCAGTTCCCGCAACAGTGAATATAGTCATATTCAAAAAGTCATATCTTGAGCAAATGAAGTCCAAATTTAGTAAACTCAAGTCCTATGGTTTCCTTGTTTAATGGGGAACAAAATCCAATTGAAATTTTTGTGTTTAAACATTTTAAACAGAGACGAAAAATTCAATTAGACAGAGGTGCGAAAATTGAAATGCAGTAAAAAAATTCCGCAACCCTTTCAAGAACCAAATCGTCTAAGGTGTATGGATCATATCCAAAACCATATTCAACCTGGCTCTGATACCACTTGAAGGATATTGAGTATCCTTAAGCACATCACGGAAGCGTGTCGATCGCATCATATGCAATCGGAGCAACTAGTCGCACTAGTCGCTAGATGCAGCGGAAATTAAAATTTTTAACTTTAAAGATGAAACCACATGATCACGAGAACACTTCTCGGATCGTTTCATAAAACCACAAAGTACAAGGAATACCTCTTGAAGCGTGGTTGTGATCGCGAGATCCCAAAGTAGAGATCCTCCTATCTTAAGTCCGATCCACGAAGAACGCACTTGCGGGCGCGATGATGAGTCACGTTCCTTCCCGCAATCCTCGATGAAGATCCAAGCGATGGCTCCCCCGATTTCGTCAAACGAAATCCGTCGTCTTCCTTTAGAGTAAGAAACTCCAAAGAAGATGGAGATCCACGAGTCGTCGAAGAAGAAGCCGAGAGTCTCTCCTTTCTCAACACAAAGTGGACGGCCACTTAATGGAGAAGAGAAAGAGAGAGAGGGCGAGAATGAGAAAGAGAGAGAGAGAGAGTTGTCACCTTGTACAACTCTTAATGATGTACCATGGAAGGCTACCCTAGCCCTCCTTTTATACTAGTTTAGGGTCCAATGGATCTCAATCCATGGGACTCATGGATCCAAGGGCTATGCTTGGTCCATGCAAAATCAATGGCTATGATTGTTGTTGGTTAAAACCAACAACATTTATTTAAATTAAAAAATGTTGCAACATTATCAACATAATTTAATTTAACATTAACTAATTAAGAGATAATGTGATAAATAAAATGGAGTCAACCAACCTCCCCTAAAATTGGGGTGTTATTTTGTCTCCTTTTATTTTATCTTATTATTTCTTAATAAATTGCAATAACTATTATTGCAATAATATCCACCAAATTAATTCCAAATTAATTTATGAATATTTCAATCATGCCATTGATCATTATGTGAATCATATTCACAACCCAAACTAATTTGTAAATTACATTTCCAATTAATTAATTAATGTGAATCCAATCCACACAATTAATTAACAAATGCTATTTACATAGATTCTCTCTCTTATATATGTATATTATAAATCATATTTATAACACACATATATCATGGATAGTATTATCCACATTCTCTAATCCTTGATAATTAAATCCCATTTAATTATCTTGGATAATAATTCTCACAATATGAATCATATTCATATTAAGCTTGATAATTAAATCTCATTTAATCATCAAGTTCTTCTTGCTTGGATATGGAATTCATCAAATGAATTATTCTTGAACTCCTTCAAGAATAATGTGCTTTCTCCGCAGATACTTGGAGATAAGGACAGGGCGATTGTATTGTTCCACGTATAGTGACTTGGATGTTGAGATCTCGTCTCAAATCCAGATCGTACGAACCTCCCACAGATGCTTGATTAAATCAAGACCGCAAATCCAATCTTCTCATTGAATCTAAATCTCATTCAGATCAATGTCCAACACTTGGACTAAGATCAGATTGCTTCTCTACTGGAAGGAGTCACTAAAATCCAGACCTGTTTCATCACTCCCTCGGAATGGAAGCGTCATGGATATACAATCGTTTATGATCACATCACCCTCAGGTATTCCCAATACCTGTACATCCTTCATACTGGAAGACCCATGGTCAACCCGAAGATCAAGATCTATTTTTCACTGTCTTCTTCAGGGTTTGATCACCAAGTTTCTCATTTGATCATTGGGATTTGGTATCGATCATATACTTTCCAAAAGCATATATCATACCTAGGTCTTGATCATATACTTTCCAAAAGTATATATCAAACCTACAAATTCAGTCAAGCTTCCAAAGCGAGACGACCGTGCACGGAATTTGATTCTTCCCAATATCTCATGAGTGAGCTCATGTCTTCCGGTTCAGTTGTATGATCCCTTTGAGAGATCGTATTACTCATATGCCCTTATATGCACACCAACGCGCCGGTGTATAGACCTTGGTTAGGTCATCAACCTATTGGTCTGTCAAATGTACATACTTAGACATATAGCAATACATCTGTCTCCGGTCAGAGGATGCGTGCCTATGCTGTGACAGCATTCAACATAGGACTTAGGTTATCTCGATCTCGTTAAGTCAACTCTTTGACTTAACTAATCTGACACCTCCGAATCTCTATTCCTATGCAGAGGACCTGCATCAAGAGGTCGGTCAGATATCAACCTATGTGAGAAAGGATTGCCATCTCCTACTCAGGCTGGAGATCACATCTTAATAATCATTTGACGGTGCTTGATGAGTCCTCAATCTAACCCTTTAGATATTCATCCAAGCACCAGCCTCTATGATTCAATAATTGAATCAACAGCTGTATGATCATTAAGATAGCCATGGTACATAACCCTAATTGTACAGAGGGACCTATTATGCAAATTATTTATTCTTCATTTCAGATCAAGGAATGATATTTGCAATAACATTTATTGCATAATGGCTCGCTGTGGGCTCACATGTCCAACAAGTTCCTGTTTAGGTTCTCGCGTGTGTAAAAATAGTGAAAACGTGTCCCCGTGTGTTGTGCGGATTGTTTTTTAGACACTTGTATCTCTTAGAGCCTCTTTAGGACTTGCTTGTGCTCGTAATATTCTAGGACCATACTTCACACATAAAAGATGCACTTTGACCGCAGATCTAGTCAAATTTAACCTGTGCTTCACTCGCTAATAGAATTGTCTGTCTAGGAGAGCCTTTTCTCGCATGCATTGCATATAGTGTAAAACGTTTTCAATTCTATTCAGCATCATGCATAAAAGCGAAGGGATCACTGTAAGTCTTCTCAACTCAGCATACCATCATTGTTTATCGTGCATCGATTTTTCTCGACTCCTTTTGCTTGGTTTTTCAAACTTAGGTAAAAGGAAATTGGGACTGGATGAAAGGTGTGCTTTGTGGTTGGACTAACTCAATGATAACCTAACTTAAAAATCGAACTGCTAAACAAAATTGACCAAAAAAATCAATAAAACGAAAATTTTGCTTGCGGGAGATTAACCTCGACCTTGTTTTCAAGCTGAGTGAGGGTACTTGAGCGTGTGCACACCCTAAGGCAGAGCCTAAATCCCCGCTTTCTATATCATGTACCAACTGATCCTAGCAAATATCATGAGTTGAATTCTTTCAGGTTCACTGACTAGCACCAAGTAACCTTTGCATATTCGCAGGTAGATAGGGGTGAACCAGCGATGCTTCACGATAAGTTGCTAGTAACCCCCAAAGGTGAAGTTCCAGCCTTGTCAGTCGTTGCCTGCTTGCAGGTAGATAGGGGCAGGTCTTTGAATCAATCAACTTGGGATAGGAGTGAAGAAAGGAAGGGCGCAGGTATCTTAGGCGACATGTTAAACAGGAAAGATGCATCCGGCTTTAAGCCGACTTCCATATAGGCCGTGTAACCTTTTCTATTTGCTTGAAAATTACACTTAAAATAAAACAGATTAATCGGACTCAGTTTCGAGCCTCGCCGTGTAAGTGTGAAAATCAGGGTTTGGATTCACTTGTTTGTCTCAAGTCGGAGTAAAATCCTATCTTAAACTCCAGAATCTTCTTCTCGCCAACCAAGATGACGGACTGGGGGGCATCTACTCCCAATTTGCCAATATTTCTTTAAGCCCCCATGAATCTCATCTTCGTCGGCCCAAGTGCAACTTGGGACAACCCGAGCTCATGACCCTTTGGAGTTTTGGATCCCTCAACCTCAGGGTGGTTACTCTCAAACCAACTCTTTTCTCTCCTCTGATCTCACTAAGGAAGACCAATGCCTTAGTAAGAATCCCTTCCTTTATTTGTCCTCTAACCAAGACCATCCATCTTCTCAAGGGATAGAGGACAAGATGCCACCTAAGAGACCCCCGGATGAAGAGGAACAAAGAGATGACCCGATACAACAAATCCTTGCTCGCATCGCCACAGTCAAACAACAGAATGCATATCTTACGGCAAGGATGGGACAGATCATTATGGTAGGAGGAATAAACTGACCCATGGTAAATTCTTACAACCCAGCATAAAATGAGATGCATAGCTAGTTGGCACCAGTGGTTCCCCCTGAAGCATTCGAGCTGAAGCCCCACTTTCTGAGCCTGCTACTGAAGTTCAATGGAAATGCAAACGAAGAATCATATTCCTTCCTTAGCGACTTTGAGCCGGTTTGCAACAACCTTAGTTATCCTAGGGTTGGGCAAGACTACATCAAGCTGAAGGCCACCCCGTTTTCCTTAGTCGATAAGGCCGCTCATTGGTTGAAAAATCTTGGGGTGAGATGTACGACCCGGATGTAGTTCAAGGATTTATTCTTGAAGAAGTTCTACCCACTCAATAGGACTAATCAAATGAGAACCAAATCGCGAGTTTTTCCCAAGGACCCAATGAACCATTCCATGAAGCCTAGGATAGGTTAAATGACTTAATTCAGAAGTGCCCTTGCCATGGAATTTCAAAAGCGATCTTAGTCCAGACCTTGTTCTGTGGCATGACCTCGGAGATGCAGGGGTTCATAAGTGTCGCCTGTAGAGGAATCTATCTGAACAAAAATGAAATGTTGTATGGAAATTCCTGGAGCAGATGGCAGAAACAAGCACGTCGTAGGCCACCAGGGACTATCAGTTGTCTCCCTCGATCTTATCCAATGAGACAACTAGGAGGACTGTAGCATATCTGACAGAGGACCTCATTCCCATCATGGGGATGATAGCTAACAAGTTAACCATGGTCGAGAAGATTGACAAGAGGGTCACTGACCTTGAGTGACTCTCGTGATTGCCAAAATAAGTGGAGGAACTAACTGAGAGGGTAGCCAAGATACGACTACATGCCCTTTCTGCACCACCTATACCTATACACAGAGTTCATCTTGTACAGGAACAAGCACCGGGGCCTCAAAGAAGCTGGGTAGAGGAGCAGACACACACTCAGCAGGAGCAACACATACCCCCACAAGTGGAGACAGGATACGAGGAGCCTCCGCAAGTGTTCAAGATCAACAGGCTGTGGTACAGCCATGACCCCGTCAGTAGACAGTCAGGGATGTGGAGTGGTCAGCCTCATCGACCTTCCATAGCTTACCAAGAAACCAGCTCCGTCCCCGTACCGCGCTTCGTACAGTCCCAACCCAGACAAGGGTACCAACCTCAACATCACCAGCAGCTGCACACTTTCCATTCAGGCTAGCATGGCCCTCCACAACCATCCCATCGGCAACAGCAGTACCGACATGGCCAGCAGGGCTAATACAGGAACTCATCCGCGAGCCAGCACCAACAAGCCCAGCCCACCGGTGAATTGGAGTCCCTCACCTTGGCGATCCAGACCCTGACTGATAGGGTCCAACAGAATCAGAATGACAATTTGGATATGAGAACCGATTTGAATCGTGTCTCTCGTACCCAGGACTAGCAGATGGCGCCAAAGACCCCAATTTCCGCTCAAGTTCAGGCCAACCCAAATAGCTTGAATCAAGGACAGAACTTACCACGAGATCAGATATACTATTCAGATAATTCTTTATCTGAACATGAGATCCTTTCTTATGATAATGTCAATCATATGTCCCTCAGGAGCGGAAGGGCCGTGATCGTACCTGATCGGGTAAGAGCACCAAAAGAAGATGCCACAAAGTCTCTATCTGAGGAGAAATTGGAGGTAGAAGAGCAGAACCACCACTACCACCAGAAGAAGAGGAATTCGAAGTCCTCCAAAAAGCTGGAGAACCGCATTAGCAGTGAGTCCGGTGAGATCTTTAAGAGCCTGCACCTCCATCTGAGGAGGATGTCCCAGCAGTTGCGGAAGATGCATCACCGATTTTGCAGCAGAAATTTCCTTTTAGTCAGATTCCTAGTCCGTCTAAGTGTCAGAGTCATGTACAGAACTCAGTCCCTGATGTCAATGAAAATCTTTCAGTTTCGGAATCTGAGTTAGCATCAATAATCCCTTTCCACCGAGCTCTTAAGGGTAGAAATAAGAAAACTCAAAAAACTCAAAAAGATGACCTTGAGATGGCAGAGTTTTGCAATAAATACATCAAGGTCACAATCCCTTTTGACAAGTATGTGGAAATTACACCTGCATTCCAGAAGTACCTTAAGGTGAGATGCACACCTACTAGGGTCAGCAGAAAGACCAAAAGCCGTGTTGAGAAAAACTTCTATCAGTAGCCACTACTTGCGTTATAAAGAATGTGTTTCCAAGGAAACGAAGGGACATGGGAGCACATTATGTGGTGAGTCATGTCGATGACACTACGTTTGCATGCACTCTGCTTGACAACTGATCCTCAATTAACTTAATGCCAACAACCCTCTATGAGCGGCTTAATCTCTAACATCTTAGGAAATCCAGGTCCTCACTTCATCTTGCATATAAATCAACCAAGAGGTCCCAAGGAGAATTTAGGAATGTTGTCATCAAAGTCGAGGGTCGGGAGTACATGGTGGACTTTACAGTCCATGATATGGAGATACCTCGCAATTGGAGAGACTCCCAGATCATATTTGGAATGCTCTTCCTCAGAATATCAGGGGCCTTGTTTGATTACAAGATCGGGAAGATCCAATTCCAAACTCCCGTCGGAGATGAGGAGTTGGAGATGAAGCAGACCAAATGGTAGAGGCCGGATTCAGAATCCAGCACTGAGTATTGTTCGTCCGAAGCATATTGTATTAATGTAGACACAGTTGGGGCATGGAGACAGAACCCAGCTAGCACTAATGAGTCTCTCTCCTCCGAAGAAGATCTTGTGCATGAGTTAGTTTGCGAGATCCTTATAAATGAGTATAGCATAAAATATACATCCCCCTACATTTTTGATGACTTAGAGGCCCAGCTGGGCCTGACAGTCCTTCCCTTTTTAGGACAATCAGAAGATGAGGATGATGAGTCAGACGTAGCATTCGCCAACTACTTGGAAACCTTTGACGATCCGACTCCAGAGACGAACAAGCTGGTAGTAGCAATTTCACGGATAGAACAAGCCACTACCAGCACAGAGCCAGATTCGATTGAGCCAGACTTCCTTGATGATCACACATTACCTGATCTCAAACCTCTGCCCACAACACTTAAGTATGCCTTCCTTGCGGGACAAGAGAAGAAGTATCTGGTCATCATCATCTCGCAATTGACCGAGAAGAAGGAATCTCGCATGCTAGAGATCCTGGAGAAAAACCGCAAGGTGATAGGCTGGAGCATCTCTGATCTCCATGAGGTAAATCCCGCTCTGTGTTCGCACCATATCTACTTGGAGAATAAGGCTAGACCCTCTCGTGAATTCCAACGTCGGTTGAATCCAAATTTACGAGAGGTTGTGAAGAAGGAGATAGAGACATTGTGCGACACTGGTTTTATTTATCCCATCTCCAACTACAAATGGGTGGCTCCAATCGATATTGTCCCAAAGAAGTCGGGAATTCATACGACCACCAATGAAGACGGAGAGGAGATCGTGACAGGGTACCCACGTCGAGGCACGTCTGTGTGGATTACAAATGCCTGAATGATGCGACAAAGAAGGATCATTTCCCCCTACCATTCATTGATCAGATCTTAGAAAGATTAGCGGGGAAAGAATTCTCTAGCTTTTTAGATGGGTTCTCAGGCTACTATCAAGTAGCCATAGCTCCTGAGGACCAGGAGAAGACCATGTTTACATGCCCCTTTGGTACCTATGCGTTTAGGCGCTTGCCCTTTGGGTTATGCAATTCTCCTGGTACTTTTCAAAGGGGCGTGATTGGTGTATTCACCGAAATGGTCGGTGAATTCCTGGAAGACTTTATGTATGACTTCTCGATCCACGATGATTCCTTCGATTCTTGTCTTAGGAATCTGGACCGAGTCCTCAAGTGATGTTGTGAGGTCAATCTGGTGCTCTCCTGGGAGAAAAGTCACTTCATGGTGACAGAGGCCATTGTGTTGGTGCATGTCATCTCCAAGAGAGGAATGGAGGTTGACCCTGCCAAGATGGATGTAATTAGACGACTCCAGCCACCAACTACGTGAAACAGTTGGCGGTCTTTCCTTGGGCATGTTAGATTTTATCAAAGATTTATCAAAAATTTCTCTAAGATTGACCGACCGCTAACTGAGCTTTTAGGCAAGGACATGGAGTTCATTGTTGATCACAAATCTCTTGAATCATTTAAGCAACTACAAGGAATGATCATGGATGTCCCGATCCTACAAGCCAAAGATTGGTCTTTGCTTTTTGATATCATGACGGGTGCCTCAGATTTTGTTGTTGGGGTTGTGTTAGGACCGAGGAGGGATGGCGTCCCGTTCACCATACACTACGCAAGCAAAGTGCTTGATACTGCTCAACGTAACTATACAGTTACGGAAAAGGAGATGCTTGAAGTAGTCTTCGCCTTGGATAAATTCGGATCTCACTTAATTGGATCCAAGGTGATTGTGTTCACTACCACACAACACTACGTTACTTAATGGAAAAGAAGGACGCGAAGGAGCGTCTTCTTAGGTGGATTCCGCTTATCTAGGAGTTTGATTTGGACATTCACGATAAACCTGGAAAGAAGAATGTAGTAGCTGATCACCTCTCCTATCTCGAGGATCTTAAGGCTTCTAATGATACGCCAATTTGAGACTCCTTCCCTGATGAGTCGATCTTTGTTGTCGACTCACTTCCATGGTATGCCAATATCGTGAACTATCTTGTCTCTAAGAAAGTTCCTGAAGATTGTCCCAAGAGCCACATTGATCGACTGAAGCCGGATTCGAGACATTACCACTGGGAGGATCCGATCCTTTTCTTTGAAGGACCGGATTGTGTTTGGAGACGGTGTATTCCTCAGGAGGAATATCATAGTGTCCTTTCTTTATGCCACAGTCTGGAGGTAGGAGGACATCACTACGGGAAGAGGATCTCATGGAAGGTACTTCAGTATGGTTATATTGGCCGACTCTATTTCGCGATGTAATCACCTTTGCAAAGTCGTGCCCAGTATTCTAGCGAATGGGAGGAACCGTTGGTTCCAAGGATGAGATGTCGATGCAGTCTGTCATCATTTGTGATGTCTTTGACGCATGGGGCATCGACTTCATGGGCCCATACCCTGTCAGCCACAGATTCGAATACATCCTTCTGGCGGTGTATTATCTGTCGAGGTAGGTGGAGGCTATCCCAACCCGAGCCGCAAACAGCAAGACTGTCTGCAAATTCATTAGAGATTACATCATCTCTAGGTTCAGGATTCCCAAAGTATTGATATCAGATGGGGGTAACCATTTCGTGTATAGAGATGTGAAGAAGCTCTTGAAGGACTACGGCATCGAACACCGTATCGCTAGTCCTTACCACCAACAGACCAATGGCATGGCTGAGGTGTCAAATAGGGAGGTGAAAATCATATTGCAGAAGCTAGTCCATCCAGATAGGAAGGACTGGTCTCAGATATTGCATCGTCCTATGGGCTTATAGGACAACTGACAAGACAACGTTAGGAACCTCCCCAGTAAGAATGGTATTTGGGAAGCCGTGCCATTTGCCCGCAAAGTTGGTGCACAAATTAGAATGGGCAATCAAAAAGGTCAATTGGAACACAAACCTAGGGCAGAAATAGAGAGAAATGGATCTGAATAAGCTTGTGGAAGTCAGAAACCGAGCATATGACAATAGTTAGGTGTACAAGTACAAAGTAAAGTATTGGCATGATAGATATATCAGACGAAAGATCTCTGTTCCTGGACAGAAGGTATGGTTGTTCAATGCAAGGATGAAAGTTTTCCAAGGCAAGATGAAATCTAAATGGACGGGCCCATTCATTGTCTGTGTTGTGCATGATAGTGGATGTGTTGAGATCTCAGATCTCACAGATGACACACAGACATTCCTAGTCAATGGACAACTGTTGATGCACTTCGTCGAACCCGATGAACAGTTAGTCCACGTTGAGGACATTGTATTCATGCGCAAGACAGATTCAACGCATACACATAAAGCAGCGCATGAAACCCTGCAGCAGTGAACTCTCGCCATCAGCAGCATCTGGAAAGATTCACACCGCGATCCTTGTGTATACCCATCATTCCAGTACATTCTTCCCCTCCCTCCCGCGACTCTAATCACTCACCTTAACTTCATATATTTTCATCTACGACTATACTTAGGATGACCAGATCCTAAGTATAGGGTTGAGAGTCACCTGAGTCCATTCACTATACATCCTCCATAGCACATCGGTCCTCATACCACTCCCGTCCTATACTTAGTCTGACCTAAGCCTACGTATAGGGGGGACCGATGCCCGTTTTTGTATATATAATCATCCACTTCCCCTCTTGACCTCGTCCGCCCTATTTTTGATCTTCTTCTACACTTAGGCTGTCAGAGCCTAAGTATAGGGGGACAAGACGACTTCTATACATTTTTTTTCTCTCCTATGCTTAGCACAAGCAATGTCTTCTTCCACACTTTTCGTGCTCCGAGGACATACCACACGCTAAGTAAAGGGGATGTGTATATATTACATATATATTTTACCCATAGCTCGTACTTTCATGTATTTTTGTATATACCATACAATAATTACCGGATGGGTAAAAATGGAGAAATTTTTTTTGTATACTTGTATATTGTATAACACTTGTATAATATGGATAATACTTATAAAACATTTGTAAGTTATTGTACCATAGGAGGTATACCAAATTTTCAAAAAATTGGAAAAAAAAAAACAAAATCAAAGGCTTCCTATTTACTCTTGCATATCATCCTTGCATTTAAAAAAAGAGTCTTGCATTTCATTCATCTATGTAGCATGACATCTACATCTGATATGCATATCATGCATATGAAAAATGGAAAGCTAGTGGGTTCTGAACCAAGTTATGAATAGATGTTGAGGATGGATTTGATTTGACCTTAATCCACCTAATTTCAGAGGAACTTTATAGGAACTGGAGTTAAGATTTCTCAGGTCAAGTGACTTAATTCTCCGCAAGTCTATGTTCACATGTCATCTTGATCAGTCTAAGTAGAATATTTCGTGCACACGCATGATTCTTTTATATAATGACCTAACTTGGACAAGCACAATGCACGTAGCTCTTCATTGATGAGGTAGTGAGGAAGTAGAATCCTTTAGCTTGGAGTAGCACACGGGTGGAAACATCCGTCCTCCTCTAGGGAGGGTAGTGCATCTCAACCTAGTCTGGTGGTGTTAACGTCTCAGGACAGGATGTTGTGGGTTGCAGTAATGCTTCAAAAGAGGTATAGTTTACTGGCTCAAGAGGGAAAACCCCTGATGTACATGCTATACCTTGTATATAGTTCAAAAAAAAAGAGAAAAGAAAAAAATGCAAGAACTCCAAAAAAAAGCAGACAGGCCAAAATGAAAATAAAATACCTATCATAGTATGTATATTAGCAAGAAGTTTGCAGCTGGATGACTAGGCTACATTGGTCAGGCATCCCCGATAGGAAGCTACACTGGCTACCGGCCATTCTTTCTCCACCCCCTCCTCTTGAGTTGGTCGCACTTGAACTTAGAAGGGAATACCCTGCTCCTCGAGGTAATAGTTACTGGACCGGGGAATTAGAGTTACCTTGTTAGAGGAGGCTGCTTCTTAGCCATTTCTGATGTGGAGAGTTAAATTTCACACTTACATAGTACAAGTAAGAGTCATAGTCATTAGAAATTTGCGTACGAAGATCTGTTCTGACCTGACTGTTGAGGAGTCTTGAATAGGAGACTTGTGGAAGTTGAAGTCTGTTAGGTCTTAAATTCAGATCTCAAGAAGGTTCCGCCACACAATTAATCCAAAGGTCGAGTCAAGCTCCATTTTCAACTTTTTTCATGACGTTGGTATGGAACCCAAAATCATTTCACTCTTGCATTTCATCTTAGTTGCTCGGGGACGAGCAATGTTTAAATAGGGTGTTGATGAATATGTGATTCATCACTCCAAAAGTTGAAAATATAGGTTTATTTCCGAGTAATTAGCTACATACTTCCACTTATATTGCATAATTAGCATTCATGGATGTGTAAATAATATCTGCATTTTAGCATTCCTATTTTCATTAAATAAGGAGCCAAAAATCACTTGTGCATATTCGCATGTATATAACTAAATTCACCTATTTATATATATTTTATAGTAATCCCAAATCCAATAAAATCAACTCTATAATGTATATATTACTAACACTAATTAAAGAAAAATATCAAAAATATATTAACTTGCAAATTTGACCAAAAAAACCCGAGTCCAAGTTTGAAGCTAGGAGCCTTAAAATGCATATATCTCTCTCATAGAGTGTCCGATTGAGGTCTACTTACTTTTAAAGTAATATACATTCAGAGACCTTCAAAACAAGATCGATTTCATTAAAATCGGAGATCATATGTGAAACTTGGGTTTTAGGCCCCTATTGTATATTGTACAAATTGACCTTTTTACCCTTGTATTTTATCCTTTTATTTTCTTAATTACTAAAAATCCAAAAAAATAGATTAAGTTGTAAATATTTCTTTCATATTTTATCAATTTTTATTTTTGATTTTTATCTTATTAAAACTGACAAAAAATACAAAAGATAAAAATGTGGTATTTTATACCTATAAGGTACCCCAAAAATACACTTTGTACAGATGATTTCACTGATTTTTGATCCTTCACAAAAGTTGTAGATCTCGTCGAGACGAACAACTTTTGTGTTGACCACTTCTTGATTTAACCAATTTTGTTATTTCTTTTCGATTTTTTGCATTTAGTTTTGGATTTTTCTGGGAGCGACACGTGGCCGCTTCTGGAGCTACCACGTGTCAATCCCTCCTTTCTCCACTTACTCTCTTTACATTGGACCATTGGATGAACTCAAATCCTTTCATCTCTCTCTCTCTCTCCATACTATGTCTTCCACCTCCCGACTCTTGCGGGAGAAACCATCAACCGCACACTCCACCCGCGTCTTCCACTCGCATATCCTCTCCCCTTCTCCTGCGTAAGGCTCCACTCCGCCCATGTCCTCCCTCAATCTCCACCTCGCCCTCTCACCACTCACCAATGGTCTTTAAAAATACCGCCACTCCTCCCTTCACCGATCATCCGCCATTCTAACGAAGTGAGGAGAGAGCTCCGACAACCCTTTGGTGACAGTTGAATAACTCCACCATCGAGCGACGAACCCCTCAGCTTCAGGCGAGATCCAAAGGAGGGTCATCTTCCTTCTTTGCTGCAACCTCTTCCCGCAAGAAGGTTGCTCAAGCTCGTCGTCCCGTCGAACAACTCGAGCAAGGACCCGCAAGAGCACGAGCTCCAGCATCCTAGGCAATTTCGATCCATCCCCATCCATGTAACTCCTCTTCCTCCTTTCCTTCCTCTTCTCTTCCATTTTCTTTCTCCTCTCCCCTGTTTCTTTCTTCTTCTCTATCATCATCTTCTTCCTATTCCACACCCATTCTCTCTCTCCTTGATTTCATGATCTCTTATCTAACGAATCAACAAAATTTCTACATATTCACGTATAAATCATATGTTCTAGATCTAATGGTGATTTTTGTTGAATTTTTGGATGCAATTTCATCAACCAATTAAACCGACAAAACTAATGCATGGCAAAATAGGGGACATTGTGAAATCCCCTATTTTTGCCCTTCTCCCCCCCCCCACATTCTCTCTCCTTCCCTCTTCTTCTTCTTCCACCTGCTCCTCCGCTACCAACCCGTCCTTCGACCAGCTGCAGCACTCCAGCCTTCGGCAAGAAGCCCGCGCGCCTAGACAGTCTGCGTCCGCCTACGCCACCACGTACATATGCGGTGCACCTCCTCCCCACGCTATGCCCCTACTTCCCTCAATGCAGGACGCCCTCCTCGCCAGCACCTCCCATCGTAGCCATCCCCTGCGAAGGTCCCGCGCTCCAGTCGCCCGCCATGCGCGCCCCTGGCCACGTGCAGCATGCCCCCGTGCTGTTGCAGACGCCTCCTCTGCCGCTAACGCGACTCCCACGTGCTGGCTTCCGTCCCGCAACGTGCCACCTGCACTAATACCACGCGTGGATGCCTGCCACCCTCACCGCTTGCCAGCCAAGCCGCCTCCGTCGTAACAGTAGCAGCCTCCACCTCACGCACTCCTGGAGTTCATCTTCACGGTTCCTGTTTTCCACCTGTACGCGAGTTTCACAAGAGGTTCGGGAATATTTCACCCATACCCTTCAGATTTATAACAATTGCACGCGTGTCCCAGTTCCACTTGAAGGCACGATTGGCACACGTGACAACCTGGTGAAAGTTGCGTTGAAGCCCTCTTTCTCCATGGAATTGCAAAAGGACCTTCAACGTCAGCAACATGTGCGTGACACACGCGATATTGAGAAAATTGCATCCATGCCTCTCCAGAGTCTAGGTAATTGCACTCGAGTCCTTGTGGGCATATTTCTGTAATCAGTTTTGTTTATGTATTTCATTTACATCCCTGTGTTTGCACGTCTATTTAGACACTCATTTATATTCATTTTTAAATTCCATAAATTGCATCTTGTATCTTAGGCTTTATCATTGTTGATTCTTGTTGCATTTTTAGGAGCAATTTTATATTTAATATAAATATTTTGGTGCAAATTAGCATATTTTGTCTACTATTCATTTTTAATTGCTTATTAAATTAATTGTAGCTCCAAATAATGATAAAAAATTCACATTAGGCAGAGTTTACTTATTCCTACATTTTTGCCAAAAAAAATCATTCCATTTGCACGTATCACGAGGCCTGAATAAATTAAACAGTGATTTTCTCAATTGATTTTTAATAGGTCCAATTCACATAGAATTTTAGGTTTATGAATTTTCCTGGATTCATCACACTTAGATCCATCTAGGATAATTTTTATATCTTTAAATAATTTGTTTTGCTATTTATTAAAATTAATTTGGTAAAAATCACCTTGTATTCATATTTTATTCACAGTAAATTTATTTAGAGACAAAAAATTCCAAAAACTTTGTAGACACTTAGGTTCATAGAATTCCATCATCTGGCCAAGTTTCATAGTTTGTGAACTTCATTTAATTATCTTTCTAATTAAACTTGTAAAATTGGCTTGAATTGCATTCGTTTTTTTCCTGTATTGCATAAAAATTGCTAAAAACGACAAAAAATACCCCTCTTAAAATCTGACCTCTGAATTCCTTAAAATGCACCTAAGGAGATAGATGCCTCCCTGAGTTTGACCTTGGGCTTGCCCAAGTAAAATAAATCTTCCGCTCGCAATTAATTAAACATTAACTAAAGTGGTATTTTTGACGTAGCCTTGATTGCCCGACTACAACGAAACTTAACATTTAATTTTATTAAATTAACTATGGTAGTCCAAGCCTTGTCAGTAGGTTCCGAGGGTCTACAGCCTCATCTAAGGAGATTTTGACCTCAAAAGAAGCTCCAGGTGCTCCCGCTCTTCCTCAACCTCCAGGGCTCCATTGCCGACCTTGATAACCCTTCTGAGTACATCATCCATTGTGGAGCATCTCCAAGAACCTTTTGCACGACCTTCTTGCACTAGCACCTATTAAAGGTCCTAGATCTCATCAGAAAAATCTCTCCCAGGCGCAGCTTCTTCCTTATTCTTCTTAACGTCTCCCCCACCATCAGATAAGGAGCCTCATGTAGATCGAGCATCTACTGTCGAATCAAGCCGTGTATCCACTGTCAAGTCACCAACAGTAATCTAATATAGCTGCTCATCACTGAAGCGGTATCAATTGACCATGAGTCGATACATGGATATGTGAAGGATCGTAGCCTTTCGATCATGCCTCAAGGGGTAATTTTTTCATGCACCCCTCAATTTTGTATTTTTATTTCAGTCCATAAACATTAAGATGTAGTTTAAAAAGTTTCATAATATTTTTGCTTTATCCTCCGTACTTGGTTTATTTGTACTTTGGTCCTGTCCACGTCACCAAATGTGCTCAAACATGTGAGGGACCTGGGCATTTTGTAGGGAGCCTTCACATGTTTTTATTATTATTTAGTCCAAGAATAATTTATTACGGGGTTATTTTTTTATAAAAAATGCAAATAGACTTGTACTTTCTGGATAATGCATTTATACCCCACGAGGCATATTTAATTGAAATATTTTGCGGAATTTTGCACGGATGCCCTTATACATTGTATTTATATTTTCGAACGCATGCTAAGTTTCTTTAAATTACATTTAGGTCGATACTAGATTATTTTCTTGGATTTTGATTATTAAATTACACTTTTACATCTAAAAATTGTAGGAAAATTATTTTAAGTGCTTGGCCTTGTACTAAATCACATATATTTCTCGTAAGGCAATCAAAATTAATTTCCTATTTTTAAAATTCAAAATTAATATAATTTTTATTTTTTCCATTTTAAAATAAAAAAATATAAATTTTTTTTGAAAAATTACAAAAACATTAGAGTATATTTATTGTTGTATTTTGGTACTCGAGACCAAAAATTATTAAAAATACAGAAGAAAACCAAAAAATGCAAACCCTCTCTAACCCTAAAAAATTACTAAAATTTACCGAAAATTCTATAGAAGTAGTCTATCATTTTATATTTTTATATATACATACTACTACATGTTAAAAAAGTTTTGGAAAAATTTAAGGTATTTACCTATTTTTAAATTCCTAAATAATCCGTCCTTGTATTATTAACTACTACTTTGTCATTTTTTCAATTAAAAATACATAAAATTAGCAAAATTATAAAAAAAATCGAAAAATAAAACAAAATATGAAAATCACAAGATATTTTATTTCACCCATTTTAAGTATTTATAATTATATTTATAAATATAGAGATGTTATTATATAAAGGGAAAAGGGAAGCAACACAGGGGGTGCAACCAACTAGCTGCACCTGTCTATTGTTCTTATTGGTTTTTTATTTTTTTTTTGAGGGAAGCTTATGGGGATTTACTTAATTTCTTGTGTGGAATATGTGTTTCAAATTTCATGCAAAATGAACATTCATAGCATGCCCTTCTAGATAAGGTCAGTTTCAATAACTCTGACACTGTTTAAATGTGATAGTCTTGATGGAGATGATTGAAATGTTAAATTTAGTTGAAATTGGTATGATATCATGGCGATATATAGTGATTTAAATCCTCCAAGGTCTAATTTCAAAAACACAAAAAAAATCAATGAAAAAAATTGGTAGGTGCAGCTAGTTAGCTACACCTCCAAGTACAGCTTCCCCAACCCCTTTTATAAATATAATTATATGTATTTATATTATTATTAATAATATTATTAAAAGTATCGTAAATTTCTAAAACCCTTAAAAAATGAAAAGGATGCTATTTTTTACTTTATTTATTTATTTATATCCTACATAGCTATTATATTATACGTATTATCCCTAGATACTTATGCTTGGATGCTCTGATCCGTATGATTAAAGCGTCACCTCGAGTAGAGGCTTGTGTCTATTGCTAACTGTAGAATCTAATCAATAAGATCAAATTGAACTACATCTGCTTCATAAGTTCTTCCCCTTTTCGCTTTCTAAGGTGGCAATATAGTGGAGCTCCAGTGAAGCTCCAACCTCTCCACCGTGTGTCTGCACGTGACGTTGAGGTTGCTAGACCTTCATGAAGGCTATGTGAAGGTGTCAACGTCCTAATAAGATGTTGACGATGGCTAGATTGACATATCAGTGCTAGCTCGTTGTAGGAGAATGGCTACACCGGAGCCTCATCATTTTGGTCTAGAGCTTCATCATTTTTCCAATCATTGACATTTTCCAATATTAGCAAACAAAGCCCAGGATGATTCGAATCTACAAATATGATTAATATATGGAATGGAGAAATGCACGCAAGTGGTAAGGAAGCCCTAAATTAAGTTGGGCAAGGACTAGAATGATATGGTATGGATTCGTTAATGGAGAAATGGAAAGATCATAGAGGGAGTTACGCGTGAATGGTGGATAAACACTTGGTTGATTTGGTGATTTTACATACAACTGAAAAAAAATCATAATGCTAATGATAAACCGGAGAAAAACAAGGAACATAATGGTCAGAGAATATAACTAAAAAGAGATAGAGATTAAGGAGGTAATTATTAATGAATCTTGATCCATTTGAAGCTTTAAAAGCTTCTATAGTCCTCGCTTGACCAACTTGGCCATAGTGGAAGCTTGAGCAAACGTTAAAGACGCTGCAACAAGGTGTACATTCGCCTTGGATCCTGTCGAAAAAGAAACACCTTTCTCGCTCAATAACTCACCAACTCTCTGTCATAGAAAGGAGGAATGGCCGGGGTTCATCTCGCAAGGGGTGGATGCGGTTATGGATGGGTGGAAAGGGAGTTTTGAGGTAGAGTAGTTAGGCGGTTCAGATGGTTATAATGATGGTTTCAATCGCCCTTTGGGAGAATCGCGTGAGGAGGAAGAGGTATCTGGAGGTTGGGCGAGGGAGGTTGAAGATTGGGACAGAGATAGAAGGCAGAGGTTGTAGAGGTGGTTGTTGGAGGTTGTCAGGAAAAAGATGAGAAGTTGGAGAAAAATGAAGAGGCATTGGGTTGAGGAGCTAGAGGTTGAAGATAGCTCCCAACCATTGGATCTGATGATCCAATGACCCAGAGCAAGGCAGGCTAGATTGAAGAGGTGGGGCCATGTGATGCATCCAGATGGTGCCACTTGGACCAATAGGAATAAAGAGAAATACAAAAATAGTATAAAATATAAAATAAATAAAAGGGAGAGGAATTAGAAAAAATGTTCAACGTAAACGTTGTAGATCTCATTGAGATCTATAATTTTCTTGTAGAACTCAAAGACAAATAAAATCAACTATACATAGTTATTATTTTTATAAACAATTTGGAGTAATAAATTAATAATTTAAAGTAATAAATTATTTCTTTTTAATTCTTTTCTTTATATTTTTGGATTTTTAATTTATAAGCTAGGTCAATTAAACTCTGTATAATTTTATAATATTTTTTAAAAGATTTTAAAAAAATGAAAACACATAAAATAATAGCATAATAATAGGTATAATATACAATAATTAAGGTTTTTTATTTACAACACATACTTAGTTAATTAGGATTAATTGTTAATTATTTTAATTGTTTTTCTTAAGTATAAGAGATAATAATAATTAATGTAAATGAATCTGGGACTCATCACCCCTATATTTAAGCTAAGCTTGTCCTTGAGCTAATAAATAAACAATTAGTTAGAAAGTCGGTGATCTTAGTGAATTCCCTTGACATGTGCATGTGCAAGAACAATGCTCAAGAAAACCAGAACACTTGGTTTTAGAGATCCTAAGACTCTAAGATGAACTTATCCTAATCAAAAGGAATTCATCTCCTCTAATTATCATTCTCTCAATGTATACATATATGTAAGGGATATGACATTAGTGTGTTGACTGCATTTATGAGAGTAGAGTTGAAATGCCACCCAAAGTTCTAATACAAGAGAATCTCCTAAGGACCCATTCCTCAACACTATGGATTGTATATAGTCTTGCTTCAATCCGTTGTCTTTTTAGTTCATCAGATTTCAATATGTACATGACAAGCCAGATATTGGAGGTATATGGATTGTGTCATTGCTTTTCTCTGTCTCATTGGAACAAGGTATCTCTCAAGTGCCTTTACTTGACACAATCGTATATTTTTAATATCAATCAATGTGTCTGTCAATAGAGATTGAGTCATATGTACTTATTTTCCTGGGAGTACACCAGGGTATGTCTTATTTAAGTATCTGACATACTTGCATCCAGACTTGTATCTCTTATGATGCATAGACCTTT
Source organism: Ottelia alismoides (assembly GCA_037367405.1). NCBI lineage: Eukaryota > Viridiplantae > Streptophyta > Magnoliopsida > Alismatales > Hydrocharitaceae > Ottelia > Ottelia alismoides. The sequence goes on along the minus strand of JAZKJV010008216.1, from coordinate 31,483 downwards.
TTGAGGTACTAGCCCGACTCATAAAAGCCTAATGATTTGGTCCAAATGGACACTTAAAGGTTGGGAGTGCTCGCCTTTGATGTAAGTTAATATGATGTAACGTTGTAATGCTTTAAGCTTTTATAATGATTAAGACATGCTAACCGTAAGTCTCTAGAGCCTTTCAACCAAGTCTTAAAGAACTTCTCAATCCTTGAGTGAAAAGTGTAAGTGTCAAGGAAAAGCACCAAATCAAAAGTTAGCAAGTTAGTAAGTTAGACTGATTAAAGAATTTTATTAATAAGAACATGTACCCTTAAGACATAAACATAATAGACAGAGACAAGACTAACAACACAAGGATACCCAAACACAACACAACTCAACTCCAGTTCCTCAGTATCAGAAATTTGACTTGAATATCTGGGATTTAAAATCATTGGTTGCCTTATGCTTCACATGCTATTTCCTCACAGAGTAGACCACAAAATATGAATAAGAAAGAATTTCATCAACTTGGAAAATGACTCACCTAGAATGATGCCATTCTTCCTGAAAGGTAATATCCATACCAACATGGGAAGACATAAAATTATCCAGAATAGAGGGAATGCATATCAAACCCTTGATTCTTGCAATAGGTTTATGGGTTTTCCTTAAAAGAGAAAAACTAGAACAAAAGGGCAACCTAACTCACAAGTAAGACGATATTCAGATAACTGAATATCCTCGAAAAAAGATGTAGGATCCTCCATATCTAACTCTTCTAACAAAATATTATCTTCCTCAAGCGGTATCACTCTTTTCAGAGAACTCCTTATCTACTTGATCCTTCAAAATATAGTGGTTAAATTCAAACTCTCTTCCATGCCAAACTCTATAAAAGATCTAAGACTAGACAACCTTATATAAGCTAAAAACCTGACAATTCAATGAACGATGACACCCTTTCAGAAACCCAAGACACTTGGTAGAAACTGAAAAGATATAAGGGTTAATCTTTATTTATTGGTTAATTCCATTTACACTCTTAAAGTTTTGAAAATATTTTTTGAAAACATTTTACAAACCTACCACATAAGTATAGGTTTTCCAAAACATTTCACAAAGATTTTTAAAACAAGTTAAGATACATGTTCACAAACCGATGTAAAATACTTTGAAAACCATGTCAAGGTAAATAAAAGTTTTCAAATACTTTTCAAAATAATTTTTACAAACTTAGTTAAAAAATAACACGACACCCTTTGCCCCCAAAGTTTGAAAAGTTTAAAACCATGAGCTATGGTTAAAGTATATATGAAATATATATGGTACATCCCCTCGTACTTAGCTTTTGCTATATCCTCGTAGCACAAAGTGATATGAAGCCGCAACTAACGCTAAATATAAAGTAATATGCAAGAACTGAATTATGAAGTAAGGTATATGGAAGAGTAAAAAGAATAAGTCAATAAAGAATAAAATGGAATGGGCCCTCTTGTACTTAGGCTGACAATAACCTAAGTACGAAGAAAAAGAGAAAAATAAAATAGAGAAACTAATAAAAAGGAAACTAAAGAATAAACAAGATAGGGTTAGGTTCCCCATATACGTTGGCTGAAAATAACCTAATTTAGGAGTAATAGTCTATAAAAAGGAGAAATTAAACCCAAAAATAATAGAGTAAGAAAGAATCAGAATATGTGTGATGCTGAATATGAATGATGTGAATCTTCAAGCTACAACTTCATGTTGTATCTGAAATGTCTACAAAGGACTCAATCATCATGAAGTCAATAAGCTCAACAGGAGTCCACCATTCTTTGGATTCCACGAGGTGTTTTAATAACTACCTGTTGACTGAGGAGGAAGGTAAACCATCTGAAAGATATGCAATCTCTACATTTTCATTTCCATATGCTTCCTTAACTATGTAAGGACCCATCCATTTGGATTTCTATTTCCCACAAAAAATTCGCAACTATGCATTAAAAAACCATATCTTTTGTACTGAGACAAATTTCTTGCATCTAATATGTGAATAATGCTATTTCTTAACTTTGTCCTTATATATTAAGTTGTTGGTAAATGCTTTGTTACAAATTTCCACCAACTCATTAAGGTTCGTTTCAGTGAGACGACTGAAAGATCAAGAAGCGGGAGATGTCTTAGTAAACAGGAGTTGCTTCCCCGTCAGACGGACGGCGTAGCAGAAATGGTGATGAGAGGAAAGAAGTCGAGAGAGCGGGAAAAGCAAACGTCAAAGAAAAAGCATCTTGCATTGTTGTCCGGAAAGGATTGTTGATCAATGAATGCATGGTCCACCCCCTGGATTGAGCTCTGATTGACTTCTGCTTAGACCTCTACAAAGCTTTCCAAGGTGACAACTCCAATTGATTTTCTTGATTGCCCACTCAGACTTGTGAATTAATTCAACGGAAAAATGGCATGGTTTGTCATAGATCATCCTAAATGGTAAAGTATCAAGAGGGGTCTTATAGGTCATCTTGTAAGCTCACCGAACTTGATCTAACAAATAAGACCAATTCTTCTTATCAGGACGAGCCATCTTCTGAAGAATACTCTTTACCTCCCTATTTGAAAACCTTGCCATGTCGTTCGACAGTAGGCAGTAAGGACTAGCAACTCTATGCTCAAACTTGTAGTTCCTAGCTAAAAATCTCATTTCCCTGTGCACAAAGTGGCTACCCCATCAGAAATCAAAACCTTTGGAATCCCGAACCTTGAAATGATATGCTCCTTGATGAACTTACAAACAGTCCTATGTCCATGAATCCAATTGGTATAGCATCCGCCCACCTTGAAAGATTGTCAACTGCTAACAAGATGTATTCAAATCCATGACTGTTAGGAAAAGGACCCATGAAATCTATGCCCCGTGCATCAAAAACATCACAGAAAATCACTGGTTGCATGGGTCTCATCTCTATAACCAACTATACCTCCCATCATTTGACAAATAGTACACAACCATACAAAATCAATGAAAACTCTAAACAAGGTTTGCCAAAACACACCACATTGAAGCACCTTGTGTCTGGTCCTTTTTCTTGAATGGTGTCCTCCAACCTCAAGACAATGGCAATACATGAGGATATTCTGGTATTCCCCTTGAGGAATACACCTCCTCCATGCACAATTTGGTCCCTCAAAGAAAAGGAATGGATCCTCCCAATTATATCTCCTCGAATCCGACTTCAGTCATTCGATTTTGCTTCTAGTCCAACCATGGGGAACCTTCCTGGAGACAAGGTAGTTCACCATGTTGGCATAAAAAAGGAGTGAATCGATAACACAAATCGACTCATCTGAGAAGGTTTCTCTGTTAAACTCTAAGTTAGGGGAATCATTTAGCCCAAGTCTAGACAAATGATCAGCTACTACATTCTTGACACTTTATCCTTAATTTCCAAATCAAACTCGTGGAGCAACATAATACACATAGGAAGTCGTGCCTCACGTCCTTCTTTTCCATGAGATATCTAATGACTGGATGATCCTTGTAAAATGTCACCTTAGATCCCAATATGTAATACCTAGAATTCTAAAGCCTAGACTACTATGAGAAATTCCTTTTTGGTTACTATATAATTTTTCTGTGTTGAATCTAAAATATTGTTAGGGTAGTGAATAGCAAACGGGATCTGATCTTGCCACTATCCAATATGGATCCTACAGAAAAATCTGAAGCATTAGTCATGATCACAAAGGGAAGAGACCAATCATGAGCCTGCAGAATCGACGAGTCACAAATCTTTCTCTTTTAGAGCTCATAGGCCTTTAGACACTTGTGATCTACAATGAAGTTGGTGTTTTTCATAAGAGCTCAGTTAGTGGTCGAGAAATCTTAGAAAAATCATGAATAGACCGCTGTAAAATCTCACATGCCCCAAAATTGGCCTCACTAATTTGATGTCAGTTGGTGGATAGTTTCCTGATCACATCCACCTTGGTAGGGTCAACCTCCACTCCCTTCTTAAAGATGACATGCCCAGCATGATGCCATCCTTAACCATAAAATGACTATTTTTCTAGGAGAGTACCATATTCACCTACCTACACCACTAAAGAACTTGGTCCAAGTGCACTAAATATGAATCAAATGATCACCATGGATCAAAAAATCTTCCATGAAGACTTCTACAAAATCCCCCACCATCTCGGCAAATACAATGATCATGCACCGTTGAAATGTACCTGGGCCATTGCAAATACCAAATGTCATGCGCTCGAACACATATCTGCCAAAAGGACAAGTAAAAGTAGTCTTTTCCTGGTCTTTAGGGGGTAATGGCTACCTATTTGTAGCATGAGTTCCCTATATGAAAATAGAAGAGATCTTTACCTACTAATCACTCCAAAATCTGATCAATAAAAGGTAGGGGAAAGCGATCATTCTTTGTTGCAGCATTGAGACGTTTGTAATTGACACAGATGCACCACTATGTGGGGTACTCGTGTCACAATCCCAACTCCATCCTCGTTGGTGACCATATAAACTCCTGACTTCTTCAGGACAACATGTAGGTGGACCACCCACTTGGAATCATAGATTGGGTAAATAAATCATACTCCACACCACTTCTCACTCTCTGTCTTAATTACTTCCCATAGATTTGGATTAAGTCTCCTCTGGAACTCATGGGAAGGTCTAGTATTATCCCTCAAGATAATGTGGTGTGAACAGAGTGTGGGGTTTATACCCATGAGATCTGATACAGTCCATGCTATCGCCTTGTTGATCATTTCTAAGACTTCTAACAACCTAGGCTCATGTTGTACCACCAATTTAGAACTAATGATGATAGTAAATATATTCTTAAGTCCCGTAGGAAAAGTATACTTCAATGTAGGAGGTAATGGCTTCATCTCTGGCACAGATGTGTCATTTATCAAATCTGGTTGAACAGATGCTAAATCTAGTTCTGTGTTGCATGAAGGTGGTGCTAACCCTGTAGTGTTGGCACCAACATAACAGAACAAGGAGTTGCATCACCAAATAAAAGCAATAATTCAGCTCATGGTGCATCCAACTCTAAATCTAATTCCTTTGACTATTCCCTAAGAGTAGGAACTGACAGATCTGAAAAGATCTCTGAGTCATCAAATGAATAAATAGATGCTTCATCTCCTAAGAAACATAACAAAGCCTCTCACTTGTATAATATACACTATCACCTCCAGATGAGAGGATCTCCTCCAGTCCTCTTAGGTTTGATTCAAATACCCCAATTGTGCTAATCAATCTACAATCTGTCTTTGAAGATGAAGAGAAATTTGTACTTGACTCGGAGTTAGGTCTCTACCATTCCATTTGCTTCATTTTGAGTTCCACTTCTTCGTCTGGAGAATGGAACTTCATCTTCCATGTCTGATAATCGAATGAAGCTCCTGCGATCCTAAGGATAGGCTGACCAAGGATGATATGTAAATCTCTCCAATGAATGGGGATATCCATTTCAAGGTCAGTGAAGTCTGCTCTATAGTCTTGTTCCTCAATCGATATGATAGAGTCATTGACCTTTCCCTTTGCATTCTTCATGGATATCTACGAATTGGAGTAAAGCTCTTGATTTTCTAAGAGGACCCAATGCTAGTATCTCACATAAGGCAAGAGGAAGTATGTTGATGAACAACCATTATCTAGGAGAGTGTGTGAAAATGCATTCTCAATAATATGACTTATCACATAATGCACGCCTAGATCTCTCTTCTTCATTAGTAACTATTGGTTATTGAGACAATAAATAGTGTCAACCAACAATACATGAGTCTTGAAATAACTATTCGGTTTCTTCTTAGTAACCCTGCTAGATGTACAACAAATCTTCAAGTATTTATCAAAAGCAGGATGACTCACTACATACTCATCAAATGGTACTTTCACCATAATGTTATCTTTACAAAATCATGCCATTTCAGGAACATCTTTCTAAATCTTTTGACATTTCTCTTTCCTCTGGTAAGGGAAGGGGGGAAGGGATTGAACAAGGCATATATGAATGCGAAGAATCTGAATCATACATAGAAACATGCTTTTTATTCTTCAAAACAAAGTGCTTCACAGTTGAATCTTCTACAAATAATTTATCAGAAATGAAATAATTAACTATAGGTTGGAGAATGCAGGCTGAATATGCATTCTCCTCAACCGAAGATGCAAGGTCCTCCATAGAGTCTGAATCTTCCTCGTGCTATAGTGAAGCTCTCGTATTCCTCTTCTTCCTTCTCGCATGTGTCTTTGCCTCGTGATGAAGATTCTGCTGGTGATGCCTCACCTCGTCGTCCTCTATATCTCATTCTTGTATGAATGTAACTCATTAATAATCCTCCTCTAAAAATCTATGGGACTGAATGAAGATGGATACCGATGTGAAGAAGAGAAAGACAAACGTGAAGACTGGCCATGATATCCATTGTACTTCTACTACAGTGAATGATGTTGCATAGCTAGTCCCTTCTAGACCTGGTGGTACGTCTACTGGCAGACATATTGTTGCTGCCTCGATGCTTGCGAAGGGTAGGCTCCAGAGCTTTGTGGTGTTGGAAGAGGTGTAGGAGTAAATGATGTGTTACAGAAGGTTTGGGGATGTTGAGAAGAGAAACAATCCCCTGAACTCCCCTTCCCGATAGGGTCGTGTGCGTACATACAACATTTACCTCTGACACCTAGGAGGGATCCTCATAAACTATCTTTACAGATGGTGATTGCTTCCAACAAGAATGGGCAAGAGGTTGGTCCTGTACCCATGACTGGAGTGGCCCTGACATCTGTTGTTCCTGATTGTTGTGAACACGGTACATGGGATCAGCAGATGTAATCAAGGTAGGTATCCTGATCTTGTACTCCTTATCAGAATTCTCCCCTATCTACTTCGGCAATTTAGATAAGTTGTTGTCCAACTCATCCATCCTCTTTTCGATCCTATCCACGACCATCGATTTATTTGCAACGATGTTCATTTCTAAAGGATCCACTGAAGCCCTTGCTCCCCCTCTATGTAAGAGTGGTATGGGGGTGTCTAACTGAGCTTTGCTAGTGATCTGTGTTCGGCACGTCTCAGCCATCTGCTCGAACACCTTCTGGATGGTGTTTCCGTAACATGAAGTATAGCTGCCTCCACAAGCAGCACCAACCAAACCATACATCTTAGGGTTGAGACCACAATATATCGATTAAACCATGATGGTAGGCTCTAAATCATGGAGAGGAAACTTCTATAAAAGATCTTTAAATCTCTCCCATGTATCACAGAAAGCTTCATTGGGAAGTTGGGAGAAACTAGTAATTGTGAACGCATCAAATTAGTTCTACTCAAAGGGTAGAATTTCTTCAAGAAAAGGTCCTTGAAGTGCACATATGTAGTTACAACTACCCCTGGTTCTTAATCCAGTAATCTACCTTATCATTCAAGGCAAAAGAAAGGGCTTTGAGTCTTATGTAGTCTTTTCTAACACTAGGATGCCTAAGGTTAGAACATACTAACTCAAATCCCCTAAGGAATGTGTAAGGCTCTTCGTGGGCATTTCCGTGAAAGTAAGGTAACAAGCTCAAAAATCATGTCTTTAATTCATATTATATTTTAGGCTTAGCTGGACTCAATTGATTATTCATTTGGTATTGGCCAAGGTTGTATGTTGCTTCCATGGATGCATTTATTCCCAGATTCAACTAGCCAATCTCCGCTCTCATCAATGATGCATTCTACTCAAAAGCTGCTAGCCTAGCCAGTACCATTTGCATTAGGTCTTCCATCTCTTCCTCCTGTCCATTCAACTTATTAGGAGGCATTGTGAATGAATCTTCTAAACATTCATCAAAAAAGGATTGGAATGAAATCTTGAGGAAGACATGGAAATATAATCAATCTCACCAAAGCAACAGTCTTCCACAGTGAGAAAAGAAGAAAGAAAGGGATCAATTTGGTTGTAGTCAATCCCTAAGAATGAATCACTATACACCGTATTGAAACAAGTGTTATTTCAGATCCAGGACGGTCTAGAGGAAGGAGATGATTAGACTATGGAAGATGTGATAATTGGACAGTTCAACGACAAGTTCACGAAGTTTGAAAAAAACCCGGTCAATTATCCATCTTCTATGTCGGGATGTTACAAAATATGACCACGTTCGATTCAAGAAAGGAACATAGTAACTAAGATGCATTTAAATGTGTGGAATCAACTCACACATTATAGTGCAATCAAACCCTTTTAAATATATACACTAACTCAACATGTGAAAGCCATAAGATTTCGACTTATTGTTATCTTGGGAATTTCAAATTAGTGATTCAGTGCAATCTTATACATGAACACAAGGAGTTTGCTACTACGTCCAGTTGAAGTCCAATAAGCCCTCAAGCAATGGAATGATCTTCCTGAGCTGCCAGGTTCAATATCACACCCCAAAGGGAACTTATAGGCGTAGACAACCAAAATGTATTTCTAAGGACGGAGGTAACCACCTGCAGCTCCCAAAATCCGTAAGAGTCGTACCTGGACACTTGGGGTGAAAGTATAGAGTTTTGGGCACTAACCCTAGGGATCAACCCTCACCTACTTTATATGGGGTAAGTACTTGCAAACAATGAGGGGGTTGCCCGTAATACAAGGTTGTTTTTATTCCAAATTATTTATGTCCACTTGCCTCAATTCAGTCCCAATTTTATTGATGATTATCGCTTGAATTTAGGTGACCACAATAAAAATCCTAGCGTACAATCCCTTTTTCTTTTAATCCTAGGTCGGTAAAAATTGAGGGAGAGTGAAAAATAGAATGCTAACGGAAAATGATGATGAATTCAGTCCTTAGGAATACTTATAGTGATTCCCAACACTCTCCATGTGGATGTAAGACTGAATTTGTGGAAATTACACTTTATAATGCATATCGGGAAAAGCCACATGTAATCAATAGTTCTATTAGTGATGAAGAATCCAATTAAATTTGGCTAGATAGAATGATTTACAACGCATGAATCTCCTAAGATTTTACAATTATGAATCTTATGAGATTATGTGGTGTATCCTAATTTACGAAAGAGATCAAGCAAATATATCCTAAGATATATCTATTTGGACCATAGATCTTGAACCTAGAGCACCACTTAAGTCAAGAATCACTTTGGACACAACCACACAAATAAAAATAAAAATAAAAAATAGCCATTTTTACATACATGAGAACTCAATTGAGAACCATTGTAAATGGGTAATTACAAATTAATTATGACAAATAACTACTACACAATAAAGTACATAGCAATGCTATTTATGACAGCTAAAAATCTTCTAAGTAAAAATCGCTTTACGGTCTCTTCAGCTGAATCTCCAGGATCCTCACCCTCACGGTCCTCCATGCTTATTTGGCTCTGCATCACTACCACAAAACAATTAAACTCTCAAAAATAATCTCAGAATAATTTAGTAATACAAATCGCTATAAATGATAGAAAAAATAAGATAAAACAATACATCAACATAATACAAGAGCTTAATTAAGAAGCTTTAAAAATAACAAAAAATAATAAATAAAAAATAAACATATTAAAATAACGGGTTGTGTCCCCATAAAAGGTGCCATCTTATGAATCGTTAAATGGTTGTAATATGATCTCATTGTAACACCGACAAAATGGCAATAAAATAGCCAAGAGAAAATTTTCAGGAAGAGTTCTCCGCTTCAATATATACCTAGGTAAGTTCATGGTCAAATACGAGGACATAAGCAATTATTCAATAAGCTTTAGATTCTAATTAATTAGTTATGTGATTTCTAGGCTTGAGGTCAAGCTCAATGCAAATACCCACAAAAGAATGCACTTTTTTAAATCAATTTTTATGCATTTATTTAATATAAAAGACAATAATGCAGTATACTCACAATGACAAATAACACAAAATATACTCCTAAATAAAATACAAGAAATACTTGTGATTTTAATTTAATTAATTAGTAATAAATTAGAGCAAAGCATAGCCCATTCAACACATGAGTAATTATTTTAATTCAATTAAGAATGCTGAGATGAACAAGTAATACTCTAAAATTCAATGAGAGATATGTAGATCAGAAATGCGATTTAAAGGCATCAAATTAAAGAGCAATAAACAAGCTTTCCAATGACATCAAATTTATTAAAATCAGATTTACGCTTCATAAATTATTTGTAAAACATTGCATGGGCATACATGAAAAGAAACATGATCATTTCTATAACAAAAGAGTCTAAAATGGACTAAAGTGCAAATACAAGAACCCACTAGGGTGATTATGCAATTTTTCCATAGGCACATGGACTTACTTATCTGCAATTTCGAGAAATATCTAAGCGTCATTGCAATTTATTCTAAAGGCACGTGCATTGCATGCGGTCAGTTTGAAGTTCGGGCACAGGCTTAGGTATACTTGGTGCTCTCTTGTCATTTGGCTTAGGCTCGGATGCTTCAAGCTGTAGGATTGAAGCATCACCTCGAGTGAAGGCTCGGTTCTGCTGCTGACCGTATGATCTGACTAGGAAGATCAAATTGAATGGCATCTGTTGCATAAGTTTTTCCCCATTCCACCTTCTAAGGTGACGATATAGCATAGCTCCGCAATGCTCAAATATCTCCACTGTGTGTCGTCCCGTGACCCAGTGGTTGTTAGACCTTCGTGAAGGCTGGGCAAGGCATCAATATTCTTAGAAGAAGCTAAGCTAGAGATTGCTAGATCAACATATCAGTGTTAGGTCATTGGAGGAGAATGGCTAGATCCAAGTCTCATCATTTTTCAGATCACTGACAGTTTGCAAGGTTAGTAAACAAAGCCCATGATGATTCGAACCTATAGAGATGATTAAGGGATGCAATGGAGGGTTGCATGTGAGTGGAAGAAGAATCCCAAAATGGGGTCTAGACCTGAGGAAGGTCTAGAATGAAATGTTATGGATTTGTTTGTGGATAAATGGACAAATCACGGAGGGATTTATACATAAATGGTGGATAAACAATTAGTCGATTTGATGATTTAGATATGTCATAGACAAATCAGAATACTAATGATAAACTAGAGGAAAACAAGGAACAAATGGGTCAAAAACTTACCTGGAAAGAGATGGAGATGAAGGAGGTAATTATTGATGAATCTTAAGTCGCTTGAAGCTTTGAAAGCTTCTATAGTCCTCTCTTGACCATTGTATCCATGGTGGGCGTACATTCGCCTTGGATCTCATCAGAGAAGAAACACTTTTCTCGCTCACCAACTCACCCACTCTTCACAAAAAGTTGGAATAGCTGGGTAGATGCTATTACAAATGGGCGAAGAGCGGGTTTAGAGGCAGAGGAGTTAGGCATTTCAAGTTGTGATCATGGTTGTTTCAACTATCCTTTAGAAGAATCACATGAGTAGGAAGAGGTGTTTGGAGTTTGGGCGAGGGAGGTTGAAGATCAGGGAAGAGATAGAAGACAAGGGTTGGAGAGGTGGTTGTCAGAGGTTGTTGGGAAAAAAGATGAGAAGCTGGAGAAAACCAAAGAGGTGTGTCGCTTGGGTTGAGGAGATGGAGGTTGAAGATAGCTCACAGCCATTGGATCTGATGATCCAATGGCCCAAGCAAGGCAGGCTGGATTGAAGAGGCGAGGTCACGTGGTGCATCCAAATGACACCACATGGCTCAATAGGGACTCGGAGAAATACAAAAACAGTAAAAATAGAAATTAAATAAAATGAAGAGGAACTAGTAAATAAGTTCAGCATGAACATTGTAGATCTCGACGAGCTCTATGACTTTCATGTCAAAATCGAAGAGAAATAGATTCAACTATACATGGTGATTATTTTTATAAGTAATTTAAAGTAATAATTACTTATTTTTTAATATTTTATTTAATTTTTGGATTTTCATTTATGAATTAGGTAAAATTTATTATGTACAATTTTATACTATTTTTATAGGATTTTCAATAAACAAAAAACATAAAATAATAGTACAATGATATGTATAATAGTATATAATAATGAATGTTATTTATTTACAACAAATAGTTAACTAGGGTTAATTATTAATTATTTTTATTGATTTTCTTAGGGCAAGAGAGATAGTAATAAATAATAATGTAGATGAATATGGGATTCATCATGCCAATAGGAATATCAGTAAGGAACGGCTCATTTTCATCATAAGTTCTCCTACCAGCAGTATTGGCCATATCCTTCTCTTCCTCCTCCTCAGTACTCTCAGGGTTACCAACATTATCCTCCCCACTATGAGTAGAGTTAGAGGCCACATATAGCTGAATCCTCTGAGGTCGCGCCAGTCAACCATGTACTTGATTGTTTGTCCCATCTTATCAAGAATATGGATGAGATGAGACAGAAGATAGATGACCTGATGGCCACAAACACTATCATTCCATCCCAGGTCGAGGACAATCTGAACAATTTCCATCGCAAGGAGAAATTAGTCTGTAGTGTCCCACCCAATTCAAGTGAACATATTGCTTTATATAATTTTGTAACTCTCATGAATGGTAGGACATTCCATCCATCTACAACGATGAAGGGAAAGCATAAAGTGTCTAAAGGCGGGTCTTCAGCCAAGCCAACTGAAGGGGCCAAAGATTTTTGTGCTGATGCAGAACCACTCCCAAAAACACAACAAATAAAGAAAACAAAATGATATAAAAGCAAAGTAGTAGACAATGCAAATCCATGCCAACAATAGAGAAGCCAAAAATAACAAACGAACTAGAGCCAACCAAAGGAGCCAAGCCTGCAGCATTTTTTGGTCCACAAAATGTGGATGATCTTGTACATTTTTGCCATCTCCCTGTAATTAATGCTATGGACAAACATTTGTAGAATTTAGTTTCTTCTTATGTACGTATTCCTTTTCCAGATGCTATTAAATCAAAAAACATAAAAAATTGATAAATGTTTTAATTTATCCTAGCAGTATGAAAATATTAGAAATATTATGCTTGAATTGTCATTACTAAAATCCATGAAGTACATGACAGAAAATAGAGGACTAAAAGAAGCATGTACAATGAAGCATCCGAACTGTAAGAATAGATAGAGAAAACTAGAGATGCACATCCTCACCATGGAAACTATCAATAGCATCAGCAATCTCCCAAACTAAAAGAAAGACAAAGGAGCTCTGCTCGTCAAATGTTAGATCTACAATAAAGAATTCATGCGCACGCTTCTCGATATTGTATCATAAATTAATTTGTTGTCTTCTTCCCTACTCACTCAATTTTGAGTAGAACTTCTCAATCCCATAAAGATGATTTTGCAATTCGCAAACATATCCACTAAGCATCCTAGTGGCATGTAGGAGGATGTGATCATCATAGTTCAAGGTATGCAAGTCCTTGGAAATTTCATTGTCTTGGATATGGACACCTCTACACCTCTGCTCCACTCTCAGTATCCTCGGTTGGTCGTTCATGCGAACATCGAAGAAGAAGTGGAATATGGCACTGAAGAGATCACCTTCTGCTTAGTGGTGACTAAGAGTTAATAGAGACAGTCCCAGAACTGAAACCAGCAGAAATGGTATTTGTTTTAAGAGATCTCGAGCCAAAGTGACAAGAAAACTAAAATTTTCTAATTGAGTTCATAGATAGATTTATTATTGGATAACACAAAACACATGCATTCCTCTCCTCCGAGGATTGCCTAGATAGCATTGAGGTCTTTGATGATGAGATTTTTGTTGATGGTTGCACTGAAATAATTGAAAAACCATCCCTGTTTGAGCATGATGAATCCATTATAGATATGTGTGACGTATCAAATTCAAATTCAGAATGCATAATGGTGGACAACAGTCAGTTGAAAGATCTGACACCTATTATAGTTGTTGAAGTTGCCACGAAGCCGACTCCTACCACACTAGAGCTCAAGCCTCTTCCCTCCAACATGAAATATGCCTTCCTTGTTGGTGCACCTGATATGCATCAGGTCATTATCAATTCCCATCTGACTGAAGAATAAGAATCTCATCTACTTGAGTTTCTTGAATGAACCTACAAGGCAAAAGGGCTGGAGCATTGCAGATCTCCATTGGACAAATCCATCACTTTTCTCGCATCACATCTACTTAGAAGAAGATAGCAAACCCCCCAAGGAATTCCAGCAGAGATTGAACCCCAACCTGCGGGAGGTTGTCACGAAAGAAATCACAAAAGGTTGTGATGTGGGACTTATTTATCCCATCTCCGACTCTAAAAGGGTGAGTCCCATGCACGTTGTGTCAAAGAAATTTAGGATAACCATTATGAACAATGATAAAAGGAATGGAGATTCCAACCTGAGTATAGGCCTCATAGCACGTCTGTGTGGACTACAGACACTTGAATCTTGCAACCAAGAAGGACTAGTATCAATGCCCTTCACCGATAAGATAGTCGAAAGACTACCCGTGAAGGAATATTCCTACTTCTTGGATGGTTACTGTAGGTATAGTCAAGTTTTCATCGCTCCACAAGATTAGAGAAAACTACCTTTACCTATCCATTTGGGACATACATCTTCAGAAGAATGCCCTTTAGATTGTTTAGTGTACCACTACATTCTAAAGGTGCACGTTGGCGGTTTTCACAGATATGGTTGGTAGTTTCCTTGAAGTTTTTATGGATGAATTCTCAATTTACGGAGACAACTTTGATCAGTGTTTGGGATATTTAGACTGAGTTTTGAAGAGATGTTGCAAGGTGGATCTTGTGTTCTAGTGGGAGAATAATCATTTCGTGGTGATTTAAGGCTTTATACTAGGTCAAGTCATCTTCAAGCATGGCATCGAGGTTGACCTAACCAAGGTGGATGTGATTTCGAAACTTGAGGCATTGATAAATCATTAGCAAGTCCAGTCATTCTTAGGGCATGTAGGTTTCTACATAATTTTTATCAAAGACATCAACAAAATTACTCGATCATTAACTGAGCTTCTTGGAATGGAGGTTGATTTTGTGATCGATGATCGTCCAATCCTTCAATATGTTGAAGGATCTCATCACCCATGCTCCTATCCTCCAGCCACTTGATAAGTCTCTACCCTTTGAGATCATGATAGAAGCTTTTGACTTCACAATTGATGTTGTGTTAGGAGAATGACATGATGGGCTGCCATTTGCAATTCATTATACTAGAAGAACATTAGAAGAGGTTCAAAAGAACAACATTATTACAGAAAAAGAACTGCTAGTTGTAGTGTTTACCTTGGAGAAGTTCAAATCACATTAAGTGGGATTTAAGGTTATCATCTATACAGATCACTCTGCCATCAAGTACTTACAGAGAAATAAAGATGCCAAGCCATGTCTGATTCAATGGATTTTTCTACCCCAGGAATTTGACTTGGAAATTCATGATAAATCTGGCATAAAAAATGTGGTGACAGATCATCTTTCTAGAATCGTCGAAGTTAGAACCTTTAAGTAGAATGATATTCCAATTACAGAGACTTTTCCACATGAGGCAATTTTGTCTATTGCCTCACTCCCCTAGTACATTGATATCGTCAATTGTCATGTCTCCAAGAAGACTCTACATGATTGACCGGAGATTAAAGTTGATAAATTCTTGTCAGACATCCATTTCTATGAGTGGGAGGATCCACATCTATTTCGTGAGGGAGTAGATTACATCTAGATGAGGTGTATACCTCAGGAGGAGATCAAAGGTGTCCTAGGACAACCTTTTCAAAAGAAGACGATAGCAAAAGTAATTCAATGCAGCCTTTGGTGGCGAACGTTATTCAAGGATGCAACTGATTTTGTCAAGAAATGTACCGATTGTCATAGAATCGCCTGAGATATTACTTCTCGTAACACAATGCCTCTGAAGTACATTAAGATATTAGACGTCTTCGATGCATGTGGCATTGAATTTTTGAACCCATTCCCTAACAGTCGGGGCTTTGAATACATCCTTCTCGTCATCGATTATGTAAGCAGATGGGGGGAGACAATCCTCGCTCGAGTTGTAGACAATTGGACCATGTGTCGATTCCTGAAGAACAACATCATCTCATGGTCGAGATTCTGAAAATTCTGATATCAGATGGAAGGAGTCATTTTGTGAATAAAGAGATCAATAAGTTAACCAAAGAAGACGGTATTGAACATTGTGTTGCTGCACCATACCACCCACAGTTGAACGACTTAGTTGAATACTTAAACATGGAGATAAAGACTATCATGCACAAACTTATACGACCTGGTAAAGAATTGGTCATAGTTGTTTAATTTAGTTCTTTGGGTTTAGTGCACAACGTACAAGTCTCCTATTGGCATGCCCCTCTATCGCCTTGTTTATGTCAATACAAGTCACCTACATATGGAGTTAATTCACAAATTATTATGGACATTGAATACGTGTAACTTGTATTATGAGAAACCTAGGAAAAACTATAAAGTTGATATGAACCGCATGTTAGAATTTTGAGACTATGTGTACGACAACCTTATGTATAATGATAAAGTCAATAAAGAGCATGATAAACACATCCGAAGGAAGACTTTCGAGCCTGGACAAAAGGTGTTGTTGTTTGACGTAAATTTGAAAATCTTTCCAAGCAATCGGAAGAGCAAACGAACCAGGTCATTCATTTGAAAATTAGGCATGACAATGAAAGCCCCTTTATATCTGAATTTTCACATGATGTACAACCTTTTGTAGTCAATGGACAATTGCTGAAGCTATACTTACAGCACGATACATTCTTGTCTGTTCGTTTCGATTCAAGTAATATTTTGATATGAGCTCACAAATACATACGGATCAAATACTTGAGCTAAAACCCACATAAAAATGATTTTCTTTTCTTCTTTTCCTTTTCTTTTTTGTAAATCTTCCGTAAAGGTCTTTTCCTTTTCATCAATGCCATACTTGGGACGTACTTTGTCCTAAGTATATGGGGGATGGATCCTCGAGCTGTTCATTTTTTATCCTCAAACTTCTCCTCAACTCTTGATATCATGCTTATACTTAGGGATATTTTTCCCTAAATATAGGGAGGGATAGGTCGAACCGATGATTCGTACATTCCCACCCTAGACCCTCCTAACTTTGTGTACAAACTACTATACTTAGGATTATTTCATCCTATGAATTTGGGGGGCAATCGACTTCTCATTCTTTTATTATTTAGTCGTTGTAATATAGGCTTTTCTATACTTAGTACAAGTTATGTCTTCATTTTTCTCTCAAATCTACGAGGAAATATCTCGAGCTAAGTATAAGGGGGTCGTAGATATCTTTTATATAGTTTATCCATAACTTCCACTTGCATATTTTCAATAATATGGCTTTTTAATAGAACGCACATAATTCTTTGGAAATATAAGTAATAAACCGGTTAAAAATATTTTACAAAATGATGGGAAAATCTTATAAAATCATGTGCAAAATGTTTTGTAAAATATTTTCAACCTTTTTAAAAATATTTTGTTTGCAAAAAATTCTTTTATTTGTGTGAATAAAATGCTTCGAAAATCTATGTGCAATGATTTGAAAAATGGTTACAAAAATACTTTGAAATATATATATATATATATATACATTGTTTGAAAAATCTTTACAAAATGATTTTTAAATTTTATGTGTTTATAAAATTTTTTGTCAAATTATTTGCCAAAATAAGTTTTCAAAATTTTTGTGGAATTGCTTTCATATATTTTGAGAATCTTGTGTAAATAATTGCTTGAATAAAAGTCCTTATAAAGTTGTATAAATCTTGTAAATAATAACTAACAATCAACTTGTAAATTCCCTATGTAAAATACACCCGAACTCTTGTAGATATAGAAGCACACCCATGTAAATATTTGTACATATTTCTTTCAATAACCTTTCTTCAAAAATCCCTAAAAATTTGTAAAAAAAACAAAATCCATAAAAATTTGCAAAATGTTTACAAAAATCTGCATAAAAAAATTGCAGAACTTTTTTCCAAAAATTCATAAAAAATTCAAAATTTAAAAATTACTTCACAAAATATTTTTCTTGCATTGGACATAGCATTACATATTTGGGAATGATTGAGAAAATTAGATAAGTCTGAAATAAAGTCTTAAGATTGGAGTTTGGTACGGACCTTAATCTACTTAATTTGAGAGTAACTCATTAAGGAATGTAATTGGGACACTTCAGGACACCTTGACTTAATTTTTTAAGTTCCATAAGATTATGTTCATGAGTCAATTCATTGTGTCTAACTAGAACCCTTCATATCATCCATATGACTCTTGAGGCAATGACTTGACTAGAAACCTCACATTTAACACTTAACTCAACTTAGATGAATTGCTGAAAGATATTAGTCTAAGTCGGATGATGCTAGGCCACTTCATCAAGGGTGATGCAAGAACCATTCTGGCGTATTGCTAAAAGTTATATTCTAATCCAATTATTTTGATAGCCATGATATCTAAAGATCAGAAATGGATTAAGGCAATGCTTCAGATAAGGAATGGTATGCTTGCACAGCTTTTTTCAAGACCCCAAAACATGGGCAGACCGAAAGACTCTACATCCATCGAGGCACAAACAAGAATGTAGATGCAATGCAAAGTCAAAGAAAAATCCAAAGAAGAAGACTAAACAAAAAATTCCACAAAAATATGAGCTTCCAGATAAAGCATGCTTCTTGGTGGAGACTCGGTTAAACTGATCGAGTTTCGCAATGGAGTAAAAACTATAGTGGTCCATTCTCAGTTCTTCCCCATTCTTCTAGTTTCCCCCTTTTCGATTGTAAAGACCGGCAGGACCTGACCTTAGATGGAAATAACTGTCTCCATATATACAAGTTACGAGGAGAGAAGACTCTTTTATAGTTCAGTAGTTTTGTCTAGGAAAAGATGAAAAAATTCAAACACATGGATCTATCATTTCAAGGTAGCAAGAGTATGCGACTAAGAGGATGGCTCTATCCTGATGATGATTACAATATATATGGGTATAATAAGATAAAATTACGCAAAGAATGAGCTCAGTATTTGACACATAATCTGCAATCTTGCATAACTCATATGATTATTTATTCCATTATTACAGAGGAGAAAAATCGTGATATCCAAATAAAATCATTATTACAAATTATGTATTGATTATATATTGTGATAATGTATTCTCATGAATAAATCATCTACAATTAAAAGAGAAAATGAATGTAATAATATAGCATTCAACATGTTGAATTCTATTGACAATTTTTTGGAAAGAAAATGGGAGGGTCAAGAGTGAAAAAATCCCCACTCTTTAATGTCATACATGCATGTGTGTCCTCTTTATTCTCTCTCTCTCCCCCATAAAAAAATAGTCGAATACATCCTCTCATGCCCATGCCTCTTCCCCATGCAAACCATTAAACACCCTTGCATTAATGTGTTTTGTCTTTACATGCATGGCACCCTTTCATGTAGCCGAATGGAATGGCTATAAAAAAGACACTCCTCCCCCCATTTTTGCCATTCACGCACCTCTTTCTCTCTCTCTCTCTCTCACTTTCATTCACGCACCTCTTTCTCTCTCTCTCTCTCACTTTCACTCACGCATCTATCTCCCTCCCTCTCATTTTAGCCTCTCACGCACTCCATTTATTCACGCATACAACAGCACCTTCCCTCCCATTTTTTCTCACGCACATCAGCACCCACTCTAACTCCATTTGTCATGCACGAACCCTCTCCCTCGTGGGTTTCCTTCTCTAACTTCTTTCTCCAATATTGCTCTTTTTTCTGCCTTCGTTTTTGCAGGTGAACGAGACTCTCATCCGGCAACCTCCTGTGCCTCGCGGCCACACGCCGCTGTGCGCAGCCTCTCGTCCACGTGCAGCGACACCCTCCTCCAGCGGATACAGCTGCGAGTGGCCACGCGCCCAGCAGCCACCAACCTCCAGTGCATCTTCCTCCGCTGCGGCATTGTTCCCGTGCGCACGGTTGTGCGTTACCAGCATACTCCTTGTCGTGCGTCACCTTCACGGCAACGTCAACCTACAGCCGCACCCTCCTCCAGCGTGCACCATCTTTTCCGTCCAGCAACAGGATACTTGCGCAAGGAGGCGCCCTCCATTCAGCCACAGCCGTGGGTGCATTCTTGCAACTTGCAATTTGCACCCCACGTGCATGAGAATAGCCTCTTCTCTTTATCTCTCTCTCTTTATTATTCTATCTTTATTCTAGCAACAATTGCATTTATATCCATAAACTCTCTTTTATTTTTAAAGTATGTCTTTTAGTTTAAGTTTCCATCTTTGCAACATTAAATCATTTCTCCAATTTCTTTTCTAGTAGCATATGCATCATTTATCTTATCATTTCATGTATTAAAAAAAAGAAAGAGAATTTGCAAATTTGCTTAGTCCTTGTGGATTCGAACCTCTACTTGCCATATGCATTTTGTATTACCTCCATTGTGCTTGTAGTTGTATTTTATTTGTTTGATAACGGTTTATCGTGGGAAAACAACGACTTGATAAAACCGACTTTTTAAACCGCGAAAAACCTCGTCAACACCTGACTATGAACGGAACTGGATAATAGGATTATGGAACATAAGGAGTGTTGTGTCACACTTCCCAAAGGTATTAATTGACTTCCAAACTTTGATTTTACTAAGGCAAATTTAAGAGTCCAAAATTATTCCAAGTTCTTTCTTTTTATTTTCTTACATTCATTTTCTACATTTAGAGGCAAAGTGTTTGCTAGGTACTTGTGGGTGCAATTATAGGGGGTGATGAATCTCCATTTCATCACCTTTATTTTTTCATTTTGGCTTTTAAACCCTAACTAAATGCATATAAATAACATTAAGTTGTACAAAAAAAACATTTATTGTTTACACCGTAAATATTGTGTGCTGCATTTTAAAGACAAAAGAAAAGAATAAAGAAAAGAAAATAAAAAAAGTAATATAATACTTATTGAGAGACCCTAAACTTCGAGACCTAGGTATCATGAAGATTAGGTCGATAAGGAATAAAGAAGGGGGATATAAGGGCTAATACGTACTCAAAACACTAATTTTCACTTCATCAATAAATAGTTTTTTGGACCTATTTTACTATTTATATTTACACCTTAAATAAATAAACTTTGAACACGAAACTTGTAGATAAAAATATAAAGAAAAATATAAAATTTATTTCACTAAAAAATAATGCACAGTGTGCCTTTAGTCAGGGTAAAAGATGCAAAGAAAACTTCACCAATCTGTATGTTCTCTATATGAACTCAAAATTCAACAAACTCACATTTATTATTACTAAAAATAAATCATCTATTTAATGAAGATGGTTCCATTCAATTTCGAGTTAAGATGCAAAAGTTAGGTGTGGACCCTCATTATGCAATATACTTGAATAAAATAATCAATTTATTTATTCTTTGTATTTTCATACTTTTACATTTTTATAAGTTTGTAAATAGTATTTAGAATATATACATAATTTACAAAATAAAATAAAACATTTAAAAATGTAATAAAATTAATAAATATACTATAATACATAGATGACGTTTACATTTATATACATATATAAAAAATGTAAATATTTATTTATGCTACCAATAACATCGGAAAAATATAATCAATATATACCTAAATAAGTTTAAATATATAAAATAAGTGTATAAAATATTAAAATGAAAAATACAAAATAAAAATAAAATACGTAGTATTTAAGTAAATATACTTATATTATTACATGTAAAAAATAACATATAATAATTAACATGAACAAATATATAAAAATCATCATAAAATATGACATAAAATAAAAAAATATTTTTCATATTTTTAGAAAAAAACAATAAAATCATTTTCTATTTCTTTTTGCATTTCCTTCTGGTTTGTCGTGTAGCATCTGATGTGGACAGATAGGGGGCCAGCCTTGTTTGATCCACCAGTCAACTAGCCCCCTACTCATTTAGCCATGTTAGAGTTGCTGACCACCCATCCTCCTCTAATTTCCCCACCAATCCTTACACTCTCTGGGAACGATTCCTCTTTGACTTATGTTCCTCGAGCTACGCTCTTTCACGCCAGCATCCATCCTCGATTGGAGGATCATTGTATTGAGTAGTCTTCCCAGTCAAAGCCCCATGTATAAAACTCCTACTCCATCTTTGATTCAATTTTTGATCTCATTTCACCCTCAAAATCCCCAAAATAATGGGTGCTCAAAGTTGCTGGTGACAGCAACAATCTCGCTCTAACTTTTGGCATGGAGGAAGAGAGCTGGACCCGTTGATCTGAGTCCGCCGACCATCTTCGCTTGAGCTCCGCCTTGGTCCCATCTAACAGTAGGTTGAGCGATAGTGTCTTTATTTTTTATGTTCCTAGCGGTAGCAATAGTCTATTGTAGGATTTAATTTCATTAATTTCCGATTTATTTTGTAAATTTGTCAAATCGAAGTTTGTTAGAGCTCCTGCTCCAGCCACCATTCCTCATGTTTTCGACTATGCTCTGCCCCATATGAACCATCCATCTTCTCCCCCTTTGCATCTCGTACGCCCTAGGCACCTCCACTCACCTAGATCCACTCCAGATCGAGGGATCTACTCTCCATCTCTGCCACTCACCAGAGATCACCGCTCTGACCTCCTCTCGACCCATTTCACCACTTCAGATCCCTAGGAACCATCCCCTCTTTTCTCCTAAACTAACTATGTAGGTTCCAAGGGTATATAGCCTCATCTAAGGTGATTTTGATGTTAGAAGAAGATTTAGGTGCTCTCGTTCTTCCTCGACCTCCAGGGATCCATTGTTGAGCTCTAGAACCTTCTAAGAACATCAGCCATTGTGGAGCGTCTCCAAGATCCTTTTGCTCCATCTTGTTGTGCCAGTAGTTGTCTGAGGACGAAGATCTCATCAGAATAAGCAGGCTTAAGCAGAGCTTCTTCCCTATTCTTCCTAACATCTCCCCCGCCATCGAATAAGGAGCCTCATCTAAATCGAGCAGCTATCGTCGGATTGAGCTGTGTTTCCACTATTAGATCCCCAACAATTAATCAAAATGTTCATCGTCCAAGTGGTATCAAGCGACCAGGAGCTGACATGTGGATGAGTGAAGGGCCATAGTCGTTTGATCGTGCCTCGAGGGATAATTTTGCCTCACACCCCTCGATTTTTGTATTTTTTTTAGTCCATAAACTTCAAGTTATAGTTAAAAATTTTTTTTATATTTGCACTTTAGCCACCATACTTAGTTTATTTGTACTTTGGTATTGTCCATCTCAACTTAAGTGCCCATAAATGTGAGGGGTCTGGACATTTTGTTAGGACCCTCCCGTGACTTTTTGTTATTATTTAGTCCAAGAATATTTTATTTCTGTATTAATTTTTTGGAAAAATTGCAAATAAGATTTGTACTTTCTAGAGATTACATTTATGCCATTGTCAGGTGTATTTAATAGAAATATTCTGGGAATTTTGCATGCAAGTCCTTGAACTTTGTATTTATGTTACATAACCTAATTTTTCTTTAAATTACATTTTGGTCCCTATTAGAGCATTAATTTTATTTTATTATATTTTGATTATTAAAAATACCATCTTACATCTAAAAATTGTAGGAAAATTATTTAAGTGTCTGGACATGTATTAAATCATATATATTTTTCGTAAGGAAATTAAATTTAGTTCCTTATTTTAAAAATTCAAAAGTAGTGCATTTTCTACCTATTTGTATTGAAAAATATAAAAATTTATAAATATTTTGAACATTCTAAAAAAGTAAAGTATTTTTATTACTGTATTTTGTACTCTACATCAAAAATCATTAACAAGGTAAAAAGAAAATCCAAAAAATTGCAAACACTGTCTAACCCTAAAAAATTAAAAAAAATCCCAAAAATTTCATAATTACATTCTGTCCTATAAATTTATACATATTATTACTACCTACTTTTAAATTCCAAAACAATTCAACCTTTTATTATTGACTATTGTTTTGAAATTTCTATTCAAAATACATCAATATTATAAAACATTATAAAAATTCCAAAGACAGAATAAAATATTAAACATACCAAATGATTTTATTTTACCCCTTTTGAGTATTTATAGTTATATTTATAATTATAAAGGTTGATATTATATAAGTATAGCTATATGTACTTATATTATCAAGAATAATATTATCATTATTAAAAATATCCTAAATATTTAAAAACCCCTAAAAATAAAAAGGATTGGACCATAGGATATTTTTTATGATGTTTTACTTTATATTATGTATTTATATCCTACATAGCTATTGTATTATGCATATTACTCCTATATAATTATCTACGCACAAACGCACACACACATAAAAAAGAAAATGAAAAACTGTAAATATAAATGAAAATAAAAATTATATATATAAAATAAAAATTCAAAAAATCGAATATTAAAAATCCATAAAAATAAAGAAATCCCAAAAAACAAAAAACATTTATTGATTGTTCTTGTCAATTTTTGCTATAAATTTCTATAATGATATAGATTGAAAGAGATTAAAAAAATAAAAATAAATATAGATGAAAGTCTAAAAAAAGTTTTATCACTAACAAAAAGAGAGATATCGTTAGTGCTCAATTTTTGCTAATGTCATTTTTATATATTTATTTTGTAGCTTGATTAACTTCCTAGGTAGAAGAAATGATGAATAGTGTAGAAAAGTTATGAAGTAAACTCAAAGCCAGAAACTCTAATAGACCTAGCTTGAAGGCTCAAGTTTCAAAAACAAATTACATAAAGATTAATTTCCAAAAGCTCAAGTGAATTAAAGATTTTTGTGGTCAAGGACAAGAAAAGAAAACAAATTATCTAGTGTTGAAAAACATGCTTATAATTTTTGCATATTCTTTATCAACAAGCAAAACAACGCCACTATCGTCAATATCTCAAATTGTAGTTTTGACCTATGATCGATCATCTTAATACCCTCAATTGGTCACCCTTGATCGATCATCTTTTGATCTTGATAATTAGTTCTTGAGTATTGATTTTCTGACATGATAAACGATATTGGTATCCTTGATTAATCAATCCTGACAAACCATACTTTAATCATTATCTATCACTTTTTAAATTACTATTCAATAATTAAATCTGATCATACACTTTGATTGATCACCATGATCTATCAATTCCTATGATTGATCGTCTCAAAATTTTTTGGACATCAAAATGTTGAGACTTCTAGTTTTGCTCACCATTGACTCTTTTGAGGTCAAATTAACCCTATGGCTCAATGTTTGAGACACACAACCAAGAGAATTTTTTTCTACACATAAAAGAAAAGAAAGAGTATTCTTGTGTGATATTTTGTTGCTAAACTAATTTTCTGTACAGTATATTGTATATAGGTATCCGATTGTAGATTCTTTTCTCTATGATTCTTTGGGAGTTATCTGAGGAAGGGTACATGTTATACGAGAGGTTATACTTCCCTCGATTAAAAATAGCATTGGAATAGTGGAAACAAACTTCATCAAGAGAGCCAAGTGAAAATCCTAAAATAGGATTCTGGATCATGATTTTCACCTGCTTGGATTCCATAAAAAATCTTTATGTCTTTGTGGTTTGTTGTTCTTCTATCTGTATGGCTTTTGAATATTTGTTAACTAAATATTATTAATTTAAAAAGTATATATTGCATAATTCACCCCTCCCCCTCTTGTGTCGAGCTCATAGAGTGAGCAGACGCAAACTATTGAAGGAGGCTTGAAATCCTACGACTAAAAGAGATGAATCAAGCCTTGCTTGCGAAGTTTATCAAAATTTGAGGAGATTAATCAAATGTACTTTGGAGATTGATCGGATCAATTTACAAGTCATCCTTGACTTCGGTTGCATGCATGGATATTGTGGTTTCTCTTCTACTTTGTGGAGTGTGTATAACCTTTTATGAATTGTCCCCATGTATCCCTTCAACTAGTGATGAGGGGTCGGGAGTGTTTCTCATTCTAGAAGGATGATCAGACGGAAGATGTATCCTTTTGTAAGGTGCTATGTTGCCTGTTCGATTTAGCAAACAATGAGGCCAGAGTTGCAAAGGTCTGGGATGAGAGGGCATGGACCCTCATGTTTGCAACAAAAATCTCGGATCAAAGAGAGGAGGATTTCTTAGCCACCTATGACAAGCTTCCTTGGTAAAGGGTCATTAGAAGGGACCAACTCGTGGATATGGAGAGGTGGCATTTTTTCTGCAAAGAAAGCGGATATGGAGAGGTGGCATTTTTTCTGCAAAGAAAGAGAACAATGTCCTTGGAACATCGGCAATCTTTGACCCAAGGATTATGGCATGAGTATGTGCCTAAATTTGGGAGTAGAATATCCCAACAAAATCAAGATTTTCGTGTGGCTGCTATATTGTGGCCACATTATGACCGGGAAAGAAGACCCTGGTTGTTTCCATTGTGTGACGAGATATGTAGCAGATGTTAGGAAGTACCATAAGAAATCGATCATATGTTTATGTGTGTTTGGAATCTAAACAGAATTGGGAGAATCGAGATGGTACGCCTAAAGGGTGTGAGTTACGAAGAGGTGACAGCTTTATGGGACCTATGGTAGTAACTGAAGCGACTCTCGTAAGGGGGAAAACAAAGATTCCTCAGCTATGGGTTATTTGGCTATCAACGAACACTGTGATTTTCACAAATGAGAGATTTTGTGTTGAAAATGTAATCATTATTGTAGTAGGGCTTATTTGAGGCATGATCGTTGTAAATTTCCTTGTGCATCGTTTTTTTGCTTAAATATATGAATTAAGGTGTCCATATTTTGGATGGCCGTCCAATAGTTTCCAAAAAAAATAAATTGGCCAAAAGGTCATATATTTGAGTAATTCTTAGTGTTTGTTAATGGTTCCATTTTCGGATATTCTTCGTTGTGGTATATGCACATTTTAAATTTTTTGCAGTGAGAGTATGATGTTTGTAGTTACATGCTCGCCTACCGATGTTATATCTTAAGGCCTCGTTCGGCTCCCAGGTTACCTGCGGGTTAAGGAAGTTTATCCCTCTTAACCCACATCCCCCTGTCTCCTTGTTGGCCCCACTTTATTCTTTTTTTAAAAAAAATAAATAAATCAATTTTATATCATCAATCCTATCAAAAAATAATATATTATACCATCATATCATATAAAAATTATAAACTACTTCACTTCTACTCATTTTTCCAAACTTCAATACAATCACATCACAATAACTATTCACTTTTTCAAACTTCAAACCAATCATATCACCTCAAACACCCTTCTAACTCACCCCCAGTTTAACCCTCTATTCAAACACTAAAACACAAAAACGGGTTACCCTCTACCAGTTTAACCTGCATTAACCCGTCAACCAAACGCAACCAGAAACTTTGCTGAAAGGAGACAAGATCGGGTTGAATCATGGAATCAAATCGATTCAACGGATGATGACGTGATCATTCTTAGAAAAACATATTTAATCAGACTGGTGGGAAAGAAATGGTTGAACTGACTAATCGGTCTGGATTGAATCAAGACATATATAAAATACACACTCAAATATAGTTGAAATAAATATAAATTACACATTGAAATAAATATAAATTACACATCTAATGTATATATCTTATAATATACGTAAATTATATTTTTAATATGCACCATGATAAGATATACATAAGTTTAGATATCATATTTAAACAATATACTCTATATAATGATAACAATTTAAATTGTATATAAGTTTCATTTAATACAAGAACTTGTGGTAGAGTAGTAGGTTAAAGTCATGGATTCAATTCCCAACAGTATCGTTATTTCGAGTAAATTCAAAAGTAATTGCAGTCCAATTTTAGTTGAACCACCGGTGATTAGTTTAGACATCAAACTTTCAGATCGAACCAATTCAAACTGTTAATCGGATCAGTTCAAACTCAATTCATTGGTCCAATCGATCGAACCAGTCAAATCGATCCGGTTTCAATTTTCAAAATATTGATTGCATGAATTATTTTATTTCTTATCATCAGTAGCATAAAGTATGGTAATTACAATTTCAAACGAACAGCTAAGCTGAAAAGGAACGTGAAAGTAGGTAAATACATTGATAGCATGAATAGACATGTCAAGTTTCATTTCGCATGCGACTTTGTGGCCTCTGTTATGTCTGCTTCAAGTTCTGATCTGGACTATCCTTTACCTCCTTTGACTTCCCTAATGGGCTCTCTTCATTGGATTTCCATGCACACAATCAAGGATGTTCGACAAAAGCTTGGCCTCCTTCTTGCAACTGTGGTATGGAGCATCTGGTCTAACGCAACAGGAGATGGACCGGGCAACAATCCTCCCTATATCCTAAATCGTCCGCTATGTCACTCAGAGTGCGAGAATTATCCTGAGCTAGTGCCTGGATAATATTGGTGCTATGCCTGTCATGTGTTTGGCCCCCTTCCATAACCTGATGTTCCCAATTTTGTGCTTATCTTTTTGTGTAATTCAACGTGGCTTTGGCCCATACTTGTATACCATTTTTGAATGCTATAAATACAATTACTTACTCATCAATAAAAAAAGTTTCATTGATGTTCCATTGAACCGTGATAAGATGGTAGCTAACATTTATTGACAACCGTATTCTAATCCAACTATCCAAGATAAGTCTAGAAAAGGTATAATTAGCTGTGTGCACGAATAATTGGAGCATAATTATAAGGGCATGTAGGAAGATTAAAAAATAATGCACTTGGCATATTATACTAGTTACAAGGATACTCCAAAAATCAACTCCAAGAGTTGAAGAAACGTACAAGCATTACTTACAATACATGCAAATGATAGTCAACACAATATGCAAATTAAATATATGCCACACCAAAGGACACATTTTACTATACTTCTTTAGGATTACACGTGAAATCACAGAAATTCATCCACTTTCAATTCCTTCATGTCCACTTTTTAAAGGATTTTTTTATATATTAATTCAGTCTAAATTGTGATGAAGAATGTGACATACAATATTACATAAGAGACAACATTTTCTTGCATTGTCCTTTCTTTTCTTTATGGTGATTTTTTTAAAAGGAAAAGAATGAGTCTTCTTTATAGGTTGATCCAAAATAAATATATTCAAAGAATAGACTATTTACAATCGTTAGGTGTCAAAAAGAATTCGGGTGTGGCACGATATATTTTCAAAGTAAAAATGTGCATAGTTGAAGATAGGGTTGACTATTGAGTCACGGCTCAATGAGCCAAGCTCGGACTCGACTAGATAAGGGCTCGTGAGCCTAGCTCATTAGGCTATTGAGCCACCAGAATTTTGGGCTCGATAGCGTAACGAGCCCAGCTCGGCTCGGCTCGATAACTCATTTTCCTTGACGAGCTCGCCTTGGGCTCGAGCCCAGACCGGGATCGAAACTCGGATCGAGCTTTATCGAGCCCAATCCAGCTCGATAAGGGCTCGAGCTCATCGAGCCCGAGCTCGAGCCAGCTCGGTCGGGCTCGCTCGAGCTCGAGCCCGAGCCAGGGGTTGGCTCGGCTCATTATGCTCGATAGCCACCCCTACATGAAGATGAACTCTTTTCTCATTAGCCAAAGCATCCACAATATCGCACGTGCTCATACACGTCCTTCCCTTAAGCTTGTCCAGTTTCTGCCAACAGAACTCCAGAAATAATCTCGACCATCCCATCTGATGCCTGTGATATTTGTAGACCTCCAAACTTCCATTGAACGAGTACATCGAAAAAATGATGATCAATCTCCTCTTTCGTTTTATTAGGATGGAGTAGATAGCCGGCACCAAATTATACTTCTTATGCCATAAGAAAAAGCTGGCAAATAGTTAGTAGAAAAAGATCGTTAATTAATCATTTGGAGAAGGAAATCACAAGTTATGCTCATCATGTTTTCAACAGTCCAGATGTGTCTGTGTTCCATCACATTTTTAAATAGATTCGGTGAATCTTAGTTATCAGTTTGCATCTGCCTCTTGCCCTATTATTTTACACATCAATTGATCAATAATAAGTGAGATTTCTTCTTTCCACATTGTTCAATTTATTTGTTTGTTTTTTCTAAATCAATTCATCCAGAACCAGATAGAGTATTCAATATATGCCAGATGGAACGAACAGCTGCGAATTTCATCAGCTTCTTTTAATTCCGAAAGAGAGATTAACGCAAAGAAACCATTAATATGGTCCCATAATAGACTCATTCTTTAATCATCATCTCATTATATATCATCCAATATTTGTCAGGTATGAAGATAATCATGATATTCAATCGATTTGTGAGATAATTAAGGAAAGAATAGTACTGTAGGAAGAAAAAATTATTTAATGTGACAATAATGTACTGCATTTACTCAGAATTGCCTATTTTGAAATAAAAATTTAATTGTTATGAGATAAGAAAGTATTATCTTCCATCCAAATAAAATTACTATTTTCTAAATCTCGAGTTAGTTATAATTAATCAAAATGTATATATCTTATCGTATACATAAAATATTTTTTTCATATGCACCATCAAATGTCATACATATCATATATATATATAAAGAGAGAGAGAGAAAGAAGTTATTCTATGAGAGCAAAAAGTTGTGAGAGCATGAGAGGGGTGATTCTGGACCACATGATTTACCCATGAGAAAGAAGAGCAGAGGAGATAAAACAGAATTATGTGTTCCAGAATCAACTCTCTCATGCTCTCACAACTTTTTGCTCTCATAGAATCACTCATATATTATATATATATATATATATATATATATATATATATGGGTAAATGGGGCTGCCCCCAGGGAGTAGCCAACTTGGCTACTCCCACCCTTATTTTCACCTCATTTTTTATTTTTTTGGAAAATAAAAATTTTTATATTCATCATTATATCCCTCTCACATTCTATTAAAATTTTGTCAGAAACAGAGACTCCTAAGCCCTCCATCCAAACGTCATTTTTTTAACGGTCGCAGATTTTTTAAATCGACCATGTTTGGATGGAGGCTGTAGGAGTCTCTATTTCTGACGAAATTTTAGTAGAATGTGAGAGGGATATAATGATGAATATACAAATTTTATTTTCCAAAAAAATAAAAAAATGAGTGAAAAATAGGGTTAGGAGTAGCCAAGTTGACTACTCCCTGGGGGCAGCCCCATTTACCTCTCTCTCTCTCTCTCTCTATATATATATATATATTGAACTAGATGCTCTAAGAATAATAGTGGTTTAATAATACTTAAAATCTATCTTATGAAAAAGTTGTGTTAGACTAATTGGTTAATAGTTTGAGGTAGATTACCAAAGGTCGTGGTTCCAACTGCTACCACCGATATTATTTTTGAATAAATAAAAAAATTAATGTGGTTCGATTTTAGTTAAACTCGATTAATCAGGTTAAAAACAATAGATTGAACTAGCAAATCGATTTAAATTTGAACTATCAAACCGAACCGATAACAACTAGTTTAACAGATTGGTCCAATCGAGCCCGATTCAATGATTGAACCAACCGATCAGGTTTTCAAAATA